>JBBBDQ010000341.1:25000-62500 GCA_037127315.1 Ascarosepion bandense | reverse complement strand
TTATTTAATCCTTTCTGAGCTTTCGGCTTACATCAGCTATTATCAAAGATGACAGTTGTGTTGGTTGTAATAAGCAATTCACGCATGGCCGATAGTAGTAGTCGCCTATTTTGTTTGCATGGATGATTGGCGAATACGTACGTGCGTGCGTGCTGGAAGCGAAATATATATATATATATATTAAAAAAGGATTAATTCAAAGATGTTGAATGGCCATTTCGATATGAAGATCCCCACGGGGGAAGACACATCACCTCAGCAACAGAAAAAAACTTTCAGAAACTGGGGAAAAATTAGTCTACTTTTCCTTTTTAAATAGATTGCAAAGAAATTAAAAAATAAATAATAAAATAAAATAAAATAAAAATAAAGGGAAAGAAAAAGAAAAAGAAAACGAAAAAGAAAAAGATAGAATAAAATCAAATAAATAAGAAAAGAAAAAAAATTGACATCGTCTGGGTTCGCAAAAAAAAGGGAGAATGTAACTAAAAATTAACAGACAGCCGTGTTACCTTCCTGTATCATTTTTTAATATTAAAATAAATTTTTAATATTAATTAGGATCCGGTTTTTTGGAATTTACCTTCCTGCTTTTTTCCCTTGGATTGAAGTATCTGAATTAAAATATATATATATATATATATATATATATATATTTGTGTTGGGGTGTGTAGAGTGTAAATGGAGAATAAAAGAACAAGGTTAATAAATATTATAAATAAAAGAACAAGATTAGTAAATATATTTGTGTGGATATCTATTTTTAAAAAATATTTATTTTTTAATGAAGACATCTGTCAAGTTCGATCATTCCTGAAGGGTTAAACCGTATCATTATTTGAAAAGCAAAGGTATATTCGATTTTGCTGAGAATCGTTGAAGCTCCTTCCGTACAAGTTATAATCCATTACCACTTCTCTATCGACGGCCCAGCCAAATTCATTTATTTTACATTTCGGATCGAACAGTCATTCATTGTCTCAAATATCTTCACAATTTCTTTCTTTCATTATCTGAATCCATACGATGACGTGAAAGTTATTTATTAGGCATAATTTATTCTGGTACAAGGTCACAGTACTGAGGCATCCCGTGAATATCGAACGCATTAAAAAGAGCAAATGTTTGCAATGGTGGAACCTGTTGTATGCGACCGGTACGCATATGGCAGGTGGTCGCTCACTAAAGACTTGTGACTTATCTTCCCTTGCGATTTTTTTCCTACGCCCGAATTTATCCAAGTTGGTACAGAAATCGACAAATCTCTTGAACTTGTCAAATGTAATAAGTACATGTTATTACAAGACAGCCGCCGTTTGACCACCGGCATTTTAACAAATAATAAAAAATTGACACTTCACTTCAATAATAAAACAAGGAGAAATTGTATCTGGCTTAAACTGAAGGAAAATGAAATAGATTACTAACTTAAATTCTCCTAATTTTGAAGTTAGGACTGTACTGCCAAAATGAACTTTTGTTAAAGTGGTCGCTTGACCAGTGCTTTTTAGTCTTTCATGCTACTCGGTGGTCGCATACTGCAGGTGGTCGCTCACTAAAAACTTGTGACCTGTCTTCCCCATGATCGTATATTTCATTCTCCACAATGTACATATTTTAGTATTTTACCATGTAATCTGGTAATGAATAAATGAGAACATAAGATTGTCTAATTTTGCAAAATAAATATTCAGCATAATTATTTTTTTAACTTTAAATACGTATTTACACTGGTTAACAAAAGAAATAAAAACTATTTATTCACACTAGTGTAGGCTTAAAGAAATCAGTTATTTCAGTCTGTGTCGTGTTTTTTTGTAATGTGACCCCTTCGATTCTAATTGATTTTGGCACTTATTTATTTCGTCCATCATTTCTTGGTCTTCATGAACCAAAGCTTTCAATTTTTTCTTAGAACTGAGTGATAGTAAAAGAGAATCTGCAATAATATATGGGAAAATAAACAAACATACAAGAAAAAAATGACAACGATCAGAGTAGAGAGAGAGAGAGAGAGAGAGAGTAAAACGATTGAGAAAAAATAAAAATAATGAAAGAGATAAACATTGAAAATTTAAATTTCACATAGATGGGATATTTCCCCTTCGCTAGAATTTATCCAAGTTGGTATAGAAACAGACAAATCTCTTGAACTTGTCAAATGTAATAAGTACATGTTAATAAAAGACAGCCGCCGTTTGACCACCGGCATTTTAACAAATAATAAAAATTTGACACTTCACTACAATAACAAAACAACGAGAAATTGTTTCTGGCTTAGATTGAAGGAAAATGAAATTGATTACTAACTTAAATTCTCCTAATTTTGAAGTTAGGATTGTACTGCCAAAATAAATTTTTGTTAAAGTGGTCGCTTGACCAGTGATTTTTATTCTTTCATGCTGGTCGGTGGTCACGTTTTGGAAGGGGTCGCTCACTGGGTGTCAATTAACATAAGCAAATAATCCGTGCATAGAAAAACAGTCGTTAATAGCAGATGGTCGCTGACGACGGGATCGCATTCACCAGGTTCCACTGATTTTTAACCACGTCAAAATGACATTCTCAATTTCTTTTCTTCTTTCACCCATTTCTTTATTTTTTCTTTCTTTCACTCATTGTTTCTTTTTTCTTTGTCTTTCTTTCATTCATTTCATTCTTTTTCCTTTCTTTCATACATTTCTTTCTTTTTCTTTCACTCATTTCATTCTTTTTTCTTTCATTCATTTCTTTTTTCTTTCATCATTTCTTTCTTTTTTCTTTCACTCATTTCATTTTTTTCTTCTACTCATTTCATTCTTTTTTCTTTCATCATTTCTTTCTTTTTTCTTTCACTCATTTCTTTTTTCTTTCTTTCATCCATATCTTCCTTTTCTTTCTTTCACCTATTTCATTCTTTTTTCTTTCTTTCATTCATTTCATTCTTTTTTCTTTCAATCAGTTGTTTCTTTTTCTTTCAATCATTTCATTCTTTTTCTTTCAATCATTTCTTTTTTTCTTTCATCCATTTCTTTCTTTTTTCTTTCATCCATTTCATTCTTTTTCTTTCTTTCACTCATTTCTTTCTTTCACCCATTTCATTATTTTTTCTTTATTTTTTCTTTCTAATATATTTCTTATTAATATATATTTTATTTCCTTCCAACTACGTTTATTCATTTACAATTAACTTTTAATTTATTTATCTTTTTATTTATTCTTAGTTTTCTTTCTTTTTTCGATGTTCTTCTAAAATCGTTAACTTGTGGGATAGGAAATTAAGAATTAAAATCAACCTTCTTCACTTTTAAAAAACTCACAATGACGTGTGAAATCCTGGTTTTTCCCAAATAGATAAAAGATTGACCACGTGCTTAAAGAAAAAGTCGAAACCGGATTTCGCAAGTAGACGTTAAACTGATTTTCTGACCAATGGAAGCGACTTGCAAGACCAAAAATGACTTAGCGATCTAATACGAAAAATCTAAATACTATAAAAAGCTCCGCTCAGCGTCAGACAAACAATCAGGGATGGAAACAACAGAGACGACAAGCTAAAATGTAACGGGAAAAACTTCAAGTGACCTGAACAGTTGTCCTCTTTCTCGTGTGCTGATTAATTTTCCCTCTTCTCCATTCAAAGACATTCCTACCTAACAAACGCTAATACATACATACCTACGTACGCATACACTCTTTTCAACAAGTTACTGCAACAAACATTATCTATGCTCTTGATACCCTTAAAGCACGACTTGTTTCGTATTGAACATTAACTGTTACCTATTCTTGTTATTCCTTTCTTTTAATAAATTTTTCGTTGAGGCGCAGTGGATATCGGCTCGGAACGAGAACTCGAGGAACCGAGTTCGAATTCCAGTTGAATTCCTTGCATTCACTTATGCGCAAATACCCTTGGGAAAGGTATTAATCCATCTCTTCCCTCCAGTTATGGGTTAAATAATAGGACAGATTGGATTCTATAGCTTTGGTCGGCAACCAGTCTACCTCAGAAAGCAATGGCAACCTACTGCGGGATAATCTTCTGCTCAGTCAGTCATGTCTCTTTCGAGACATGATCGCCCAAGCGTGTATCGCGCATGGCACTTAACTGACTGACTATTTTAAAATGAAAAATGTATATTTTATTCTTACACTATTCCACTAATCCGCACCTTACAACCTGCTGACAACCTTCTGATAAAAACCTTCTGATAATTTTGGATAAAACTTGTAAGCTGTAGGGAGTTTGCTTATGTCTGACACAAGGCCGAATAAACAAACGTTAACCATCTCCCTACGGCTACAATCTTTTTGAAATTCGTATTAAAGTTCAAATTCCTTCAAACCTTTCTTCATTCTTTCATTCTTTCTTTATTTTTGTTTCCTTTTGTTTCTTTAATTCTGCGTACAAGCCTTTCTTCTTTCCCCTTTTTGCCTGCCTTCTCTCTCTTTTTCATATTGTCTTCAGTTTTTTCTTTCTTTTTGAATTTCTTATATCTTAGTGTCTTTCTACGTTCCTTCTTTTATCCTCCTAGTTTCATTCTTTCATTCGTTTTTTTTCTTAATCATATCACCCCGAGCAAGGCGGTAACGCTACTGATGTGCAGGCGTCTACATAGGAGTGAAAAGATTAGAAAAGAGAAAACCGGAAACCGCATCCTAAACAGGAAACAAGGGATGAGCCTCTTCATCTGTTCAATAGACGTGGGTGGAGTGTGAACAGGACGATAGTTTAGTCTATCTACTCCAATTGGAAAAGAAAAAAAGAGTAAAAAGATTGGAAAAGAGAAAGCCGGAAACCACATCCTAAACAGTAAACAAGGGATGAGCCTCTTCACCTGTTCAATAGACGTGGGTGGAGTGTGAACCGGGCGATAGTTTAGTCTATCTACTCCAATTATTTTATTAGCCTTATTTATTTTATGCCCATTTATTGATATATATCTTTCATTTTCTTTTTTTTCTCCTTACTCCTTTCCTTATTTCTTTTTTTTATATTTTTACGTTGTCTTTCATTCATATCTCCCTCCCTTCCTTCCTTTTCACCTTCCTGCATTCCTTCCTCTTCATCATCTTTCTCTTTCTTTCCTTCCATTCAGCATTCCTTTCTTCCTTTTTCTTATTGTTCTTTCTTAGATCATTTTTTTTCCTTTCCTCTTTCTTTCACTTTCTTTTTTCCTAATTTCAGGCTCCTGTTTCATTCAACACGCTTTCATTCTTTCCTCTGTTCCTTTTTTTATTTAAATTTCGATCAGCTTTTCTCTTTTATTATATTTATTTACACACCTTCCAATTCTCCTTTCACGTTTTGTCCCCGATTTTTCTTACTGGCATTTCTTCCTTACCCACCAGCCTTCTTCCGACCGTTTCATTCTGTTCCCCTATTTTTCACCAATTCCATTCTTCTTCAGAATTTTCTAAAGTATTGCAAACGGAATAATCCTATTTAATCTGCGCCATCCAATGTCGGTTATTGCCTGCCATCTTTTCCTTGTCTTCATTTTGAGATCTATTTCCATGAGATTGACAAATTCTCGCGAGACTTTACACGATATTCTCTCTCAAAGGTTCTCGCCAACTCCGAAGTAACACAGTTTTTTTTTTTCCCCGGATGTCCTTTTGTGAATATCATTTCAGTTTTACCTTCTTTCCGGTTGCAGAAACAACATGACACATTCAGTCGACGTTTTCCGATGTGCGTTGTTTTTTCAATTTGTTTTAGAATTCATTCAATTTCATTGACATTATTATTAATATTATTATTTTAAACTTCAGCACTCAGCTATTTGTAGTTTTTGAAATGCCACGATATGATTTTATGAGTGTCTGCAGATTTTCGGTGTAAATGTGATTAAAGGTTTTTAAATTATTTTTCGCCTTTTTGGATGAGCTGTTTTTCTTTTAAAACGTTTTTCTTTCTGTTTTTCTTTCTGTGTCTGGCAAAGTGCAAAACAAAAAGAACAATAGAATTATATGTAATCTTTCATTCTCCTTCATTCTTTCTCCTTTTTTCGTTCTCCTTTTTTTCTTTCTTTCTCTTTTCTTTTTCTTTCTTCTTCCTCTGTTTTTCCTTCTTTCTTTCTTGCTTTCTCCTTTTTCTCTTTCTTTTTCCTTCTTTTGTTTTTCCTTCATTTTTTTCTTTCTCCATCTTTCTTTTTCTTTTTTTTCCTTCATTTTTTTTCTTCATCTTTCTTTTTCTTTCTTTTTCCTTCATTTTTTCTTTCTCCATCTTTCTTTCTTTTTCTTTCTTTTTCCTTCATTTTTTCTTTCTCCATCTTTCTTTCTTTTTCTTTCTTTTTCCTTCTTTTGTTTTTCCTTCATTTTCTCTTTCTCCATCTTTCTTTTTCTTTCTTTTTCCTTCTTTTGTTTTTCCTTCATTTTTTCTTTCTCCATCTTTCTTTCTTTTTCCTTCTTTTGTTTTTCCTTCATTTTTTCTTTCTCCATCTTTCTTTCTTTTTCCTTCTTTTGTTTTTCCTTCATTTTTTCTTTCTCCATCTTTCTTTCTTTTGTTTTCTTTCTCCTTTTGTTTTCTTCATTCTTTCTTTCTCAATCTTTCTTTCTTGTTTTTCTCTCATTCTTTCTTTCCCCTTTCTTTCTTTTTTCTTTCTTTTGTTTTTCCTTCATTCTTTTCTTTTCAACTTTTTCTTCATGTTTTCTTTCACTTGTTTATTTATCATTTGTTTCTTTTTTCGTTCATGTTTTATCTTTCTAAGTAAAATGGTAGATAGAGTTTGCGGTCTTAAGATACAGAACCTCATACGAGATAGATAGATAGATAGATAGAGAGAGAGAGAGATAATATATAGCTTGGGAGAATCTTCTAACTTAAGAAAAAGAAAACACACACACACACGTATATATATATATATATATATATATATATATATATATATATATATATATATACGCATCGCTCATTCAGTAATGAATTAGAGCTATCTGGCCATTGGCGTATGATACATCATACGCTAAAAGTTTGCCTCTTTCTACCGAGCGCCCATAGCTCAGAGGTAGAATCGCCGACTGACACCATTTCGGTCGGGTTTTCATCATGGGTTAAAAGCAATCAGATGACTAACCGTACTGATGAGCAGTGATACAGCGAAACAGATCTGTCTGCGAATGACTATTTACGCTCTCACGCCCTGATTGAGCACTCTGGCAGAATGGTAGACTTTGAAAAAACAGTAGCTAGTCTAGCATCTACGCATCGCTCATTCAGTAATGAATTAGAGCACTCTGGTTAATGGCGTATGATACATCATGGGCTAAAAGTCTGCTTCCTTCTACCGAACGCCCATAGCTCAGAGGTAGAATCACCGACTGACGCCATTTCGGTCGGGTTTCAATCCTGGGTTAAAAGCAATCAGATGACTACCCGTACTGATGAGCTGTGATACAGCGAAACAGATCTGTCTGCGGATGACTATATATAACACTACGCCTCCTTGGTCTCACACTTACAGCGGACCTCAAATGGAATGACTATATCGAATCCATTGCTAAATCCGCTGCTATAAAAGTCGGTTCTCTGTGCAGGGCCCGGAAGTTTTTTCCGTCTGACTCTATCTTGCACATTTATAAATCTACCATCCGCCCGTGCATTGAATACTGCTGCCATATCTGGTCGGGTGCTCCTGCTATTCTCCTCGGGCTTCTCGACAAGGTACAGCGGAGGGTCTGTAATGTGATCGATACCGACTTGGCAGACTGCCTGCAGTCTCTCTCTCTCTCTCTCTCTCTATCACCGGCGCAACGTGGCTTCCCTGTGTCTCTTCTATAAATACTTTCACGGCTTCTGCGCCAATGAACTTAGATCACTGCTGCCCCCTAGATACGAATTTGCACGAGAAAGTAGATTAGCAACTAGATCCCACCCTTTTACAGTGAAACCGATAAAATGCAACCGTAACTTCTACTCCAACTGTTTCTTTTCTCGCACTTCCCGACTGTGGAATTCCCTTCCACATGATTGCTTCCCTGACGGTTACAATCTCCAGGAGTTTAAATGTAAGGTCAATAGACACCTAACACACTAACTCACTCCCATTCTGTCAAACACTCTTCCCATCTGCCCAACCCTCATCCTCGGTATCCTTACCCATCTATCACCTTCCTTCTGACATTTCCTACACATAACCAATCCTCCTCTTTACCTTCCCCTATGGAGCCCGATGCGCAATAGTGGCAATGGAATGCCTTGCTTGGGGTGAAATGATTAAAAAAACAATATGTAACGTAGAATATTTGGTATTTACGTCAGGTAAATTCCGATAGAGTCGAACTCAAAAGGACTCAATGTTAAATTTATTTACTTAATTTAACAGAGTGAGATAATCTAGAAAAAAATTTAGATATTCTATAATTTCATGGGTAATAAGTATTTCGCAGACAAACCTGCTCGAAAGACCCAAATGATACAATGGTTAATATTAAAAATAATCCAGAAAAGAATCACATCCAGACATTCACGTGCCCATATCGAAAATGGATGTGATTCTTTTTGGATTATTTTTTTAATATTAACTGTTGTATAATTTGGGTCTGCGAAATACGTATTACCCATGAAATTGTAGAATATCTAAAAGTTTTTCTAGATTATATATATATATATATATATATATATATATGTGGATGACGAATATATTAAGCTTTCATTACGATTGCGCTTTCTGGAGAGGAAAATATAAATAAAAACAGGCACCACTTCTGTAATTTATGCATTACACTTCGGCAATGAATTGAGTACTTTCGGTGACTGGCTGGTGTATACACCTCTTATATTTTCAATCAATTCTGTTTCCTTTCGTTCTTCTAATTTGCATTTCTTTCTATTTTTCTTTTTTCTAATTTTTTGTTTGTTTGTTTCTTTCTTTCTTTCTTTGTACTTAACCCATCCTGCTTCTTTCAATTTTGATCAATTCTGTTTTTACTTTTTTTCTTCCTTCCAACTGATTTCTTTCTTTCTTTTTGTCTTTTTCTTTCCAATCAATTTGTTCTTTCTTTCTTTCTTTTTCTTTCCAATCAATTTGTTCTTTCTTTCTTTCTTTCCTTCTCATTAATTCTGCTTTCTCTCTTACTTCATTCCAATTGATTTTTCTTTCTGTCTTTCTTTTAGTCGTTTCCATCGATCAGTTTTTCTTTTTTTATAATTGATTTTTCTTCAGTTTTCTTTCTTTCATTCTAGTTAATTTATTCCGCTTCCTTTCTTTCCAATCAATTCTTCGTTCATTATTCCTAATCAATTTATTTTTCTTTCTTTCTTTCTTATCAATTTATTTTCTTCCTTTCTTTCTTTCCAGTCCATTCAGCTTTGGGCAAATGTTCGTTTTAACTCCCGACGGCTTTCCTCCTTCAAATTTATCCAAAATAGCATTATTTCTGTGCAAATGTATATGCTGAACTCAAATCAACTGTTAGTTATTGAAGAAACCTACCTTTTTTGCTTTGAAAGTCCATAAAAAAGCGAACTAAATCTCGCATTTTTTCTCTCACGAAATCATGTAATTAACTGCAGAATGACGTTCTACGTAGGCAGCAATTTTCTGTCGATTTTTGGTCAATTTTCTTCATTTACTGAAACTTCCGGCGATGTACTTCCTGTCATCAAAGTAATAAGCGTAGAAATGCAATAACGCATTACTTTCCTGACAGGAAATACATCGCCGGAAGTATCAGTAAATGAAGAAAAATCGACCAAAAATCTGTCAAAAATTGTTGCTTACGCAGTACGTCATTCTGCAGTTAATTACATGACTTCGTGAGAGTTACGGGAGAGAAAAAGTGCAAGATATAGTTTTTTTTATGGACATTTAGATAAAAAAAAAAAAAGGTAAGCTTTTTCAATAACTAATTGTTGATTTGAGTTCAGCATATACATTTGCACAGAGATAATGCTATTTTGGATAAATTTGAAGAGGAAAAACCGTCGGGTGTTAAAACGAACATTTACCCTGCTTTCTTTCTTTCATTCTTTCTAGTCAATTAATTTTTCTTTTTTTTTTTCTTTCCAATCAATTCTTTCTTTCTCTCATTCTTTCTAACCTATTTATTTTTCTTCCTTCCTTTCTTTCTTTCTTTCCAATTCATTCTGCCTTCTTCTAATTGATATTTCTTTCTTTGACTTGTTTCTTTCATTCAGTTTTCCTTTTTTCTTTTCTTTTTCTATCTTTTTTCTTTCATTCAATTATTTTTCTTTTTCACTTTTTCATTTTTTTCTTCCAATTAATTTTCTTTCCTTCGTCCTGTTTTTTCTCTTCCTTTTTACTTCGAGTCCTTCTTTCTTTCATTTTTTTCTTTCTTTTCAATCCACGCAATCCTTTCTCAGAAAACATTATAATGCCTTTTGCTCTCTACACATCTTTCAAAATTCTGTTTTGTCTTCCATTTACAGTTGCACAGAACTCAATATTTTCCTTCCTGTCTCCGCGCGTTAAATTTAATCAACACGAATTAAAAATTGCATTGACCTCGATGTGCCTTTAACTAAACGTCAGAAAAAGACGTGTACACAGATTGCACACGGTTAAAGGCACCTGTGTTCACTGAAGCAGACGAACATCCATAATGCCTGCACGCATCGTGCGAAGATCATTTGTTTGGCTCCATCCCTCTTTTTATAATGCTGAGCTTCCTATCAAGATGGAGTAAAATTTACACTTCAAAATTACTTAACATTATCCGAATGACAAATATTTATGTAATTATATCCAAGACCGTATTTAAAAAAAATCATTGAGGCTGAAACATTCACTAGATAATTATTTATTTTTAGTTGCTTTTTATCACAAATCAAAACAAAAAGGATTGTCACTGTTAAAGAATTAATGGAGATAAAGATATTTTTTATCATTTCAGCCACAAGCCGGCAATAAAGACAGTATGACGCAAGGGGTTACTGAGTGCTAGAGAATATGAGACATACTTGAGACACGCTTAGGTGGTCATGTCTCGCAAGAGACATGACTGACTGGACAGAAGATTTTCTCGCGGCAGGTTGCCATTACTTTCTGTGGTAGACTGATTGCCAGCCAAGGCTATAGAACCCAATCTGTCCTATTATTTGACTCATAGCTAGAGAAAAAAGAGATGTATTATATTATTAAGTAGTAATTAGTGGGGGATCAGTTTAGTACTTCATAACAATATAAAACTGTTCCCCTA
The DNA here is from genome assembly GCA_037127315.1 of Ascarosepion bandense. Taxonomy (NCBI): domain Eukaryota; kingdom Metazoa; phylum Mollusca; class Cephalopoda; order Sepiida; family Sepiidae; genus Ascarosepion; species Ascarosepion bandense. Next base: position 51,355 of record JBBBDQ010000341.1, on the reverse strand, counting down.
CTTTATGCCCAGTAAAAGCCTTAATCATGTTTTTAACTATTATATTCAGTCAGTTAAGTGCCATACTGATTCACACTTTGGGCGATCATGTCTCGAAAGAGACATGACTGACTGGGCAGAAGATTTTCCCGCGGCAGGTTGCCATTACTTTCTGTGGTAGACTGGTTGCAAACCAAGACTATAGAACACAATCCGTTCTGCTATTTAATCCATAGCTGGAGGGAAGAGATTATTACGTAGAGAGAACAATAAAAGAACAATATTTAAGAAGACAGACAATGATGATTGACATTGCATTTAAATTTATCAAGACAAAACTTGATTGGGAACCAATAATCTGGAACAGAGTTCCACAATCGGAAAATGTAAAAGAAGAAACTCTTAGTATAGAACTTACGGTTACATCTAGCCATTTCAACTGTAAAATGATTAGAACTTGTAACCAAACAAGTGCTGCGCTAAAATTCATAAAGTCTAGTTAGCATAGAGAAAAGGGCGGACCTGAAGGAGACTATCACCACCTTTAAATTTGTTGGTCTTCATATTTTTTTTTTTTACTTTTTTCGGTGCAATTTTATCGATTACACCCTAAACTTTCAGATTGCCCCCCCACCAAAAAAAAAAAGAAAACAAATGTTGGAAAAATTCCAATGTTTAAACAATTTTTTTGGCAGGGGTTCTCAGTTATTCATACAACGTTATAGTAAATCGATCCTCCATTTTGGAACCAATCACCGGTACGACATTACCACCACCTGTAAATTTGTTGATTATCAAATGGTTTTACTTTTTTAGTGCAATCTTATGGATTAAACCCTAAACTTTCCGACTGACAAAAAAAAAAACAATTGTAAAAATTTCAACATTTAAACAATTTGTGGGGAGGGGTCGGTTTTTCATACAACCTTATAGTAAATCGATCCTGTGCAATTAACTTTTTTGCTTGCGCATATTTAACAACTGAATTCTGTGCGAAATTTTTGAATAAAGCCATTCTTGGAGTTTTCGAAGAAGATGCCATCGTAAGAACTGAAGAAAATTTGAAAAAGACAAAAACAAGAGCAACAACTCCTCTCTTGAAAACCAAAACAAAGCAACCCCAACGCGAGTGTTTCCAAAATGGAGGATCGATTTACTATAACGTTGTATGAGAAACTGAGCACCCCTATAAAATTGTTTAAATGTCGAAATTTTTTCATTTTTTTTTTGATTATCGGAAACTTTATGTAATAATCGATAAGACTCCAGCATCTGGTATTCCCAAGAGATCATCTCTCAAGGTACTGACCAGCCCTTCACAATTTTATCGTTATTTATATGGCAAATGTTCTGTGCTTGGTTGTCTTTGTTTAGCGGCATATCAGCACCTTTATGATTTATTTAATGTCGAAATCTAAATATTTTCTATAAAATTTTATTTTAAATTTATTTCTGAGATGAATAATTTTCAATAATCTTGGAATTATTTGGAACTTTTGTTCTAATCTTGGTTAATATAGGTGTTATAATAGACACAACGCTTTGACCAAGTACCCACTGGTCATCATCAGGTGTCCATAGATTGGCTGATATGGAATTTCTCGTCTGGATTATGTTAGTGGGTTCGAAATAATTCCAAGAAATTTTATTAATTTTAAATTTTATTATTTTTTGCGATAATAATATTTTTTAGTGATGCAGGTAGTATTGATTAATCGATATGAGTGGAGAAGTGGTCTATTTACACCTTTCTCAAGGGCATTTGCGAGTAAACGAAAATTACAAACACAGCTGGAATTAGAAATTGGCTCTCTGCTTAGCAATTCAATGTGCTGACCGTGTTTGGCAAAATAATAAAAAAAAAGATTCATATTAATATATATATATATATATATATATATATATATCCACACATTAAATTAAAAATCATTAATAATGGCTAAAGAAATCACCGAAAGCATTAAGATATATAAAATATATATTTTTTATAATCATATCGCCCTAAACAAAGCATTTTACTGCTACTGTTTTGCAGGGGGTTACATAGCAGGAAAGTTGTGAGAAAGAGTGACAGGTTATAGAGGTGTCAGGAAGTGGGTAAGAGAAGGATGAGAATACTGATGAGAGTGGAGTGGATGGAGAAAGGAGCATGAGAGAGAGGATGCAAAGCAGTGAGTTAGGAGATGACTATTGATTTTACATTTAAATTCTTGGTGATTGTAACTGTCGAGGAAGCAAGTAAATGAAAGGGAATTCCACAGGCGGGAAGTGCGAAAAAAGATACTGATGATGTAGAATTTGCGTTTAGAATGTATTGCTTTCACAGTAAAAGAGTGGGACCTAATTGCCAATCTTGTGGCTCGAGTAAATTTATATACAGGGGGCACCAGTGAGCTAAGTTCATCGGAGCAGAAGCTGTTAAAGTATTTGTAGAAATATTAAGATAGTTTTAAATACTTTATGTCCAGAAAATAAAGAGTGATATGAATACAAGAAAAATGAAATAAGAATCATAATCGCAGTCAGTCGTCTTTAATGAAACTCATATATATATATCACTGTTCTTTGTTCTGCGTTCCATTTTTACATGGACATTTGATTGCGAAATAAAGCCTCTTTCAGTTCCTGACCCATTAATGATCGAATTATGTCTTGAAAGATCAACACGAAAATGTTTGCTTCCCACCATGCTTGATTCGATTCATCTAAATCTTATATTTAAGCTTTAGTTTCCGACAGAAATGTTTTTATCCAATCCGCAGACAGAATTATGGCTGACATGAGTTTCAGCATTTGCGTTATAGTTTCATGGAAGTTGAATAGAAACGCGTCATGGAAGCCAACAAAATTTTCTACCCAAGTCGCGCTAACCGTTAGAATTGATCATTACACGCTATCCGCGAATAACTCCCACAAGTAAATAAATAATAGCATTGTATATGCAGAGAGCTACAGCTGGCCTAACAGTTAATACAGTGGAGAAGGAAAATAACGAGAAGTATTCGAAATCATGCGGAAATATTTTATTTACCTTTCTGTAAATGTCGTGATTTCATTTCTTCTACGCACAGATATTTGCTAAATTGTAGAGTTAGCTAGGCAGTATATAAGAAAAAAAAACAAAAAACGGTAAGTCCAGAAAGGGAAACCTTTCTACCATTTTCAAAATACGACAATAATAATGCATTGTTCAGAGCTTTAAAAAAAGAAAAGGTAAATGTGGAGAGTCGTGACAGTCTCTATCGTGAAAGAATGTAACACTGTGAGAGGCTGAGACGTATAGGGAAGAATAAAAAATAAAAAATAAAAATATCTGGTACTAATCCTAAACCCACTACATAAATTGGTTTTACTATAACCACGCTAACCCGTAGACTTACCTGTCATCTGTCTGATCATAGTTCAATTAAACAACAATCCTTTGAAAAACATAGCCATGTAGGTAATATTAGACAGATTTTCGTCGATAACACAATAATACGCACTCATACACACAGTAAAAAGAACCTTCAGATATTGGAGGCCATCTCCATTAAATCAAAACAACCCACACTTAATAAAATCTAGACACAACACATTACATTACATTTAGACGTATGGTTCTGTTAACATTTCGGTCTCTCACGCGGTGTGACGTCATAGAACCGCATTACAAATTTACGAACTGCGTCTGCTATTCGGTGACTGTCATTGTTGCATAGCAATGTTTTATGTCAACAGAAGATAAAATCATCTTTGATGGTGGATGTCTTCATGTTAACGTCCCTATAAGCTCTCTGAAGATGGCTCATGGGCGCCGAAAGATTAGAACCAACTTAATTAAAAAATATCCAAATGTTGGGCAATTTTTGTTTTTATTTTCAACTGAAATTAAAGCCAAAATACGATGTTTAGAACGGCCCATGATTAAACATAATAGACATTCATTGTCTGGTATATTTAACAGTTTGCTTAGAAAATTATCTGCTGCGTCGATACAATATATATATATATATATATATATGTGTGTGTGTGTGTGTGTGTGTGTGTGTATGTGTGTGTACCGAGAAGTGGTGTTAAGATTTTGCTTAATTTGCCAGGTATTTTATGTGAGGCGCTGCCTAATCCGGATATGAAAGGTCTCATTTGTATATTTGGTTTATGTGTTTTTTGGGAGACCGTATAATGTGGGTGTTTTTTTAGATGATATGTAATAAGCGTTAGCCAGGAGAAGTCTTCTTGTTTTAATAATTAACAAACACATATAGCAACAAAAAATGAAAGACCTCATTGAAGACGAAAACATATCCGAGAAAGTTAACATGAATAGCATCACAAAAGACACACAAAAATTTATCAAAAAATTATTACAAATAGAAGACTCCTCCTGGCTAAAGTTTATCACATAACATCTAAAAACACCCACACTATCAGTCAGTTAAGTGCCATACGTGATACACGCTTGGGCGATCATGTCTCGAAAGAGACATGATTGACTGGGCAGAAGATTATCCCGCAGTAGGCTACCATTGCTTTCTGCGGTAGACTGGTTGCCGACCAAGGCTATAGAACACAATCTGTCCTGCTATTTGATCCATAACTGGAAGGGTATTTGCGCGTAAGTGAATACAATAGATTCAACTGGAATTCGAACTCGGCTCCCCGGCTTCTCGTTCCGAGCCGATATCCACCGTACTACAACGCACATCCTATACGGTCTCCTAAAAACACATAAACCAAATATGCCAATGAGACCTATCATATCCGGAATAGGCAGCGCGTCACATAAAATAGCTTGCAAATTAAGCAAAATCTTAATACCACTTCTCGGCACAATCAGACCGTCATATATATATGATTATTTTAGTGGTATGGTTAGATTCAGTGTTAATATACTCATATTTGTGTTGGGTTTCATGTATAGGAAAACATATAGAGCAGATTGAAAAAGACCAAAACTTGCAATGGTAGTGATGTCTGAACATTGTGCCAAGAGGAGAAGTTAGCTGTGGTATCATTTCCAACACGAGAAAGGTTTCTAAATGAAAGGTCCGAAATAATGTCTAGATGTAAACACCGTAGAAAACGTATTTTAGGATCATACAAACACGGATGAAAATTTTTACAAATCTAGACCAATTCCTCCCTTATTTTAAACTGCCAGTTATGCGTTCTGACAGTTTATGTTGTGCGTTCCAGAAAACGTTGGATAATCAGTTAATATAAAAGGCCTGAAGATACCGAAAGGTTGAAACCAAGGTTGCGTAATTGGCTAAATTCCGTAAGAATATACAGTACTGTGCAAATGTATTAGGACAAGAACTATTTTATCTTTTATGAGGCATATTGACAGAAAAACAATTTAATTAAAGTAATTTTATTTGATTTAGTCAGCAAATGCTTTAACAAGAAATAAATTTAATATTTAGTATAATAGCCTTTTGCTTTGATCACAGCCTTCATTCTGTCAAGCATTGACATCACAAGCTTCTACAATGTATCTAACGGTATCTCCTGCCAAGCAGCTTGTATTTGTTCCCAAAGTGTCTTGCAAAGTAACATTAGATTTATCAATTTTTTATCCAAAATATCCCATAGATGTTCAAAAGAGTAGTTTCAAAATAACTTGTTTAATAGAAAATAGAAACAATTAAATATAACTTCTTTTTAATACATTTCTTTTACACCTAGTTTTAAATAATCAATATTTATTAGCAATTTACTTTGCTATTCACCCTGTATTTGAATTTCAGTGAGGCTTTTAGGAAAATCACCTCTGTCATAATATTTTTGCACAGTACTGGTAGTGTGCAAAAGTGTTAGGACACGGGTAATTTTAAACTTTATTTTGATGCCTCATAAAAGATAAAATAGTTCTTGTCCTAATACTTTTGCACAGTACTGTATATATTCTAGGTGCGATTGGTAAATTGTCGCAATTATTTTTATGCCTCATGAAAGATAAAATAGTTCTTCTCCTAATACTTTTGCACAGTACTGTATATATATAGTAGGTGCGATTGGTAAATTGTCGCAATTATTTTTATGCCTCATGAAGGATAAAATAGTTCTTGTCCTAATACTTTTGCACAGTACTGTACAAAAACAGTTTTTTGTCTATAGGTTAAAGTATGAACTATCAGAGAAAGAGCGCGTATAGATATGGACGTTAAAGTCGACAATCAGTCATCATTTTTGATTTTTCATCGTTTTTCTGATCTTTTATTCCCTCCTTCTTTTCCCCACTTTTTTAATATCGTTTTACCTCATTCAAAAAAAAAAAAAAAAAAAAAAAAAAGAAGAAAATTCCAGAAATATAGCGCAGTGGTGTTTTTTTAAATTTTTTTTCAATAAAACGTTTATTACCATCATAAGTAACTACGTGATGCGGCATTGTTCTTTCAATGTCGAAACAAAATGTACACATTTGTAGCAGGTTTGTAGTTTGCACATGTTCTAAAGTAATAATTAATGATAAATATTCATTGCTCTATTTTTATATTGTAATTATTTTCTTCGTTCTTATTCATTTTATATATATATATATATATATATATATATATATATATATATAAAATATAAAAAAAAATATAAATATATAAAAAACACCAACTGACACCGACTGACACCAATTCGGTCAGGTTTCAATCCTGGGTTAAAAGCAACCAGGATTGAAACCTGACCGAATTGGTGTCAGTCGGTGTCAGTTGGTGTTTTTTATATATTTATATTTTTTTTTATATTTTATATATATATATATATATATATATATATATATATATATATATATATAAAATGAATAAGAACGAAGAAAATAATTACAATATAAAAATAGAGCAATGAATATTTATCATTAATTATTATTATAATCTGTTTCACTGTATCACAGCTCATCAGTACGGTTAGACTTTGGTTGCTTTTAACCCAGGATTGAAACCTGACCGAATTGGTGTCAGTCGGCGATTCTACCTCTGGACTTCGGGCGCTCGGTAGAAGGAGGCAGACTTTTAGCGTATGATGCATCATACGCCAATTGCCAGAGTGCACTAATTCATCACTAAATGAGCGATGCGTAGATGCTAGAGTAGCTACTGTTTTTTCAAAGTCTATCATTCTTCCAGAGTGCTCAATCAGGGTGTGAGAGTGTAAATATATATATATATATATATATATATATATATATATATAGGAAAACTCAAAAAATAATTTAGATTGGTTATAAATTATAATTTCTATAAGCAAAATCAGGCGACACTACATTAGTTCCATTCGGTAGAAATATTTTTTCCGGAATAAACATTTCTTTAAAATTAAAAGGAATACAAATAAAAAGATTTAAAAAAAAATGAGACATTGGCGTTATCTCAGTTGGGGATCTCTAGACTAGTCAAGAAGTGGTGATCATTCTTGAATAGTGACCATAAAGTCATTACACGCCCACTCACAAACTCATGGGTACGTATATGCGTGTAACCCTACATATTAACGTATATTTATTTATATGCGCATACATATATAACACTTAATATTTTATATTAAGTTTATCTTGTTGGATTATCCTCGCTGTTCAGCGACTTTATATATATATATATATATATATATATATATATATATATATATTGTTGCTTTGAATATGCATCTGATTCATTTACTCTAGTGCTCCTTATATATATATATATATATATATATATATATATATATATATGAGAGGTGTTTGGCGAAAGAACACAATATTATCAGCATTCAAGAAGACAGAAGATGGTGATTGATGTTGCATTTAAATTTTTTAAGATTGTATTTTTCAGGAAAGCAAGTAAATGGAAGGGAATTACATGAATGATTGGGTTTGCTTTGTTTTACGGTATATCAACCTCAATCTAATATTTAATATGGACAAGATTTTTGCAATATATTCGTATCAATAAAGTATATATTCTTTGTAAGAAATAAGTTTGTAGATCAGAATTAATTAGCGTATTTTAGTAAAGAAGGTTTTTATCAAGAGCCAAATACATTGGCGGTATATATACATATATATATATATATATATATTCAGAAATTATAACATATTCATGTTATAATATCACTACAAAAATAGCTATTTTGTTTCGACACTTCTTGTGTCTTATCAAGTGAAGAGGTTTGTTTCAAGTTGAAGGGTTTTAAAAGGTTAAAAACAAGCAGAAACCTTTTAATCAGGGAGGCATTGTTGTATAGACAGTGTGGACCAATCAGAATAAAGTAACTTCTAATTTGGAGAATATGTGAGCAGACTCAATAATAATTTGGGGGGGGCATTATTATTAATATTTGATTAAATTGAGATCAGCGTTATTAATCGACTGTTAGATTCACTTTATTATTATTGCAAATTTTAAAAACATTCTAAGTTTAACAATTTATTAGATTTAGAAAGTTATTCATATATTAAACGAGGAAGAGAAAGAACGCACTCATATAAATAAACCTACAAACATCCACACGGACAAATAGACGAGTAGACACACATACACTGGCAAATAGACACATATACAGATTAATAAACGCACGCATATATATATATATATATATATATATATACATAAATTACAAAATTTTGTTTTTATCGACTTGTCAATTTGTCTGTTAATTTTTTTACGAATAGTGTTTCTTTGGATACGGAATATTATTCCATCCATGCGTATATATATATATATATATATATATATATTGCTGGTAACATTTTTTTCTAAAAAATGTCTGTTGGTATTCTTTTTCAAAAATGTATATCTGGTAATTTTACTATAAATATCTATTTTTAAACTTTCGTGGTGTTTTGACCCGAGTTTGGGGGGGGGGTTAACAATTTGCCCATAGCTGGGCCCCTAACAAGTGCTACCACACCGAGTTAAAATGGACCTAGGATCAAGAGCAAATTAGAGGTGGTTCCATGGTCCTCAAAATCTCTTGATCAGGTGCTTTGCTGTGGTTCATCGCCATACCCAGGACGTCCACAGGTGGAAATTCCTGGAAAAAACAGTAAACGGGTGGGACCTAAATGCCAGTTTAGTATCACACATAAATTCCTGTAGACGGGACACCAGAGAAAAAATCTTCTCAGTGTAAATACCATAAAAAGCCACGCCCTTTTGGTGAGAAAACCGAGATGCCTGGTCAGGATCAGTTATATTACGGATACTTTGGATTTTGTAAAGAATCTCGTGATGTACAGCAGGAGCACCAATAAAATAAGCCAGTATGATATGCTAACCACCTAAAGAATGCTGAAATGCATGAAACTCAGAGTACTGAGGAAAATATAAGATAATATGTACATATTGGGTTCTAGAGCCTTGGCTGGCAACCAGTTTACCAGAGCAGGTAGTGGCAACCTGTTGTGGGATAATTGATGAACAATGCCTACCTAAGCGCTATGGAGCGCATTCAGGGCACAGTGAAAACAATAATATCACTGTTGGCCATCCACTGCATCTCCGGTAATTCTCGTCTATGTCGTGCCACCAGACCCAGATGGAATGAGGAGAGAGAGAGAGAGAGAGAGAGAGAGAGAGAGAGAGAGAGAGAGAGAATGATAACCATACGCAACTCTCACTCACTTAAATCCAATTAAAGCCCAAGTCATGCCTTCTACCTAGAAATCGTGGTGTTCCTATCCTGCGAGGGTCGAACATCATATACACTGCTAAACACGTTAAAATTTCCCTTCTCTGATTCCATGCGCCTATGACTTAGGGGTAGCGACTGACACCAAATCGGTCAAGTTTCGATCCTGGCCAGAAGCAAGTCGGTGTTTCCAACACACTGATGAGCTGTGATACAGCGAAACAGGCTTGTATGTGTATGACGAATATATATAATATATATATATTTACGCCCAGGCTTTGTTTCCAATCTCATCTTTCGTAATAAAGCCAATAATTTTCACAAGCAAACATATACAACAATCCAATGTAATTGTTGTATATGTTTGCTTGTGAAAATTATTGTAATTTCCATCATTTTAATATCTCATAACATAGCATTATACTGGATATAAAAAGGTTCTCTTCAAATATGAACTATAATGTTTTTAAATGCTTAATATTTTCAGTTAATTTAATGAATATTAATGAGCATTTTTTTTTAGTAGTCAGCAATTTTTAGTTTATCAATATTTTATTTAGAATAAAATTCTTTTTAACTATTTGCCTTGATAAAGTCCGTCACAGGACGAACGCGTAGGCGAATTAAGTATAGTTTTATTCTTGTCTTCTTTATTCAAATAAAACAAGAAAAAACTATAAACTGTTTGGATATATATCTAGTGTGTGTGTTCACTTATATTTCTTAAATTGAAGAGTAATTCAGATATGTTGATGCTTGCAATCGTTGTACGTTTTAATAAGTCAACGTAAAAAAAGTTAAACAAAACAAAGGAATTTTTGGTATTGCCTTTAGGACGTTGTAACTTAGAAACTAACATTATCGTCGGGTTCTAAACGTTTTCTTTTTCGCGCAAAATCTCACGAGATTATCGTTGCCGAGAATACAAATATCTCGCTACAGGCCTTCATTGTGTTGAACATCACGGGGACTACGAGACGAGATCGCAAACTAAAAGAACAGCCAGAGGATTTTTATTGATATTTTATCGGTATTTGAAGCTATAGCGAAAGTTTATTGTATTTGTGATGATTATACTAGATTTTGATTGGCTCATTACATTCATGGAGTCTGTGATGGTGTCGTCATCGTCGCTGCCGACAATCACTGCTCGATGTATTCGTAGCCAGTCAACTCACAGCAAGAAACAAGCAACTAAAAGCGTTGACCTTAATTTTATATTTATTGAAATGAACTGCAGAAAACGGATACAAATAAGAAGACAATGTTTATTCAGTAGCAATTGTCTTATTTGAAGCATTTGGGACCAGACATCTTTTGGAATATATGATTTTTTTTTCTGACTTCGGTATGGTACACAGAAACTGAGGATGTGAGGGCAGTGTAATGGCTATCGGTGCAGATAGTCTAATTAGCGAGCCGATTTATAATCCCATTCCAGTTTTGCAAAAATGCCTTCAAGAAAGATATGTATTTATTGATTCTGCGCCAGATACACTACGATTTAATAATCTCAGGGTAGCTTGAGCTTTAAAGCCTTAGGTCAAAATCAAAATAGCTGAAGGAAATTTCAAAACTGTGCGAAATGCAACAGGAAACCACTTTACTATCTTTTCGAAATCTGAAAAACAATATCAGCTAAGACTTAAAGAGAATATTATATATATATATATATATCAGAAGACTCCTCCTGGCTAAAGCTTATCACATACCATCCCAAAAACACCCACGCTATACGGTCTCCCCAAAACACATAAACCAAATATATCAATGAGACCTAATTTTTTCTGTCAAACATAAATTACACCTATCTTTTAAGCTATTAGAGATCCTAGCCTTACCTATGAGTTCCCATTTTATCTGGGGATCCAAGTTAATTTCTTCTAATTCCCAGTATTTACTAGAAAGAGCAGTTTGGTATTTTAAACTGGGGTTGGTGAAGGAGTGCTTGTGGGTATAAAGACGTTGCTTCCGAATTCCCGCGGAAATTCCGATATAAACATTCCGTCTCTCCTGATTTTCCTTAGGGTACATGGTGGCTTGATAAATCACATTTTCAGGTCTACACTTACTCATAACCGAACAGTTGTTTCTAGATCTACAGTTACAGGGGGCTGTCATTCTATTTTCTATTGGATTCCCTACACTTCTTCAAGATGTGGTTATTATGGGAGCTAATAATATTATACATGCTATTGGTACACTAATTTTGATGGTTTCCTATTGAATATCTTACTTAGGGGGTTATCTCCATGAAAATGTTTACTTATTAATTTAAGGAAGATCTTCCTAATGTTAATAGTTGATAGTTTACAGAACGGGGGGTGGTTAGCCATATTATTTTTATTTGTCTATTTCTTCTTTTGGCTTTTAACGGTTCCGGATTCTTAGTGGATGTTAAATACGTTGATTTCTCTTTATATCCGCTATTCTGGGGGGCCTTATCGTATAGTCTTTTATTATTCCTAAATATTTCAAGGTTAGAGGCTAATCGGTTAATTCTAATATTCACGGTCTTCGGTATTTCCTTTATAATGGCGCTAGCGTGGTTTGAACTAATATTGATATAGCCATGGATTTCATTTAATGTCTAGGTAATTTACTAACTTTAAGTTGGACGCGATTTTTATTTTGAATCCTAGCATACTGAAAATTTATATATATATATATATATATATATATATATATATATAAAGAAATAGGGTTGTTCCAAAGAGAGAAATTGGTATAGAATAAAAAGTGTGAGAGGCCGTGAACATTTTGTTTACAGTGTATATTTATTGTTGTTGTCATTATACATGTTATGATACATTAAATGTCTATAATGGTATTTGTGACGCTACACGTGTTTCGAGTCTAAAGTTGACGCTCTTCAGGTGAATAAACTTGTGGCTTTACGTATCGAGTTCCTTTTAGTTTCTGAGGGCCAAGGTGATGTTTATAAATCAGTTAGTAAGTAAATTAAGTAAATCAGTAAATCAAATCAATAAAATAAAATAAATCAAATATTGGCCGGTTGAAATGTTTGTGGTTTTTCACATCATCCCGTGTATAAAAAGATAAACAGATAAATAAATAAATAAATAAATGAATCAAGTGCTTACCTCAACTTGAAATGATTTTGGGTTAGGGTTTTCCACATTAGCATGTTACATTTATCTTAGGGGTGCCTTCTTTATCTAGGAGTGTCTTTGTGATTATATTCTATCGGTCCTCTGGTTATTTTTATTGCTTTGACGATACTTTTTGAATTTTGTGTGTGTGTGTGTGTAAGAGCGTTTTTTGAATTCGTCATTATGCTTTAGAATTGTTTTTATAGATTATCTTGTTCTTTTTATTGTTTAGAGTTACCATTTGAATTTGGTGTGTGTGAGTGTGTATATATGTGTGTTTTTTCGGTGAGTGTGTTTTTTTATGAATCTTTCTTCCTGCATTATTAGTGTGTCATAATCTGCATTATATGTATATATGGTGGAGGGGGGCTTTGGGTATATAGCATAGCCAATTTAATTTAGATTCATTTTTTTTTAATCTGAGAAACAAGAATGACGATAAATTTGATACAAAAATGCTACTCTCATTAAAAGAGAAAACAACTAAAGTGCAAATATTTATAAAGTGCTTTAATTGCTACATCATCCACAGTAGATTTGCGTCCGTTCTTTTACAACGCTTCACCATACTTGGCAGATTTTTTGTTATCACAATGTTAAATATTTAATAACAAAGACGATGAAAAAAAATATGCATGAAATTGGCTAGGTTTAATACTACAACCTCATTAGGTAGACACTTTGCTCATCACCTGTTGCACCAAAGCGCTATTAAAAGCTTGTATTAAGCCATAATTTAAAAGAACTCCTAAAGAAGATTTTAGTTGATAACAAAAATACTTTTTAAATCGCATAATCGTCGACATCTTACTATTAGAGAAGCTTAATGGATTAAATACCGTCCATACACCGCTATCAATCCGACACTGTTCAGTAGCGGGGATGGCGTGTTAAGTGTTTTTCTTTTTTCTACTCAACTGCGCATAGCATATGACTGCTGAAAACGGTCACTCTTCCCAAAAAAATCTTCTCACAGTAAAAAAAAGTAATATGTAATACAACACACGGAGAATACTGACTATAACACCCTTGAGAATAGCTAAAGCAGTAGCAGGAAGCGTTCAGAACAATAATAAATATGAGCGAATTTTATATTCTTTAACTAAAAAAACAAACAAAAAAAAAACGGGAAAATGCTAGAAGGCGGGGAAATATATATATATATATATATATATATATATATATATATATATATTAATACAGGTTTCGTTGAATAATATAGAAAAGTTTTGTCTATTTATTTTGTATAGGATCCTTTCGTATAATCTGATATAGTCTTTTAACGATAGCACTATCAAGCTTATCAGATTATACGAAAGGATCCTACAAAAATAAATAGACAGAACTTGTCTATATTATTAAACGAAACCTGTATTAATGAAAAAATGCTGCCAAAATATACACAATATATATATATATATATATATATATATATATATATATATATATATATTACGAAAAAGTTACAATATTGATAAATAATTTTTTAATAACCCAATCTAAGCTTTCGACTTACATAAGACATTTTCAAAGATGTCAAATTACATTATATATTATAACCACGGACAAACGATAATGACAAGCTGTTTTTATTTACATGGAAGATTTCCAAGCAACAACAAACTCGTGCATATAAGACGCTGGAAGCGAAAGTCACATCATAGCTCATGATGTCACACATGACCAAGCGTAAGTGAAGACAAGAAATATTAAGTATGGGAAGCCATTGGAATAAACTTCTGTTATTAATTATATGCATTTAAGGCTTGAAACTACACTTGAACAATAATTCTAACATATTCAGGCATTTAAAACAATATGCCTGGCCACATACACAATTCCGGAAAACCCTAGTTGAAAACACAACTATACTTGAATATGAAAACAATAAACAAAAATTAAAAGCGCTCAAAGCTATATATATAAAACAGTTGAAACCTAAACTATGATACCTCTACAAATATCCTTAAATGCCTATAATTAATAAGAGAAGACATTGATTTATTTCAATTGCTTCCCAAACTTAATAATTCTTAAAAATGCTGCCTAAACACACACACAATATATATATATATATATATATATATATATATATATATATAGAGAGAGAGAGAGAGAGAGAGAGAGAGAGAGAGACAGACAGACAGACAGACAGAGAGTGAGAGAAAGAGAAAAGAGAGAGAGAGAGAGAAAGATTGATAGATACAGTTTGTGGGACACGTTACACAATTGTTGTTAGCCAATCAACTATATGATTGGAAAAGTATACACAAAGAAATAATATAAAAGAAAAATGTTTGATAATTAATGCCTGTGTTTTTGCGTCTTTTTTTCTTAGAAATTGTTGTATTTTACTTTCAGTGAAAGGCCTTTAATCCTTCCTGTAACATGGCCGCCATGATTACTCTGCGGTCAGTTACATTGTACGCATGCGTTGTTTTCTCCATAACATTTTATCCTTTCATTCATCTTTCTATACATTTTGTTTTACAAATCAATCCATCAGAATGCACATTGTTCAAAATTTTAAAAAATTTAATTTGTTCAATTTGTGGCTGAAGCATATTTCATATGGGATTAACCATTTGTCAGTTTGCAGCGTTCGAGTTTGGTGCCTTCCATTGATTTGCTTTACAGGCATTTGCAGGTTGATAGGAGTTATTACAGATAGTTCTCTCTGATTGGTTGAAAATATAATTGTACAATCGTACACCTTATACTGAAATTGTGTCAATAAAAAAAAAACCCTAAAATCCAACCGTCTGATTAAAATTACTGCCTACCCTTTGAAAAATCTAAGGTCCCACTATGTATCTTACCCAGACAAAAATTAAAAAGTGCCATGTCTAGATCTAAACCATTCTGCCTTTTTTCATAACTAAATTTTAAAAATCTCCATGGTTACATAATTCTAAATCTTGATTGAACCCTTTTGACACACCTAAATGCATTTCCTTCAACTACCACTCCCTAATTTTTTTTTAAATAACCAGAAACTTATCTTATATTTTCAGAAATAAATCGTTTTCACCATTTATTTCAACATATCACCTGAAGAGGACCAGTTTTGTCCTGAAACATAAAAATTTTTGTGTAGTGATATAATGCTTTTATAAACCATTGTAATAACAAAATTACAATATTAAGCCCTACAAGCACTCTATAAAAGTAAATGCTTGAACAGTGGGTTTTTAATCTACGTATTCTTTCACTTTTCTATAATATATATATATATATATATATATATATATATATATATATATATATATAATTATTATTATTATTATTAAAATACTTTAATCCAAACGGAAAAGTAGGAAGGTAAATCACAAAAACCTGATCCTAATTAATATTAAATTTTAATATTAAAAAATGATACAGGAGGAGAGCTCAATGTAATTAAAATTACAGAGCTAATATAAAGTAAAATACATTTTCAATATTCAAAATTGTTGAATGAACATTTCAACATGAAATCCCTAAGAGAGATTTCACATCTCCTCAGCAACGGTACATATTTCAAAATTTTGAAATTTGTACTGTTGTTGAGGAGATGTGAAATCTCTTTTAGGGATTTCATGTTGAAATGTTCATTCAACAATTTTGAATATTGAAAATTTATTTTATATATATATATATATATATATATAGAGAGAGAGAGAGAGAGATAGATAGATAGATTAGAATATTGAACAGTTATTAGTTAAATTAGACTAGTAAATAGTTGTATAAAAAGTGTTCAATACACAGAAAAAATTAAAATGCAGAGATTTTAAATATTAAAATTAGGAAGATCGGCCGATTACGCTACCGTAGTTTCAGCCGTTCTTTATCGTCAAGCGTTATAGAATAACTGATTCCCTAGATTCCCGGATGTGCGTAGTGGTACAGTGGATATCGGCTCGGAACGAGAAACCGGGTAGCCGAGTTCGAATTCCAGTTGCAATCCATTGTATTCACTTACGCGCAAATACCCTTGGGAAAGGTATTAATCCGTCTCTTCCTTCCAGTTATGGGTTAAATAGCAGGACAGATTGGATTCTCTAGCCTTGGTCGGCAACCAGTCTACCGCAGAAAGCAATGGCAACCTACTGCGGGATAATCTGCCCAGTCAGTCATGTCTCGTTCGGGACATGATCGCCCAAGCGTGTATCACGTATGGCACTTCAACTGACTGATTCTCTAGTGAATTATTTTGAACGCTATAACGTAATTGGCTGATCTTTCTAATATATATATATATATATATATATATATAATCCGATGAGAATTTAAGAATTAAAATTTCACAGAGTATTACAATGAAAATAAATGAGATGAATTTACAAATCTATTAATAATAATATATTTCGTGAATATTTTATAAAAAACATTCAACTCCTCAGACCAAAACTTTTTACAAAAATGAATGGATTAGATTTATCCCGACGAAAGGAATCATGTAAGCGAAAGAGGAAGAAGGAAAACATTTTATCGATGAGAGAGGGAGTTATATATAGTTCTAATTCTTAAACGCAGATGTCACATCTAAAATTCCGCATTTCTATCCCAGGCAATAAGATGACCTTAGATTGAACTTTCAGTTAGCCATTCTCAAATAGAGGACAGTAAAATTAGGATAAATCTAATTCATTATGTTTTGTAAAAAAATGCTGTTTGAGGAGTTGAATAATTTTTAATAAAATATTCACGAAATAAATTAACAATAATGGATATTTAAATACGTCCAATTTACTTTCATTTTATATATATATATATATATATATATATATATATATATATATATATACTGTTAAAAATAAGAGACAATGAATGTCTATTATGTTTAATCCTAAGCCGTTCTAAACATCGTATTTTGCTTTAATTTCAGGTAAAAAAAAAGACAAAAAATTCTCCAATTTGGAGATGTGACAAAACTTGCTTATGGAATTCTAGAATTCGAGAAGGCTTAACTTTGGTAAGTTTCTTGCTTTAGGCATGGTAACACCTTTACGCAGTGATTACTAATCTCTAACTGAACTAAAAACATTGGAATTACCATAGATCTAACAATTTATACCCCTGGTTTTATAATTTTGATCATGTGTAAATCGCCTCATTTTATAAAAATGTAAATTTCTAAATAAAATGTTTGGAATATAGCTTTTTGTTTCCATAACCTTTTAGATTGTAGTATTGGTAACCTTAAGTGGGAGGAGTTTAAAATCTATCCGTAAAAAATATTTCTTTTTAAAGATTTTTAAGTGGTCTTAAAATTTTGATCAGGAGTGTATATATTCGAATATACTGAACGCCGCTTGGCAATGTGTTGAAGGAATGTTTGTTTTTAATGTTAGATTGCACGGTTTTGCCGTGAAAAAGGCGCTAGCTAGTCGTGCAAATATATTTCCTCTTCGCATGTTACAACGATTAATTTATCGGATTTTATTTTGGCTGATTTTCCATCAGTTAATATAAACATCTATAGATCCGCTTTGAAAATGCTGCTCGCTTCTCCCTGGCTCGTTGCCTTATATCATGGTCGTGAAAGGTTTTTGATAGGTTAGTCGAACTCTATTTGTAGAAATGAGGAAATTTAGTACACTTGTCATTATTTGTTTGCTTCTTTTCTTACTACGTGGTTGTGAATACTTTCTGATTAGTTGTTCGAAATAAGGCTTTGTTTGTCTGGCGATTTTGGTTATCCGTGTGTATGGTAAAATTTTGGTCTTCTTGTTTTTTTTATTTTTATTTCTTTCTTTTTCTATTAGCACAATATATATAGTGCAAACAAATTCAACCAAATAATTCTGTCTAATCCTTTATTGTATTTTTATAATTTTCGCATGAACTGATGCGATGTCCATTAAAATGTCAAAGAAAGGGAGATAATTCAAGTTTAGAAAGTTCATAACTGTCAAGCAGGCATTTTAGTGAAGGTTGTATTTAATTTAATTGTTTCATTTATTTGTAATTTCGTCTAGTTTTTTTTTAAATTATTATTATGAGACTATCATTGATGTATCAAACATATTAGGCAAATGTATTAAAGATTTTCATTTCTACGTGTCATGCGGAAATTTATAAAATAGGACCGGGAGGTGAAAGCAGAGTCAGGCAGTGTGTAAATATTGCCGTAATGTTGATAAATATTTAACTCAAATTTTCTCAACTTTCAGGAGCTCGCACGTGGTAAGATTGAATTTTCTGCTAATTTATTCTACCATATTTGTTTTTACTTATTTAATTTTGGGACTAAATTCTACTAAATTGTTGGTTTAAAGGCCGTTTCGACATCTAAAGTTTTCTGTTATACAGCGAGTGTCACATTCCAATGAAATATTTTTTTTGAAGTCCGTTACTCTTTGAATTCAGCCATTCTCTCCCGACCCTCTGATTACTGGACACTTGCTTCTCACTCTCTCTCTCTCTCTCTAACACACTGCTTATTTACTGGTAGCCAACATAAACTGGAAAAATCAGAGCAAATTTGGTATGACTTTAGAAATTTTCTCAACTTTCAGGGGCTCGCACGTGGTAAGATTGAATTTTCTGCTAATGAATTCTACCATATTTGTTTTTATTCATTTAATTTTGGGACTAAATTCTAAATTGTTGGTTTAAAGGCCGTTTCGACATCTAAAGTTTTCTGTCATACAGCTAGTGTCACATTCCGTAATGTTGATAAATATTTAACTCTGTCGCGCAGACAATATGTTTATGTAGAATTATTAGTGCAACATTTTTTTAATTTAATTTCAGCCAAAGCAAGGCGATAATGCCACTAAGACGCAAGGGGTTTTTATGAAACAGAATGAAAACACTTTAGTGAGAAGAAGTGAAAATAAAATATCAGAATTCAGGAAGACAGGAAATGGTGAATGGCATTGATTTACGTTTTTGAAGATCGTAGGTGAGAGGATGTGCATTGTGGTGCAGTAGATATGGGTTCGAACGGGAAATCAGAGAGCCGAGTTCAAATTCTAGTTAAATTTATTGCATTCACTTAAGAACAAATACTCTTCAAAAGTATGAACCCATTTCTTTTTCCCCTCAGCTATGTGTTAAATAATAAGACAAACTGGCTTCTATAGTTTCATTTTGGCAACCAGTCTGCTGCAAAGTAGGCGAGAAATGCACCAAAAGAAAATGACGGAAACATATATGAAATTTAAAAGTGAAATGACGAGACCTAGTTGCCAATCTAGTTGTACGCTTAAATTCATTCAGTCAAGACACCGACGAGGAAAACTCATCAGGACTATTGTCATGATAATATTTGTAGAAAAGACACAGGGAGGCATATTATGGTGGTGGAAAAATGACTGGTATTGAACTCACAAACAAGAGTCAAGTCAGGAACTAATCAACGTCTATATCCACTGGGCCAAGTAACTTGCAGGGTTAGAGGGAGATAACTCATGACTTCCAATCGTGACTTAACACAAGGAATGAGGATGATATACCCCAATGGTTGTAATGAATAGATCGGTTCGAAATTCCTAGGACCTGAAGAAGGCCGGAGCGTATAACGTCGGACAAATGGCAACAAAGACGAGGACAACAGTCAGAATAATGTAAATATATAGACAAACCTCTAAGAACCAGGGAGGCGTGTGAAGTAGGCGATAGGCGAACCTGTATAATCCTGTTGAAAAACAAAGTAAAACAATTTCAAAGTTTAAGTGGAGACGTTAGAAATATAGAGTTGAAATAGAATTTGGAAAGAACCAGAAAAACAGTTCTGAACAGGAAACCGGAGATAACCTCTACTCCTGTTAAAATGAGTTGGCATCAAGCGGGTGTTGGAATGTTTATATCCATTGACCCAAAAGCCCCGTTAGCTGACTTTCCCTATGTTTCCTCACGAAGAATAAAGTAAAATGATAATATGATATATGTGTTAGTATAATATATTTACAATTGGTCCCTCACAACAGAATATATACTTTATATTTCTTTGACTAGGACGTGAGAACACACACACACACACACACACACACATATATATATATAGTTTTGTAATTTGTTTGAAGCATTATGTATGTTAGATGTATGAGTAGGTCTTGAAGGCTATCACAGTGCGTTATTCCGAGATCAAAATCTCATCGTGGACCGTGCCTTTCAACGAATGGTCATCCTTCGCTGCTACTGCTGTCGTTAATTGTAGTGAGTGTGTGTGTGCGCGTGTGTGTAACTGTAAGTGTGTTTGAGCATGTATATGTGTGTTTATAGTTTATAGAGTGCGTTGACAGATAGTAAGATTTGGCTTTTCGCTTCTTTGTTAAAGTAATAGAGGGTGCCGTTTTACGATCTGATGATATCTGTCTGCTTTAATTTATGGTTTATCTATGTGCGCGTTGACCGACAGCATGATTTGGCATTTTCGCACCTCTGTCAGAGTGGTAGTGGGCGTCGTTTTACGACTTGGTGTTATATCTATCTGATTTAATTGGAGGCATAATTATTGCTACATTTTTTTATCATCCGGTATTCATTCTCGTGTGTTTTCGTGTGTGCGTGTACGTGTGCGTGTGCGTGAATGTGTCAATGTGTGTGCGTTTATGTGTATATACTTCTTGTATTTTTTGACTTTTACGTTCATTATATATATATATATATATATATATATATATATATATATATACCTACATACCTATTATGTGTGTGCGTGTGCGTACATAGATATATATGTGTGAGAGTCTGTTCCTGTGTATAGTATGTTAAAGTGTGTGTGTGTGTTCCTGTGTATAGTATGTTAAAGTGTGTGTGTGTTCCTGTGTATAGTGTGTGTGTGTGTGTGTGTGTGTGTATGTGTTCTGGTGTTAGGTAAGTTGGAGTATGGGATAAGTGTGTGTGCGTGTACGTATGTTTATTATTTTTTTATATTTATAAATATTTTTTTGTGCGTTGAATTGTTGCTAGTGGCTATAAGTTTGGGGGTATGTGCGTGTGTGTTTCGGTTTATATTGTGGTATACTTGTTGTTACTGGTCTCGCGTTTGGAGCCATGTATTTGTGCGCGTTAATCTGTGGTTGCGTGTTTGTGTGTATACGCCTTACTGTTGTGGCCGGTGTGTGTCAGGTACGTGATATAGTTAATTATTCTGTTATGCATTCTAGATTGAACTCCTGTCTATTATTGATCTGTTGGTGGAGTTTAGCTTTTATGAGTAAGTTTCCTAGATTCCGCTCTTTTGCTTCAATATTAACAATTATGTTTTTGTCTGTATTTTTACATTTTTTTAAGTGTTCGTGGAAAGATGATGCTTGCGTGTGTAAGTGTTCTTTGAGTCTGATGTGTAACGGTCTGGTGGTGCTGCCGACATAAAATTCCTCGCATTGTATACAGTACACATACCTGGTGGCATATACCGGCGTCAGGAATAGGGCAATTGACAAGTGAACATGTGGTGTCGTTTCTAGTATGTTTTAGTATATATATATATATGGAAAACAGCCTTTCTTTTAAATATCTTTCATTAAATACAGCCGACAAGAGAGATTTAATTAATTTTCTACTAAGTTTTTCCAGCATTCTAACATTTTCCGTTTTGTATGAGTTCAGGTGTACCATAATTTTTATTATTCCAAATTCTTTCGACCATTTTTATAGACATTTTCTAGGGTGCTTTTTGTTCCTGGTAAAGTTTTTTTTATTTTTGTCATTTAACAGTTAAGACATGAGAAAAATAACAGCACCAGCAAAAAGTGGCCGAAAGCGATTGGTAAAAAGACCCAATTGCCTATCACGCGTAAATTCCTATAGCCTTGGCACAAGGCAAAATGCTTAACCTGTTGTCACAAAAATATTTGTAGAACCGATAGAGGGAAGCGCAGTCATGTCGGTGTGAAAGTAACTGGAGACGAAATGCTTTGTCATGATTGATTGTTTTGCAGACCTTCTAAGAATTTTGTCAAGAGTCTCGAGATGCACAAAAAGAGCATCAAACCAGATACGGCAACAGAATTCAGTACACGGACGAATGGTAGATTTATAAATATGCAAAATGGATTTAGGCGAAAACAATTTTTTGGCACGGCACAGTGAACCGACCTTCCCCACAGCAGACGTAACAATTAATTCGATATACTCGGTCCACTTCGGGTTAGCAGAAAGCTTGATGCCAAGAAAGCGTTTTTTTTATATAATATTAACATTATCATTACCAAAAACGATTCTGTGGAAAAAAAAAAGAAGCTCGATGGATATGTGCTCAGTTGAAGGACATTTTACTGGACGACGCATTTCTCAACAGTTGAAAAATCAGAATACAGTAAAGTTTTCAATCGAATTTTATTCTAATTCAAGTTAAGCATTATTAAGCTTAATTGCTAAAAATAGTGATTTTTCTCCCGAAACCTTTTTGATTCTTCTCGAAAGCATATTTTATTACGAAGTGAACACTGTTTCTTTTGAATTTGCTTAAAGCTACAAGAGACCTTCATTGTTGTCAACAAGAAGATTTAGTCATTGAGTTTCTGCTTGTGACTTGTTTGTTATATAAAAAAATGCTGTCGGCAAAACTTCTATACACCGAAATGGCCAGAGGTGTAACGTCGGGCATGCGATGGATTCCGCCTTACAGCTTTTTTCTGCCTTAACCATTCTCGGTATGTCAATCAGTCTGTTTGTATTGTGGTTCATTTCGCTCTTAATCTCTAGTTGTCTTTTTCACATACATACACACACACTTGCACACGCAAACACACAGGAGCGGGCGCACATTTGTGCACATACACTGAATATTTCACTCGTTTTACGAAAAAAAAAATTGTACGTTTTTTAAATTCTCGTTCCCCGACACACACACGGTGCATTTTTATCTTAAGCGTTCTTATTCTATTCTCATCTATTTCAGATGACTCTCCAGCTCATTTCAATATAGTTTTTCTTTGTCAATCACAAATCAGTTTTTTTTTCATTATTTCCTGAGTCATATATACATAGGTATGTATGTACATGTCTCAGTTTGTACATATCTATCAGTTTATCGCAATCTGCTAATATCTATCTATCTACTAATATCTATCTATCTATTTACCTGTCTTAATATGCTAATATCTATCTACATCTGCTAATATCTATCTATCTATCTATCTACATCTGCTAATATCTATCTATCTATATATTTAATATGCTAATATCGATCTATCTATCTATATATCTAAATCTGCTAATATCTATCTGTCTATCTATCTATCTATCTGTCTATCTATATATCTGTCTATCTATATATCTGTCTAAATCTGCTAATATCTATCTATCTATCTATCTATCTAAATCTGCTAATATCTGTCTATCTATCTAAACATGCTAATATCTGTCTATCTATCTAAATCTGCTAATATCTGTCTATCTAAATCTGCTAATATCTATATCTGTCTATCTAAATCTGCTAACATCTATCTGTCTATATAAATCTGCAAATATCTATCTATCTATCTATCTAAATCTGCTAATATCTATCTATCTGTCTATCTATTTAAATCTGCTAATATCGATCTATCTATCTAAATCTGCTAATATCGATATATCTATCTAAATCTGCTAATATCTATCTATCTAAATCTGCTAATATCTATCTAAATCTTCTAATATCTATCTATCTAAATCTGCTAATATCTATCTATCTATCTAAATCTGCTAATATCGATCTATCTATCTATCTAAATCTGCTACTATCTATCTATCTATCTATCTAAATCTGCTAATATCGATCTATCTATCTATCTATCTAAATCTGCTAATAACTATCTATCTAGCTAAATCTGCTTCTATCTATCTATCTGTCTATGTATCTATCTAAATCTGCTAATATCTATCTGTCTATCTATCTAAATCTGCTAATATCTATCTATCTATCTAAATCTGCTAATATCTATCTATCTGTCTATCTAACTATCTAAATCTGCTAAGATCGATCTATCTGTCTATATAAATCTGCTAATATCTATCTATCTATCTATATAAATCTGCTAATATCGATCTATCTATCTATATAAATCTGCTAATAACGATCTATCTATCTATATAAATCTACTAATATCGATCTATCTATATATCTATCTATATAAATCTGGTAATATCTATCTATCTAGCTAAATCTGCTTATATCTATCTATCTGTGTATATACTATTTATCTAAATCTGCTAAGATCTACCTATGTGTCTATCTATTTATCTATCTATCTATCTAAATCTGCTAATATCTATCTATCTGCCTATCAACTAAATCTGCTAATATCGATCTATCTATCTATCAACTAAATCTGCTAATATCTATCAATCTATGTAAATCTGCTAATATCTATCTATGTAAATCTGCTAATATCTATCTATGTAAATCTGCTAATATCTATCTATCTATCTAAATCTGCTCATATCTATCTATTTATGTCTGCTCATATCTATCTATCTAATGTCTGCTCATATCTATCTATCTATTTATCTATCTCAGTCTGCACATATCCATCTATCGATCTATCTCAGTCTGCTCATATCCATCTATCTATCTATATATCTATCTATTTATCTATCTCAGTCTGCTGATATCTAACTATGTATGTACCTCAGGCTGCTCATATCTATTTATCTATCTATCTATCTATCTATCTATCTATCTATCTATCTCTCTATCTATCTAACTATCTATCTAAATCTGCCCATATCTATCTATATATCTATCTATCTATCTATCTCAGTCTGCACATATCTATCTATCTATCTCAGTCTGCTCATATCTATCTATCTATCTATCTCAGTCTGCTCATATCTATATATCTATCTCAGTCTGCTCATATCTATCTATCTATCTATGTCTGTTCATATCTATCTATCTATCTCAGTCTGTTCATATCTATGTATCTATCTCAGTCTGTTCATATCTATCTATCTATCTATCTATCTATCTATCTCAGTCTGTTCATATCTATCTATCTATCTCAGTCTGTTCCTTATCTATCTATCTATCTCAGTCTGTTCGTATCTATCTATCTATCTCAGTCTGTTCATATCTATCTATCTATCTCAGTCTGTTCATATCTATCTATCTATCTCCAGTCTGTTCCTTCTATCTATCTATCTATCTCAGTCTGTTCATATCTATCTATCTATCTCAGTCTGTTCATATCTATCTATCTATCTCAGTCTGTTCATATCTATCTATCTATCTCACAGTCTGTTTCATATCTATCTATCTATCTCAGTCTGTTCATATCTATCTATCTATCTCAGTCTGTTCATATCTATCCATCTATCTCAGTCTGTTCACATCTATCTATCTATCTCAGTCTGTTTATCTATCTATCTATCTCAGTCATTCATATCTATCTATCTATCTATCTATCTATCTCAGTCTGCTCATATCTATCTATCTATCTAACTATGTATGTATCTCAGTCTGCTCATATCTATCTATCTATCTATCTATCTATCTATCTATCTATCTCAGTCTGTTCATACCTATCTATCTATCTAACTATGTATGTATCTCAGTCTGCTCATATCTATCTATCTATCTATCTATCTATCTATCTATCTATCTATCTATCAGTCTGTTCATACCTATCTATCTATGTATCTATCTCAGTCTATGTATCATCTATCTATGTATCTATCTCAGTCTGCTCATATCATCTATCTATCTATCTGTCTCAGTCTGCTCATATCATCTATCTATCTATCTATCTATCTAACTATC
>JBBBDQ010000341.1:5000-20000 GCA_037127315.1 Ascarosepion bandense | reverse complement strand
AGGCAGCTCATATCTATCTATCTATCTATCTCAGTCTGCTCATATCCATCTATCTATGTCAGTCTGCTCATATCTATCTATCTATCTATCTATCTATCTATCTATCTATCTCAGTCTGCTCATATCCATCTATCTATCTCAGTCTGTCATATCCATCTATCTATCTATCTATCTATCTATCTATCTAACTATGTATGTATCTCAGTCTGCTCATATCTATCTATGTATGTATCTCAGTATGCTCATATCTATCTATCTATCTATCTCAGTCTGCTCATATCATCTATCTATCTATCTATCTATCTCAGTCTGCTCATATCATCTATCTATCTAAGTCTGCTCATATCATCTATCTATCTATCTATCTATCTATCTAAGTCTGCTCATATCATCTATCTTATCTTAGTCTATACTCATATCATCTATCTATCTATCTATCTATCTAGTCTGCTCATATCATCTATCTATCTCTAGTCTGCTCATATCTATCTATCTATTTATCTATCTATCTCTATATCTATCTCAGTCTGGTCATATCTATCTATCTATTTATCTATCTATCTCTATATCTATCTCAGTCTGGTCATATCTATCTATCTATCTATCTATCTATCTATCTATCTATGTAAGTCTGCTCATATCTATATATCTATCTAAGTCTGCTCATATCTATCTATTTAACTATCTATCTAAGTCTGCTCATATCTATCTATCTACCTATCTAAGTCTGCTCATATCTATCTATCTATCTAAGTCTGCTCATATCTATCTATCTATCTATCTAAGTCTGCTCATATCTATCTATCTATCTCAGTCTGCTCATATCTATCTATCTATCTATTTATCTATCTGTCTATCTATCTATCTATTTATCTATCTATCTCAGTCTGCTCATATCTATCTATCTATCTATCTAAGTCTGCTCATATCTATCTATCTATCTAAGTCTGCTCATATCTATCTATCTATCTGTCTATCTATCTCAGTCTGCTTACATCTATCTATTTATCTATCTCAGTCTGCTTATATCTATCTATCTATCTATCTCATGTCTGCTCATATCCATCTATCTATCTCATGTCTGCTCATATCCATCTATCTATCTCATGTCTGCTCATATCCATCTATCTATCTCATGTCACTCATATCCATCTATCTATCTGATGTCTGCTCATATCCATCTATCTATCTCATGTCTGCTCATATCCATCTATCTATCTCATGTCTGCTCATATCCATCTATCTATCTCATGTCTGCTCATATCCATCTATCTATCTCATGTCTGCTCATATCCATCTATCTATCTCATGTCTGCTCATATCCATCTATCTATCTCATGTCTGCTCATATCCATCTATCTATCTCATGTCTGCTCATATCCATCTATCTATCTCATGTCTGCTCATATCCATCTATCTATCTCATGTCTGCTCATATCCATCTATCTATCTCATGTCTGCTCATATCCATCTATCTATCTCATGTCTGCTCATATCCATCTATCTATCTCATGTCTGCTCATATCCATCTATCTATCTCATGTCTGCTCATATCCATCTATCTATCTCATGTCTGTCTATATCCATCTATCTATCTCATGTCTGCTCATATCCATCTATCTATCTCATGTCTGCTCATATCCATCTATCTATCTCATGTCTGCTCATATCCATCTATCTATCTCATGTCTGCTCATATCCATCTATCTATCTCATGTCTGCTCATATCCATCTATCTATCTCATGTCTGCTCATATCCATCTATCTATCTCATGTCTGCTCATATCCATCTATCTATCTCATGTCTGCTCATATCCATCTATCTATCTCATGTCTGCTCATATCCATCTATCTATCTCATGTCTGCTCATATCCATCTATCTATCTCATGTCTGCTCATATCCATCTATCTATCTCATGTCTGCTCATATCCATCTATCTATCTCATGTCTGCTCATATCCATCTATCTATCTCATGTCTGCTCATATCCATCTATCTATCTATGTCTGCTCATATCCATCTATCTATCTCATGTCTGCTCATATCCATCTATCTATCTCATGTCTGCTCATATCTATCTATCTATCTATGTCAGTCTGCTCATATCTATCTATCTATCTATGTCAGTCTGTCTATATCTATCTATCTATCTATGTCAGTCTGTCATATCTATCTATCTATCTAACTATGTATGTATCTCAGTCTGCTCATATCTATCTATGTATCTATCCATCTATCTCAGTCTGCTCATATCTATCTATCTATCTATCTCAGTCTGCCCTCATATCTATCTATGTATCTATCTATCTCAGTCTGCCTCTATCTATCTATGTATCTATCTCAGTCTGCTCATATCTATCTATCTATCTCTCTCAGTCTGTCTCCATATCTATCTATCTATGTATCTATCTATTTATCTCAGTCTGCTCATAACTATATATCTATCTATCTATGTCAGTCTGCTCATATCTATCTACCTATCTATCTATCTATCGATCTATCTATCTATCTCAGTCTGTTCATACCTATCTATGTATCTATCTCAGTCTGCTCATATCTATCTCTATCTATCTATGTCAGTCTGCTCATATCTATCTATCTATCTATCTATCTATCTATGTCAGTCTGCTCATATCTATCCATCTATCAATCTATATAACTATGTATGTATGTCAGTCTGCTCATATCTATCTATTTATCTATCTATCTCAGTCTGTTCATACCTATCTATGTATCTATCTCAGTCTGCTCATATCTATCTATCTCAGTCTGCTCATATCATCTATCTATCTCAGTCTGCTCATATCATCTATCTATCTCAGTCTGCTCATATCATCTATCTATCTATCTCAGTCTGCTCATATCATCTATCTATTTATCGATCTATCTATCTCAGTCTGCTCATATCTATCTATCTATGTATCTATCTAGCTCAGTCTGCTCATATCTATCTATGTATCTATCTATCTATCTATCTAGCTCAGTCTGCTCATATCTATCTATCTATCTGTCTATCTCAGTCTGCTCATATCTATCTATCTATCTGTGTATCTCAGTCTGCTCATATCTATCTATCTATCTATCTATCTCAGTCTGTTCATATCTATCTATCTATCTCAGTCTGCTCATATCTATCTATCTATCTCAGTCTGTTCATATCTATCTATCTATCTATCTCAGTCTGCTCATATCTATCTATCTATCTAACTATGTATGTATCTCAGTCTGCTCATATCTATCTATCTATCTATCTATCTATCTATCTCAGTCTGTTCATACCTATCTATCTATGTATCTATCTCAGTCTGCTCATATTATCTATATATGTATCTATCTCAGTCTGCTCATATCATCTATCTATCTATCTGTCTCAGTCTGCTCATATCATCTATCTATCTAACTATCTCAGTCTGCCCATATCATCCATCTATCTATCTATCTATCTAACTATCTCAGTCTGCTCATATAATCTATCTATCTATCTAAGTCTGCTCATATCATCTATCTATCTAAGTCTGCTCATATCATCTATCTATCTAAGTCTGCTCATATCATCTATCTATCTATCTCAGTCTGCTCATATCTATCTATCTATCTATCTATCTATCTAAGTCTGCTCATATCTATCTATCTATCTATCTATCTATCTATCTCAGTCTGCTCATATCTATCTATGTATCTATCTATCGATCTATATAGCACAGTCTGCTCATATCTATCTATGTATCTATCTATCGATCTATCTAGCTCAGTCTGGTCATATCTATCTATGTATCTATCTATCTATCTATCTAGCTCAGTCTGATCTATCTATGTATCTATCTATCTATCTATCTAGCTCAGTCTATCATATCTATCTATGTATCTATCTATCTATCTATCTAGTCTGCTCATATCTATCTATCTATCTGTCTATCTCAGTCTGCTCATATCTATCTATCTATCTATCTATCTAAATCTGCTAATATCGATCAATCTATCTATCTATCTAAATCTGCTAATATCTATCTATCTATCTAGCTAAATCTGCTTCTATCTATCTGTTTTGTAACTATCTAAATCTGCTAATATCTATCTGACTATCTATCTATCTGTCTATATAAATCTGCTAATACCTATCTATCTATCTAAATCTGCTAATGTCTATCTATCTATCTATCTATTTTTCTATCTAAATCTGCTAATATCTATTTGTCTATCTATCTATCTAACTATCTAAATCTGCTAATATCTATCTATCTATCTAAATATCTAAATCTGCTAAGATCGATCTATCGGTCTATATAAATCTGCTAATATCGATCTATCTATCTATTTATAAAATCTGCTAATATCGATCTATCTATCTATATAAATCTGCTAATATCGATCTATCTATATATCTATCTATATAAATCTGCTAATATCGATATATCTATCTATATAAATCTGCTAATATCGATCTATCTATATATCTATCTATATAAATCTGCTAATATCGATCTATCTATATATCTATCTATATAAATCTGCTAATATCGATCTATCTATCTATCTAAATCTGCTAATATCGATCTATCTATCTAAATCTGCTAATATCTATCTATCTATCTAAATCTGCTAATATCTATCTATCTATCTAAATCTGCTAATATCTATCTATCTATCTAAATCTGCTAATATCTATCTATCTATCTGTATAAATCTGGTAATATCTATCTATCTATCTATCTATATAAATCTGCTAATATATATCTATGTGTCTATCTATTTATCTATGTATCTAAATCTGCTAATACCTATCTGCCTATCAACTAAATCTGCTAATATCGATCTATCTATCTATCAAAAAAATCTGCTAATATCTATCAATCTATCTATGTAAATCTGCTAATATCTATCTATCTATCTATCTATCTATCTATCTATCTAAATCTGCTCATATCTATCTATCTATCTAAGTCTGCTCATATCTATCTATCTATCTAAGTCTGCTCATATCTATATATCTAATGTCTGCTCATATCTATATATCTATCTATCTATCTCAGTCTGCACATATGCATCTATCGATCTATATATGTATCTATTTATCTATCTCAGGCTGCTCATATCTATCTATGTATGTATCTCAGGCAGCTCATATCTATCTATCTATCTATCTATCTATCTCAGTCTGCTCATATCCATCTATCTATCTCAGTCTGCTCATATCCATCTATCTATGTCAGTCTGCTCATATCTATCTATCTATCTATCTATCTCAGTCTGCTCATATCCATCTATCTATCTCAGTCTGCTCATATCCATCTATCTATCTCAGTCTGCTCATCCATCCATCTATCTATCTATCTCAGTCTGTTCATATCTGTCTATCTATCTAACTATGTATGTATCTCAGTCTGCTCATATCTATCTATCTATCTATCTATCTATCTATCTCTCTATCTATCTATCTCAGTCTGCTCATATCATCTATCTATCTATCTATCTATCTCAGTCTGCTCATATCATCTATCTATCTATCTATCTATCTCAGTCTGCTCATATCATCTATCTATCTCTCTATCTATCTCAGTCTGCTCATATCATCTATCTATCTATATATCTCAGTCTGCTCATATCATCTATCTATCTATCTATCTATCTAAATCTGCTCATATCATCTATCTATCTCAGTCTGCTCATATCATCTATCTATCTCAGTCTGCTCATATCATCTATCTATCTATCTAAGTCTGCTCATATCATCTATCTATCTAAATCTGCTCATATCTATCTATCTATCTATCTATCTCTGTCTGCTCATATCATCTATCTATCTCAGTCTACTCATATCATCTATCTATCTATCTCAGTCTGCTCATATCATCTATCTATCTATCTCAGTCTGCTCATATCATCTATCTATCTATCTCAGTCTGCTCATATCATCTATCTATCTCAGTCTGCTCATATCTATCTATCTATCTCAGTCTGCTCATATCTATCTATCTATCTCAGTCTGCTCATATCTATCTATCTATCTATTTATCTATCTATCTATCTATCTATCTAAGTCTGCTCATATCTATCTATCTAGCTATCTAAGTCTGCTCATATCTATCTATCTATCTATCTAAGTCTGCTCATATCTATCTATCTATCTATCTAAGTCTGCTCATATCTATCTATCTATCTATCTATCTATCTATCTATCTAGTCTGTCATATCTATCTATCTATCTATCTATCTATCTAAGTCTGTATATCTATCTATCTATCTAAGTCTGCTCATATCTATCTATCTATCTATCTAAGTCTGCTCATATCTATCTATCTATCTATCTATCTATCTATATATCTATCTATCTATCTATCTATCTATCTATCTATCATATCTATCTATCTATCTATCTATCTAAGTCTGCTATATCTATCTATCTATCTAAGTCTGCTCATATCTATCTATCTATCTCAGTCTGCTTATATCTATCTATCTATCTCAGTCTGCTTATATCTATCTATCTATCTCATGTCTGCTCATATCTATCTATCACATGTCTGCACATATCTATCTTTCTATCTCATGTCTGCTCATATCTATCTTTCTATCTCATGTCTGCTCATATCCATCTATCTATCTCATGTCTGCTCATATCCATCTATCTATCTCATGTCTGCTCATATCCATCTATCTATCTCATGTCTGCTCATATCCATCTATCTATCTCATGTCTGCTCATATCCATCTATCTATCTCATGTCTGCTCATATCCATCTATCTATCTCATGTCTGCTCATATCCATCTATCGATCTTATGTCTGCTCATATCCATCTATCTATCTCATGTCTGCTCATATCCATCTATCTATCTCAGTCTGCTCATATCCATCTATCTATCTCAGTCTGCTCATATCCATCTATCTATCTCAGTCTGCTCATATCCATCTATCTATCTATCTATCTATCTCAGTCTGTTCATATCTGTCTATCTATCTATCTATCTATCTAACTATGTATGTATCTCAGTCTGCTCATATCTATCTATGTATGTATCTCAGTCTGCTCATATCTATCTATCTATCTATCTATCTATCTATCTCAGTCTGCTCATATCATCTATCTATCTATCTATCTCAGTCTGCTCATATCATCTATCTATCTATCTATCTCACTGCATATCATCTATCTATCTATCTATCTCAGTCTATATCATCTATCTATCTATCTATCTCAGTCTGCTCATATCATCTATCTATCTATCTATCTCAGTCTGCTCATATCATCTATCTATCTATCTCAGTCTGCTCATATCATCTATCTATCTATCTATCTATCTATCTATCTAAGTCTGCTCATATCATCTATCTATCTCAGTCTGCTCATATCATCTATCTATATCAGTCTGCTCATATCATCTATCTATATCAGTCTGCTCATATCATCTATCTATATCAGTCTGCTCATATCATCTATCTATATCAGTCTGCTCATATCATCTATCTATATCAGTCTGCTCATATCATCTATCTATCTCAGTCTGCTCATATCATCTATCTATCTCAGTCTGCTCATATCATCTATCTATCTCAGTCTGCTCATATCATCTATCTATCTCAGTCTGCTCATATCATCTATCTATCTCAGTCTGCTCATATCATCTATCTATCTCAGTCTGCTCATATCATCTATCTATCTCAGTCTGCTCATATCATCTATCTATCTCAGTCTGCTCATATCATCTATCTATCTCAGTCTGCTCATATCATCTATCTATCTCAGTCTGCTCATATCATCTATCTATCTCAGTCTGCTCATATCATCTATCTATCTCAGTCTGCTCATATCATCTATCTATCTCAGTCTGCTCATATCATCTATCTATCTCAGTCTGCTCATATCATCTATCTATCTATCTATCTAAGTCTGCACATATCATCTATCTATCTCAGTCTGCTCATATCTATCTATCTATCTATCTCAGTCTGCTCATATCATCTATCTATCTATCTCAGTCTGCTCATATCATCTATCTATCTATCTCATCTGCTATATCATCTATCTATCTCAGTCTGCTCATATCTATCTATCTATCTATTTATCTATCTATCTATCTATCTATCTCAGTCTGCTCATATCTATCTATCTAAGTCTGCTCATATCTATCTATCTATCTATCTATCTATCTATCTATCTCAGTCTGCTCATATCTATCTAAGTCTGCTCAT
Organism: Ascarosepion bandense; assembly: GCA_037127315.1. Classification (NCBI taxonomy): domain Eukaryota; kingdom Metazoa; phylum Mollusca; class Cephalopoda; order Sepiida; family Sepiidae; genus Ascarosepion; species Ascarosepion bandense. The sequence goes on along the minus strand of JBBBDQ010000341.1, from coordinate 11,810 downwards.
ATCTATCTATCTATCTATCTATCTACGTTTGCTCATATCTATCTAAGTCTGCTCATATCTATCTATCTATCTATCTATCTATCTAAGTTTGCTCATATCTATCTAAGTCTGCTCATATCTATCTATCTATCTATCTATCTATCTATCTATCTCAGTCTGCACATATGCATCTATCGATCTATCTCAGTCTGCTCATATCAATCAATCTATCTATATATCTATCTATTTATCTATCTCAGGCTGCTCATATCTAACTATGTATGTATCTCAGGCAGCTCATATCTATCTATCTATCTATCTCAGTCTGCTCATATCCATCTATCTATGTCAGTCTGCTCATATCTATCTATCTATCTATCTATCTCAGTCTGCTCATATCCATCTATCTATCTCAGTCTGCTCATATCCATCTATCTATCTATCTATCTATCTATCTCCGTCTGTTCATATCTGTCTATCTATCTATCTATCTATCTAACTATGTATGTATCTCAGTCTGCTCATATCTATCTATGTATGTAACTCAGTATGCTCATATCTATCTATCTATCTATCTCTGCTCATATCATCTATCTATCTAAGTCTGCTCATATCATCTATCTATCTATCTATCTATCTATCTAAGTCTGCTCATATCATCTATCTATCTTAGTCTGCTCATATCATCTATCTATCTATCTATCTATCTAAGTCTGCTCATATCATCTATCTATCTAAGTCTGCTCATATCATCTATCTATCTCAGTCTGCTCATATCATCTATCTATCTCAGTCTGCTCATATCTATCTATCTATCTATCTCAGTCTGCTCATATCTATCTATCTATTTATCTATCTATCTATCTATCTATCTATCTATCTATCTATCTATCTATCTATCTATCTATCTATCTATCTAAGTCTGCTCATATCTATCTATCTAAGTCTGCTCATATCTATCTATTTAACTATCTATCTAAGTCTGCTCATATCTATCTATCTACCTATCTACGTCTGCTCATATCTATCTATCTAAGTCTGCTCATATCTATCTATCTATCTATCTATCTATCTAAGTCTGCTCATATCTATCTATCTATCTCAGTCTGCTTATATCTATCTATTTATCTATCTCATCTCTTATATCTATCTATCTATCTATCTATCTAATGTCTGCTCATATCTATCTATCTATCTATCTAATGTCTGCTCATATCTATCTATCTATCTCAGTCTGCTCATATCTATCTATCTATCTATTTATCTATCTGTCTATCTATCTATCTATTTATCTATCTATCTCAGTCTGCTCATATCTATCTATCTATCTATCTATCTAAGTCTGCTCATATCTATCTATCTATCTATCTATGTGTCTATCTATCTCAGTCTGCTTATATCTATCTATTTATCTATCTCAGTCTGCTTATATCTATCTATCTATGTATCTAATGTCTGCTCATATCCATCTATCTATCTCATGTCTGCTCATATCCATCTATCTATCTCATGTCTGCTCATATCCATCTATCTATCTCATGTCTGCTCATATCCATCTATCTATCTCATGTCTGCTCATATCCATCTATCTATCTCATGTCTGCTCATATCCATCTATCTATCTCATGTCTGCTCATATCCATCTATCTATCTCATGTCTGCTCATATCCATCTATCTATCTCATGTCTGCTCATATCCATCTATCTATCTCATGTCTGCTCATATCCATCTATCTATCTCATGTCTGCTCATATCCATCTATCTATCTCATGTCTGCTCATATCCATCTATCTATCTCATGTCTGCTCATATCCATCTATCTATCTCATGTCTGCTCATATCCATCTATCTATCTCATGTCTGCTCATATCCATCTATCTATCTCATGTCTGCTCATATCCATCTATCTATCTCATGTCTGCTCATATCCATCTATCTATCTCATGTCTGCTCATATCCATCTATCTATCTCATGTCTGCTCATATCCATCTATCTATCTCATGTCTGCTCATATCCATCTATCTATCTCATGTCTGCTCATATCCATCTATCTATCTCATGTCTGCTATATCCATCTATCTATCTCATGTCTGCTCATATCCATCTATCTATCTCATGTCTGCTCATATCCATCTATCTATCTCATGTCTGCTCATATCCATCTATCTATCTCATGTCTGCTCATATCCATCTATCTATCTCATGTCTGCTCATATCCATCTATCTATCTCATGTCTGCTCATATCCATCTATCTATCTCATGTCTGCTCATATCCATCTATCTATCTCATGTCTGCTCATATCCATCTATCTATCCCATGTCTGCTCATATCCATCTATCTATCTCATGGTTGCTCATATCCATCTATCTATCTGATGTCTGCTCATATCCATCTATCTATCTCATGTCTGCTCATATCCATCTATCTATCTCATGTCTGCTCATATCCATCTATCTATCTCATGTCTGCTCATATCCATCTATCTATCTCATGTCTGCTCATATCTATCTATCTATCTATGTCAGTCTGCTCATATCTATCTATATATCTATGTCAGTCTGCTCATATCTATCTATCTATGTCAGTCTGCTCATATCTATCTATCTATCTAACTATGTATGTATCTCAGTCTGCTCATATCTATCTATGTATCTATCCATCTATCTCAGTCTGCTCATATCTATCTATCTAAGTCTGCTCATATCTATCTATGTATCTATCTATCTCAGTCTGCTCGTATCTATCTATGTATCTATCTCAGTCTGCTCATATCTATCTATCTATCTCTCTCAGTCTGCTCATATATATCTATCTATGTATCTATGTATCTATGTATCTATCTATTTATCTCAGTCTGCTCATAACTATATATCTATCTATCTATGTCAGTCTGCTCATATCTATCTATCTATCTATCTATCTCACTCTCTTCATACCTATCTATGTATCTATCTCAGTCTGCTCATCTATCTATCTATCTATCTATCTATCTATCTATCTATGTCAGTCTGCTCATATCTATCCATCTATCAATCTATATAACTATGTATGTATGTCAGTCTGCTCATATCTATCTATTTATCTATCTATCTCAGTCTGTTCATACCTATCTATGTATCTATCTCAGTCTGCTCATATCTATCTATCTCAGTCTGCTCATATCATCTATCTATCTCAGTCTGCTCATATCATCTAACTATCTATCTATCTATCTATCTATCTATCTTAGTCTGCTCATATCATCTATCTATCTCAGTCTGCTCATCATCTATCTATCTCAGTCTGCTCATATCATCTATCTCAGTCTGCTCATATCATCTATCTATCTATCTCAGTCTGCTCATATCATCTATCTATCTATCGATCTATCTATCTCAGTCTGCTCATATCTATCTATCTATCTATCTCAGTCTGTTCATATCTATCTATCTATCTATCTATCTATCTATCTATCTCAGTCTGCTCATATCTATCTATCTATCTAACTATGTATGTATCTCAGTCTGCTCATATCTATCTATCTATCTAACTATGTATGTATCTCAGTCTGCTCATATCTATCTATCTATCTAACTATGTATGTATCTCAGTCTGCTCATATCTATCTATCTATCTATCTACCTATCTATATCAGTCTGTTCATACCTATCTATGTATCTATCTCAGTCTGCTCATATTATCTATATATGTATCTATCTCAGTCTGCTCATATCATCTATCTATCTATCTATCTGTCTCAGTCTGCTCATATCATCTATCTATCTAACTATCTCAGTCTGCCCATATCATCCATCTATCTATCTATCTATCTAACTATCTCAGTCTGCTCATATAATCTATCTATCTATCTAAGTCTGCTCATATCATCTATCTATCTATCTATCTAAGTCTGCTCATATCATCTATCTATCTATCTCAGTCTGCTCATATCTATCTATCTATCTATCTAAGTCTGCTCATATCTATCTATCTATCTATCTATCTATCTATCTCAGTCTGCTCATATCTATCTATGTATCTATCTATCGATCTATCTAGCTCAGTCTGCTCATATCTATCTATGTATCTATCTATCGATCTATCTAGCTCAGTCTGGTCATATATATCTATGTATCTATCTATCTATCTATCTCGCTCAGTCTGATCATATCTATCTATGTATCTATCTATCTATCTATCTATCTATCTCAGTCTGCTCATATCTATCTATCTATCTATCTATCTATCTAAATCTGCTAATATCGATCATTCTATCTATCTATCTAAATCTGCTAATATCTATCTATCTATCTAGCTAAATCTGCTTCTATCTATCTGTTTTGTAACTATCTAAATCTGCTAATATCTATCTGACTATCTATCTATTTGTCTATATAAATCTGCTAATACCTATCTATCTCTCTAAATCTGCTAATATCTATCTATCTATCTAAATCTGCTGATATCTATCTATCTATCTATCTATCTATCTATCTATTTTTCTATCTAAATCTGCTAATATCTATTTGTCTATCTATCTATCTAACTATCTAAATCTGCTAATATCTATCTATCTATCTAAATATCTAAATCTGCTAAGATCGATCTATCGGTCTATATAAATCTGCTAATATCGATCTATCTATCTATCTATAAAATCTGCTAATATCGATCTATCTATCTATATAAATCTGCTAATATCGATCTATCTATATATCTATCTATATAAATCTGCTAATATCGATCTATCTATATATCTATCTATATAAAGCTGCTAATATCGATCTATCTATCTATCTAAATCTGCTAATATCGATCTATCTATCTAAATCTGCTAATATCTATCTATCTATCTAAATCTGGTAATATCTATCTATCTATCTAAATCTGCTAATATCTATCTATCTATCTGTATAAATCTGGTAATATCTATCTATCTATCTGTATAAATCTGGTAATATCTATCTATCTATCTGTATAAATCTGGTAATATCTATCTATCTATCTATCTATCTATATAAATCTGCTAATATATATCAATGTGTCTATCTATTTATCTATGTATCTAAATCTGCTAATACCTATCTGCCTATCAACTAAATCTGCTAATATCGATCTATCTATCTATCAAATAAATCTGCTAATATCTATCAATCTATCTATGTAAATCTGCTAATATCTATCTATCTATCTATCTAAATCTGCTCATATCTATCTATCTATATAAGTCTGCTCATATCTATATATCTAATGTCTGCTCATATCTATATATCTATCTATCTATCTCAGTCTGCACATATGCATCTATCGATCTATCTCAGTCTGCTCATATCAATCTATCTATCTATATATGTATCTATTTATCTATCTCAGGCTGCTCATATCTATCTATGTATGTATCTCAGGCAGCTCATATCTATCTATCTATCTATCTATCTCAGTCTGCTCATATCCATCTATCTATGTCATCCATCTATCATATCTATCTATCTATCTATCTATCTATCAGTCTGCTCATATCCATCTATCTATCTCAGTCTGCTCATATCCATCTACCTATCTCAGTCTGCTCATATCCATCTACCTATCTCAGTCTGCTCATATCCATCTATCTATCTCAGTCTGCTACCATATCCTATCTATCTATCTATCTATCTATCTATCTCAGTCTGTTCATATCTGTCTATCTATCTATCTAACTATGTATGTATCTCAGTCTGCTCATATCTATCTATGTATGTATCTCAGTCTGCTCATATCTATCTATCTATCTATCTATCTATCTCTCTATCTATCTATCTCAGTCTGCTCATATCATCTATCTATCTATCTATCTATCTCAGTCTGCTCATATCATCTATCTGTCTATCTATCTATCTATCTCAGTCTGCTCATATCATCTATCTATCTATCTATCTATCTATCTATCTCAGTCTGCTCATATCATCTATCTATCTCTCTATCTATCTCAGTCTGCTCATATCATCTATCTATCTATCTATCTCAGTCTGCTCATATCATCTATCTATCTATCTCAGTCTGCTCATATCATCTATCTATCTATCTATCTAAATCTGCTCATATCATCTATCTATCTATCTCAGTCTGCTCATATCATCTATCTATCTCAGTCTGCTCATATCATCTATCTATCTCAGTCTGCTCATATCATCTATCTATCTCAGTCTGCTCATATCATCTATCTATCTCAGTCTGCTCATATCATCTATCTATCTCAGTCTGCTCATATCATCTATCTATCTCATGTCTGCTCATATCCATCTATCTATCTCATGTCTGCTCATATCCATCTATCTATCTCATGTCTGCTCATATCCATCTATCTATCTCATGTCTGCTCATATCCATCTATCTATCTCATGTCTGCTCATATCCATCTATCTATCTCATGACTGCTCATATCCATCTATCTATCTCATGACTGCTCATATCCATCTATCTATCTCATGTCTGCTCATATCCATCTATCTATCTCATGACTGCTCATATCCATCTATCTATCTCATGACTGCTCATATCCATCTATCTATCTATCTCATGTCTGCTCATATCCATCTATCTATCTCATGTCTGCTCATATCCATCTATCTATCTCATGTCTGTTCATATCCATCTATCTATCTCATGTCTGCTCATATCCATCTATCTATCTCATGTCTGCTCATATCCATCTATCTATCACATGTCTGCTCATATCTATCTATCTATCTATCACATGTCTGCTCATATCTATCTATCTGTCTATCACATGTCTGCTCATATCTATCTATCACATGTCTGCTCATATCTATTTATCTATCTATCTATCACATGTCTGCTCATATCTA
>JBBBDQ010000340.1:5860000-6084070 GCA_037127315.1 Ascarosepion bandense | reverse complement strand
AGCTATTGTCCTCATTTTTGTTGCTGTTATTACATTGTTCCATCAAGTGTATGTTGATCTAGGTAACCTACAGAGAATTCCAAACTGAACCATTTATTCAATCCAGTTGGGGCAGGGGAATAAGAACAATGTAATCCTATTGATTAATTAAAGTGATCAGTGTGTAACTTCCTGTTGGTTACCCAGATCAGCATGTGATGAAGGGGTTTGATGTTGATGCTAAGGCAGACAAGACAAATTTACCGCCATCATCACAAAAACCCATCTTTGTTTCTGTTAGGCTTCAATGAAAAGCCCTGATAAGACTTTTTGAATGGTCAAAACTTGAAAAAAAAAAAACTTGATATTTCTTGATATTGGAGTGAACAAACATTAATTTCAAACTAAAACTTTTGCTCTGTTGTAAGACTAGGAATTCGACAACTTTTATATCCTATTTCTGTTTGCTACTTTTTTTTTTTGCATATAAAGACTTTTCCGCAACTTATCCAGGTGTCATCAAATTTTTTTGTTTTTTTTTAACCCAAATGTGTACATGCATCTGGTATAGTTCAATGTCATAAAGATACAGCTAGCAAGATTTCAACATGCCTTCCTTGAGATCCAAATTCACAGCATGGGCAAAGAAGAACATTGTTGTAATAGACGACTTGAAGACCAGCTACTGTGTTGAAGCCATCACCACAAACAACCTAAGAGAGGTGTCACAAGTGTACAGTTTGTACAGACCATTGCTCAGGTTGAAGGTAACATCTAAGAAATTTATGACTTTAGTGTTAGTGATGGTGGTAATATTAAGATCTTGGTCTTTGAAAAATTTTATTAGATCCTTTCTGAGTTTGTCCATTTTTTTGCAGACTAGTTTTATGGAGGATTATCAGTCTGTTGTCTTGGTAAAGTCTGGTGTTACATTAATCAAAGATGTGCCTAAGATTCTAGAGCAAAAAAAGTCTAAACAAATTGCAGGCCTCTACAGAATCATATGACACCTTAGTGATGTAGAAATTAGGGTTGTTTTTCTCATTCACAGGCATTCATCATAAAATAGATTTTTGGGCCTGTTTGTTGATGGGGCAGTAATTTTTATCCAAATTTATCTGTCAAATGCTTTGGAGACATCTAGGGCAACAACTCTAGCTTTGCCATTCTTATCTAAACATATATTGTTAAATATAACAGACAATGAATGTTTATTATGCTTAATCATAAGCCATTCTAAACATCATATTTTGGCTTTAATTTCAGGTGAAGACAAAAATTGTCCAACATTTGGATATTTTTTATTGCGCTGGTTCTAAGCTTTTGGCTTACATGAGCCATCTTCAGAAAGGTTACACGGATATTAACATAAAGACATCCACCATCAAAGATGATATTATCTTGTGCTGACATAAAACATTGCTATGCGATGATAACAGTCACCAAATAGCAGATACAGTTTGTAAATTTGTAATGCAGTTCTATCACGTCACACCACATGAGAAACCAAAATGTTAACAATGGAACCATATGTTTAAATATAATCTAATTCGCTGAGACTAGACGATGAGATCTTATTGAGTGTGGGTTGCTTTGATTTAATGTAGATAGTCTCCAATATCTGAAGGTACTTCTTACTGTGTGTATGCATGAGTATTATTGTGTTATCAACAATTTTTGTCTTTATTTTCACCTGAATTTCTGCTATTGCTTTGTATGGGCCACTCTTTTTATGATTTCTCATTTTCTTCTTGGTTCCATAGAATTTGGATAATATTTTGTGATTGGTAAATCTTTCTTTAAATATTGTTTCTGTGGCTCCTATGTAAATTTTTTCTTCTGTGTTAATGTTATTTGTTTGAATAGCTTTATAGATTTTTTGTTGTTTTGACATTTGTTGCTAACTGGACCATTATTTTTGTTTTTATAATTGCATTTATTGGTATTGTTTTGTTGGTATATGCTGTTATAGTTGTTATTGCTTTTGTTGAGTATTTTGTATTCTGTTTGGTTATTATTTTCTTCATGTTATCCATGCAGCTGTAACTGATTTTGACTGTGTTTTTGCTAATTTTGGATAGTTTGCTGCCTTTGGAAAAATGTTATTCAATTATTTTGAAGAAGGCAGCAATCCCTCTTTTATGCAAGTTTCCTTAAAAATGATACACAAGGTGCTTTTTTCATGTGATTTTATAATTTTTTTTCTTTTCAATATATAAATTATCTGAATGTTTTAATTATCCAAGTGCTTTTGGCTATACTTATAGCTATTTTCAAGGATAAATTTTATTGTACTTTTAACTGAATACATGGATTGTTTAATGTATGTATCTAGAGTTATAGGAATGCTTTATTTCCAAACATGGTAAGTAATTTGTAGCCATGTTTATAGCTGATCTTATCGAATGTTGATTTTTCATTTTTATTAATAAAGTTTCCATTATTTTTAGCCTTTTTTTACATGTGGATGATGTTATTTTATTTGTATTATCAGCATGCATGTAATGGAAAAAGTTTAGTAGGACTCAATGTGTAGTTAAATGTGATGTAATTGATCTATGGTCAGAGAGATGTAACGTGAGTAATCTTGTCAAGTTGTGGTAAATCCAATGTAATTATTTATGGAACCAATGCCTTTATCTACTGGACCATGTGTCATTGAGGACATCAGTGTATTAATTTTGGGGACTAATGAACCTAATGTCTCAGTAACCTTTTTTTATCAGAGCTCATATTACAGTCTTGTTATTTATAATTGTTTTTCTGTAGCACTCCATATTATTGGTTCTTATATTGTATTCATTTCTATGCTTGGTTGACTTAAGAGATTTTTGTGGCCTTGTTTAAGTTTTTGTATTTTCATATAAATTTTGATTTCATTGATATTCATTTAACGATTTGCCAGACTTTATTATCAGGTTGCTCTATTTTACATTCATCACCTTGAGAAAACCCCAAATTTTCAGCCATTGCTCTCATTCCTGTTAATGTCTTTATTCTTTTTTTTATTTACTAGTATAGTACCCATAAAAAATAACAAGATTATATATGAAACATCATTCCTACCTCGGGTCAGATTAGTATATGTGCACTTTGCCAGGGATCAAAGGAACACAATCTATCTGGATTGATGGAAATAGATCAACAAAAACTGGATATTAATTGTGGACCAAACAATGGATTTCCATCAAACATTAGTTCGGTAGCACAGCCGATGTAAACTCCTACCAGAGGAAGGGTGAGGATTTTAACACTTTCACTAGTGCACTGTTGCCTGCCTTTTCTCACCTGATTGAAATGGGGAAAATAAGAAATTATCATTCACTGGAAATAAATGACTATAAAATGTGCTGACTGTAGTTTCTCATGGGTGTACCATTTTGGTTTTGATCAGATCCTTTGCAGTACAAACTAACCTAAATGACATCACATTCAATACACAATGTAATAAAATGATATCAGAAAACATGTCATATTGTATGCTCGTATATGTTGGTTCAAAAATATCAATAAGTCCAAGTTAGTTTATAATACAAATGCTATGGGCAGATATTTTATGATGGTTTAAAAATGTCAACAGTAAGAAATGTAAGTCTTGTGAAGTATAATTTACAGTAGTCGTCATGTTAACCAATGAGCATGAGAAAAACTTTTTTAATAATCATTTCACCCCAAGCAAGGCAGTAGCATAACTGGGAGTTACATTGAAAGATAAGAAAAGTAGGGAACAAGTTACAGGGGATGTAGAAGAAAGGATAAGAGAAAGATGAGAATTAAGGAGATTGAAGATGGCAATTGACATTGCATATAAACATTTGGAGATTGTAGCTATCAGGGAAGTAAGTATATGGAAGGGAGTTCCACAGATTGAAAGTGAAAGAAAAGAAACTGTTAACAGTAGAAGTGGTGGTTACATTTCACTATTTGGATGATAAGAGGGTGGGGCCTGGTTGCCAATCTAGTAGAACAAGTAAATTCATGGGGACGGGGAACCACAGAAAGAAGCTCAACAGGGCAGAAGCCATGAAAACATTTGAGAAAAGACAGAAGGAAGCCACATCCTATTGGTGAGAAAGTGACTGAAGTCAAGCTGTCCTATTAGGATCAATTACATTGCAGATCCTCCTTTGGATTTTATTGAGAGCCTTGATATGAACAGCAGGAGCACCCTACCAGGTATGGCAATAATATTCAATGTATGAACAAATGGCAGATCTATAAATCTGCAAGATGGATTCTGACAAAAAAAAAAAACAAAACAAAACAAAGTAGGTTTTTAAATAAGCCAAATTTGGAGAGAGTGGAAAATGATAAATTAAGGGTTTTTGATAGTCAAATTAACCTCAGCCAAGCCAATCTGAGATACCTGAATATAAGCAGGTAGAATTAAATATGCCTCTCAGGTAGTTGTGACCTGTTAGACCAGAGAAGAGGATGCAAGTTGACATCACCACCTGATAACACCTGTACAACTTTCATGGGTCTTGTTACATATCATAATTATCAACTTTTTTAAAATTGTTATTATTTGTTATTTTTTTTCTTTTATTATCTTAAAAATGTATTCTTTATTGCCATGAAAATAATTGATTTGCTTTTGCATGATATCTACAAATTTATTTTGTGAACATATTTCTATCTTAAACTACTTTTTATGAAACTAAATATACTCTATTCCAAATCATGTTTATCATCTTTGTTGTCAGTAGATCATATTACTAAATAAGAATCCATAGGGATGATGTTGCTCAGGTCACTAGTTATTTAAGAAATGAGAATTGAAAAGTTTTGAAACAGTTCAGATTGAAAAGGTTCTTTCCTTATTATTTTTTTCTCACATCTTTATTGAACATTATTTTTTGATTCTTGAAAATGCCTTTTTGTTTACTTTTTTGTTTTTAAATTTTCTGTAGATGTCCCATCAAAAGTTTCCGAGAACCAATAAAGTTTATGACCAACGAAACAAACAGTCACCTGATTGAATCGACAGAATTCAAGGCTTTTCAAATTTATGACAAAGAAAATGTTCAAATCATTTGCTATGTGGAACTTTGTAAGAACAAAGACAACCGTTATTGTTTAGCTGTAAGTAACATTTAATAAAAAAATGAAGTGAAAGTCAATATAAAGAAGATAACTGTTGCTTCAGTGAAGGCAATGTGTTAGTTTTTTAACGTTTAATATTCCTGTGTATTACTTTTGACTCTGCCTCCTCAACTACAGTAGCCTCATTCTGAATTTTAAGCAAGGTGATTTTTTTTCACTGTTGCTATAGTATCACATGATAATACAACCTGAGATTCAAATATAACAAACCTGTCTGCATCTCTTACACTAACATAATTTGAGACTGGACTCATCTGGAGTTTCTACACCCAACTTCCCACCTAGAACTGAGGCTCAACTGAATCACGTCCATATTACACCCTCACTTGTCTCTAAGATAATCTCAAAACTTGACCCTCACAAAGTAAGCGGAGGGGACAGAATCCCAATCATAGTCTTAAAGAAATGTGCCCCCGAACTTTCCTCTGTCCTTTCTAAGCTCTACAACTTCTGCCTATCGGAAATCTTCCTCTGTAGTTTCTATATTTAAAAACACTGGAGAATTACCGCTTCACCAGGTTCTGCGCATCAGTGGTGTTATCGCCTTGCTTGGGGTGATATGATTAAAAAAAAAAAAAAAAAAAAAAAAATAACTGGACATTTGTTTGAACTAATCCAGTTATTCCTCTCTAACCGCACAATGAAGGTGGTATTAAATGGATATGACTCCCAGAACTACCATACGAATGCAGGTGTCCCTCAAGGCTCTATCCTTCTCGACAAGGTACAGCGGTGGGTCTGTAATGTGATCGATACCAACTTGGCAGACCGCCTGCAGTCTCTCTCTCACTGGCGTGACGTGGCTTCCCTGTGTCTCTTCTATAAATACTTTCACGGCTTCTGCTCCAATGAACTTAGATCACTGCTGCCCCCTAGATACGAATTTGCATGAGAAACTAGATTAACAACTAGTTCCCACCCTTTTACAGTGAAACTGATAAAATGCAACCACAACTTCTACTCCAACAGTTTCTTTTCTTGCACTTCCAAACTGTGGAATTCTCTTCCACATGATTGCTTCCCCGACGGCTACAATCTCCAGGAGTTTAAATGTAAGGTCAATAGACACCTCCTAACACACTAACTCGCTGCCATTCTTTCAAACACTCTTCCCATCTGCCCAACCCTCATCCTCGGTATCCTTACCCATCTATCACCTTCCTTCTGACATTTCCTACATCTAACCACTCCTCCTCTTTACCTTCCCCTATGTAGCCCCATGCGCAATAGTGGCAATGGAATGCTTTGCTTGGGGTGAAATGATTAAAAAAAAAAAAATGAAGTCACCTACAATTGTAGGACAACCAGGTTGATTTGAGATTGTATAATCTTTAGAATGCTAATAGCTAAAAAGTAGCATTGTATCAAATGTTTTCTAGAGAAACCATCTTAGTGTGACAATTTCTGTTGAAATATAGAAATGAGGTAGAATCCTTCTTCGATGGTCTTTGTTAAAAAAAGGTCAAAATAACAAATACAAACAGAGAGAAATGTATTCATTCCTGATTTTATATTGGGATTTTTTATCGTTTCCTTGCTTTCCATAAAGTATATTATTTCTTTCTCATGATATTAATTCTAAAAGCATGTCATGGTGTTTTACAGACTGAAACATAAGTTTCTCAGTAACACTGAGTTTTCAAGCCAAACCAGTCAATTATGCTGGTTTTAATAAGAGATCTTCCATTAATAATAAAAGAATCAACAAGTTTTAATAAAGTTTCGCAACTGATGTATTATCTTTTATCATTAAAATACAAAGTTTGTTATGCTTGTGGCAGTTTTAGCCAAAATCTCTTTCAAGTTCTATGTACTCTACCTATGAAATATAGGGCCATAACCTCAAATCCCAAAGTGTTGGTGCTGCTGTTTACATACTAAGTAGGTTTTTCATAAAATGTAGTAGCTAGCTCCATGTCCAACCAGTTTTGAATTCAGAGTGATCCTTCTATACTGGTTGCCAACCAAGGCTTCCCTACTATATAATGCATAGTTAGCAAGGAGAAGAGATGGATCCATACCTTTTCCTAGGGTATTTGCAAAAATTAATATAAGAAACTCTATTTGAATTCACACACACACATAATTTGGCAGTCATGCAGATATTGTCCCCATATAGCAATTCTGTTTCGGAAGATTTGTGTTTCAAAGAAACAAAGAAATCTGGTGAGTTAAAGATTTGAGTTCTTTATTTCAGCAGCAAATAAATAAAGGCAATAATGATTTTTTTAATCATTTCATTCTAAGCAAATGAATGTGAAAGAACAAGAAAAAGAAAACATTAAGAAACAAGAACAATAAAAGAAGTTGAATTAGGAAAACAGGAGATAACAACTGACATTGTATTTAAATTTTTGAAGATCAAAGTTGGCTGGAAAACATGGAGTCAGAAGAGAATTCTACATGCTTATGTTTCCATAATGTATGGTTACATCTCACCAATTCAACTTTAAAATGATAAGATCCCATTGCCAATCTAGTATTTGCCTTAAATTCATAAAGTCAACATACCATAATTTAAAGTTCATCAGTACATTTTACATAAAAGTATTTATAGAAAAGATGTAGAGAAACTACCTTATGGTGGTGTGAAAGTGTTGTGGATTCTTGTTTAGAAAACCACACAATATAATAATAACACAAAACAGACATGAGAGGAAAAATGTAAGTATATTGAACAAAAGATATACAACCTGTACATGGTTAGTCGATTCAGGAATACTTGTTAGTAGGAGTCAAATAATATACAAAGAAGTAAGTCTGGGTGATAAGTCTATCTTCTTGCTGACTAACGAGTGGCGGTTCAACTGCTCTGACAAGCACTACAACTCTAACAACTACAACCCTCTAACACACTACAGACACCCTTGTTCTCTGTAGGTAGGATTATAAGTACACCTTGGATGAGTCCATTGAGTGTGTAAAAAGGGGTGCTTCCCTACAGAAAGTGACTGAACTCAGGATGCCTGGTCAGGACTAATAATATTGCAGATTCTTTTTGGTATTTTATCAAGAATCTCTAAATATACAACAAGAGCACCAAACCAGATATGGCAGGAATATTCAAAGCCTGGAAGAATGGTAGACTTATAAATATATAAGACAGATTCTGACAAAAAAAACTAACGTAACTGCGACAAACTTTCCTAGCAATGGATTGAATGACAAGTTATAGATCTTGAGAAATTTGCATTTTATCCAAATGTCAGTTAATAAGTGTAATGTTAATAACCTTAAAATTAAAAAATATTTATAAGAATTAATTTCTTAAAATTCATTTTTTGTGAGAAAATAATTTTTTCAATTCTTGAATTTATAGCCAAAAGATTTTTTAACATGATGAAACTTAATTTTATAACAGAAAAGGTTCAGTGCAACTAATAAAGGAATTCTCCCAAATTCTGTTTTGTCAGCTTTTTGAAAGCAGGTTAATCTAAGAACTTTTCAGTACTGCCACTTATTAATGGTTTTAACAAATGTAACTATTTTAAAGGATAAGTTTGAAGAATTTTATTTCTTAGAATTTCTCAATCATTAAATTTTGTAACAGTTTGAGTTGGCAAAATGCAACTAAAAAGACCTTTTCTATTTTTTCTTTTATTTACTTTTATTTATTAGTATCTTTAATGTTTTCTCCAAATCTAACTTTTAATCCTTTGAAATTTGATTCATACTTCTTTTAATTAAACTATTCACAGCTTGACAGAGCTAAGGGTTTCATAAAATTAAGCTTTATTCTTGTTTTGAAGAAGAAAAAATACAACTTCAAAAGATTTTGATATACATCTTGAATCTGATGATACTATACTTTTCTCACACTTTCCACCTGTAGAACTCCCTTCTGTTAACTTGCTTCCCTTATAGCTACAATCTTCAAAAATTTAAATGCAACTTCAATTGCTATCTTCTATCTTTTTGAATCCTGTTCATATTTTATCCTTTCTACAATACCATCTGTACCCAGTCTTTTCTCTCACTGTAACTCCGCTGTGCACTAGTGGTGGTCCCACCTTGCTTGGGGTGAAATGATAAAAAAGATGCAACACTAAACTTATTGAAAGTGTATGCTAAGCCATGTCTGTTGGAATGAACTGTGCATCACCTTTTGAAGAGAAAGAAATGCAATAACCCGTCTCATTTAAAAAGAAATTAAGAAAAAGAAAAGTTTGCAGGCAATGTAGGTTCACAGACTTAGTGTAGGAGAAATGGTATTCAGGTTATTATTGAAGAAGAGGTTTCATTTACAGCTTCCTCCTTTAAGAATAATGCACCATTCTTGCCTAACCTGACACCAATGTCTAGAGTTATTGGTGAAGATTATTTCATGAATAACATCATGGAAGAAAAAAGAGGATGAGTTTTTGAATTTAGCATCTTTATAGCCAATTTTGCATGACCTTTACTGGGGCAGTGTTTGGTCCTTTCTTTAGCCATTCAGCATTCTCCTTTTATTCTCAGCTAATAATCTTGTATTTCAAATGATTATTCTAAACTACAATATAAGTCTAAAGATTGGATCAGCAAAGATGATGTGATAAAATCAGTTATGAGGAAAATATTTTCCAATTTATTACTAATCGTATTACTATGGATGTGTGTGGATGGTGCAGTGGATATTGGTTCATACTTAGAAACTAAAGAGCCGAGTTTGAATTCCAGTTGAATTCATTGCATTCACTTATGCCTTGGGAAGGTATTACTCTGTCTCTTCCCTCCAGGTATGGGTTAAATAACAGGACAAATTGAGTTCTCTAGCCTTGATTAGCAACCAGTCTACTGCAGAAAGTTGTGGCAATCTACTGCGGGAAAATCTTCTGCCTGGTCAGTCATGTCTTGAAAGACGCATGACCGCCCAAGTGTGTATCACATATGGCACTTAACTGACTGACTAATCCTCGTAAACAATTTTTTAATTCTATTGCCAAATCTTTTCTTTTAATGCAAACAATTGCCTGCTTTGCTTTTTTTTTCTTGTAGTCTGGATGTGTACCAAAAGGAACATTCATGAAACCTTACACTAAAGTTACAACTTGGATTAATATAGGTACTTCTGGTGAGTTTTGTTGGGTTATTTAACACTTTTACAAATAACAACTCTAATGTCAAATTTGTGCAAATTTATTTTGTAAATTTCCAGTATATCTGTCTACTTTTTAGTTCAGTCTAATCCATTTTTTTTATATTATCTTAGTTTTTATTCTGTTTATCAATTATGACATTGATTTCTGAAGCTCACTTTTGAAATCTGACTTCAAACATCAACTCAGGTAATAGAAAATGTTTGAGAGTTGATTTATAGCTTTAAGGGAAGTCTTAATATAGTTTTCACATTAAAAGTCTTAACATTGTTGTCACATTAAAAGTTTTAACTTTGTTTTCACATTAAAAGTTTTACTGTTAAGACTTCAGTTTAAGCTATAAATCAACTCTCGAACATTTTCTATTGCCTGATATTTGAAGTTAGATTTTGAATAAACTAATAGATGCTAACCATGGATAAAAATACATCAGAAAATGCCATGCGCAAGATAACTTATAGTTCAAAGAATAATAAAAACTGCCAACCATGAGATATATCCCTTGGTTGGCTGTCAATGTGTTAAACAATTCATTTACATATGATCAGTTCTTTTGATGTTTCATCATTCTTTCAAGCAATCAATATTTCTTTTGTAAAGAAAAATCAAATCAAGATTTTTGAAAGATTCTATTCTCTTACATAAAAGAAATACTAGTAAATGGGAACTGGCACTTTTTCAAACAGCTTAAAACTTTTTTGAGCCAAAGATTCATAAACTGCATTCAAAAATTTTTGGCATCCAAACATTTACAGTTTCATTGTAAGTGTGTCAGTAACTTCGTAACTCGATCGGAAAATGTAGATATTTACAGTGTTCCTATTTTCACCCACTTATACTCTATTTAAATATATTAATTCAAGAGTAAAAGTTGATTCTAAAATCAGACATTATTTTATGAACAAACTAAGATGTTCAATTCCCTTATTTCCTATACTAAAGTTAGATAGACATGGTCATATTTGATCTGGTTTCATATTGACTTAAATGTCAAATAATTTGTCACTTCTATTCCCTATAATGTCATTGCTATTTAGTTGTTCAACAGCCATTCATGGGCAAAATGCAACTTTCTTAATGTCATATCTAATTTCATGAGGAAAATAACATTTAATACTAACTTGTTCACTCACACACTTTTGAATATGTAGCCACAGGTATAAAAATGATTGATTACAATATTTCTTGAATTTTGTGACCTTTTGTTGAAGTTAACATTTACAGCATTTTAAATCATCAGCAATTGTTACTAATAAATGCCATGCATTAAAAAAAAACAGCAACAGGAAAGATTGTTTTATAGATATTTTTTGTATCATCAAATGAATAAATCAGAAAGAAATCACACACAGAAGCATGTCTTAAGTATACAAACATCAGTGATAATATTAGACAAATTTTCTAATGCTAGAAAACCAAAGAAAAAAACATCAACTTTTCCCCATTTCCAAGGCAGGTGCTTCACCCATATGGTTTTCTGTAGTTGGAATGGTGCTTTGAAGTGTTTTTTTAGTAGTTCAGTCAGTTAAAGTGCCATATACATGAAACACCCTTGGGTGATCATGTCTTGAAAGAGACATGACTTACTGGGCAGAAGATTATCCCGCGGTAGGTTGCCATTGCTTTCTGCGGTAGACTGGTTGCCAGCCAAAGCTATAGAACCCAATCTGTCCTGTTATTTAACCCAAAACTGGAAGGAAGAAATGGATTAATACCTTTCCCAAGAGTATTTGCACGTAAGTGAATGCAATGAATTCAACTGGAATTTGAACTCGGTTCCCCGATTCCTCGTTCCGAGCTGATATCCACTGCACCACAACGCACATTCTTAGTAGTTCAGCCTTCCTTATAACAAACCATATCTCATTTACAAAACATTGATCTTGCCTGACCTGCACTAACCACTTACCAAAAAGAGTAGATTCACCTGTTAAAGGAATCCCTTTCAAGCTAATGAATAGTAAGTTAGAATCTCAGATGGAAAAATAAAATAATCTTTGGGAAATGAGACAGTATTCAATATTTTAAAGTTGTTTTGCTTTATTTGAATTGAAATGATACCATAATTTGTATTGTAGAAAAGCCAATATGAAAATTGACACAGAGGAAGTAACTCAACAATTTCTCTCAACTAAACTGTTTAATCTGCACAAAGTTTTTTAGTTTTTTTCTTTCTTCTCCTAACAGGTGCCACTGACCAAATGTCATTTCCACTGAGGCCTGCAATAGCCATCATGATTTTCTTGACAAAAATCAATGTGTTTTAAAGAGGAACTACAAGAAAGAATGATACTCACTTTTATAACGAGAATCAAGTTGGTATATATGAAGAAAATTTCCTAAATAAATAACTTTATGCAAAATCAATAAATATCTTTAAAATGAATACACCCTTGAAATAATATTTAGTTTTTCATCATTTTTCCATAAATAAAATTTTTATTCAGCCCAACTGACAAAATGCACCAGAAAATCACTACCCAGCTAAATAACATTTCTTCAATATTGAATGTTTCCTTTGATTTTTCATCAGTTTTTTTCCAAGCTAAGTGAATTCTAATAGTCTTTCCTGTAAAGTAAATTTATTTCTTGGTGAGAAGAATTTGATATTGATTGAAAAATTAAAAAAGTTAATTAAAAAATTTATAATCAAGTATCAAAATGCAAGAAGAGCCACCATTCTGGGGAGAGGACTTGAACATTACAGTCTTGACTGCTTAAAGTCTAGTTAATCATAGCTATCCATCATCTCAGTCTTTAGTTCCTACTCTTACACTCATATCAAACATCTCATTTAGTAATTCTCTAATTTGAATGGTTCTTGAGCCTTGTATTGCTTTTACCTGATCTTTGGATTTTAATGTGGTTCATATAAATATCAAACCATTGATTTCTTGGTTGGTTTAATTGCTTCCTTTGATTAAGGACGACGTCTCTGTTATTAATGTTCTTTTTGTTTTTAGTCAACATTCTTGCAGAAGAACAAGAAGTCTGAAAATATTCATTCGATTTATACTTTGGGATAGGAAACAATCAAGTTTATTAATTCCTTTCAAAGATTGAAATTGACCACAAAATTTTTTTATCTGTTGCTTTATGAAAATATCCCAAAAATTTGAATCACATATGTTGTCTCTAGTGTTAAATTATTTTTGATTTGTGTTAGTTGCCTTTACTAAGTTTGGGTACAAGGACAAAAATATGGGGCAGTGATTGAGAATTGAACACCCAACCAATAATCTACAAGACCACTTTGATCCCCTTTACAATACAAGGTGCCATCTTTATGGCTTGTGTTAGAAGAAATATTGATGAAAATCTGACACAATAATCAGAGTTAAAAGTTTCTTGTCAATGTTTCATTACAGAGTATTTCATTTTAATAATTTTAGAAGTCCGTCAGTCAGTTAAGTGCCATGTGCGATACATGCTTGGGCGATCATGTCTTGAAAGAGACATGACTGACTGGGCAGAAGATTATCCCGCAATAGGTTGTCATAGCTTCCTGCGATAGACTGGTTGCCGACCAAGGCTATAGAACCCAATCTGTCCTATTATTTAGCCCATAACTGGAGGGAAGAGATGGATTAATACCTTTCCCAAGGGTATTTGAGTGTAAGTGAATGCAAGGCATTCAACCGGAATTCGAACCTGGTTCCCCGATTTCTCTTTCTGAGCCGATATCCACTGCGCCACAACACACAATTTTAGAAGTAGCCAGTCAATATTTGCAAGATCTCTCCATCATAACTGAAAAATTGAATCTGCAGCTGATGTGCCTACAGAAGTATGCTTTCATACTCAGTGGCTGCTCTATATGTGTTTGAATAACACACGTAGAACATCCATTCAATTAAGTGCTACATGTGATACATACCTGGATGTTATGTCTTTTTCAGTTCATGACTGACTAGGAAGATTTTTCCGCAGTAAGCTACTGTTTCTTTCTGTGCTAGACTGGTTGCCAGTCAATGCTGTATAAAACTAGTCTGTCCTAGTATTCAACCCATAGTTAGGGGAAAAAGATATGGATGCATACTTTTTCCAAGGGTATTTACCATAAGTGAATGTAACAAACTCAACTTGAATTTCAACACAGTTCTTTGAGTTCTCATTCTGTGCCATTATCCAGTACACTACATTGTATATCTTCATTATTAGTCCAACCAAAAAGTCATTTGTTTTCTTTATTTTTAATTGTACTGAAGATCTTATTAATTTTTCCTGATCCAAAATAGTTACACCTTTTCACAATGAAACCAAACTATGAAGAACCAGGTGTTTGATCTCAAGGATAAAAAAAAGACAAAACTTGTTTGAATTTTCATTTTTTTGTGGTTACAAACTGAAAAAGAACAAAAATTCACCAGTTATTTGCTTCGGATTTGAAAGTCTTTGTGTCTTAAAAATATTTGACTAAATGTTAAAAACTAGTTTTCATTTCCTGTCTGATACAGAAAATGAAAAGTCATGTTATGTTCATCACATTAACCATCAACCACAGTTGCTAAGAGATAACAAGCCTTTTTAATAAATAACCAGTTGAATAACAGGAATAACCCATGCTTCTGCACAAACTATACACAGACGCCAAACTCCATCTTTTTAGATCTGGAGCCAAGAACAATGAGAATTTTCATATAGATATTACTCCCAAAATATTCGTCCTGTGTTTTGGATGTTGTCAAGGCAGAGACAAACTATCAAAACTCATTGAATATGAAAGACAACAATCTTGGCACACAGTTGCTTCTGAGACTGCACCATTGAAGATGTCCTCCAGGTTGAGGGTGAATTTATTGAAAGTCTTTCTCTTCAGTTTTAGATAGAAATTCAAAAATTATATATAATTGGTTTTCAGTAACCTGGTTCACTATGAAGTTGTCATTCAGCTTTCTTCTGAGGAATCATACAATAACCAAACTTTAGACATTTTCTTTCATGTCACCTCAATAAGAACACCATTCACTTGCTATACTGTGAGGTTCTATTGAAAATCCCGTCAAAGAAATTATGATGTCTTCCATCCATTTGAAGTCTAAAACACTAGTTTGAAATGTTGTAAATATAAATCATCTTAATATTTGGATAATAAAAAATGTTTTACAGCTTAAAACAATGTCTTTTTAGAAGCATTTAATCTTCTTTATGTGTCTTGTCCTCTCAGGACGTGGGTGATCATGACTCTCCACAACTTTCTGTCTCTCGTAGCTCTTAATAAATTTTGTCTTTGTTATTTCTCCTGATCTCTGTTCTATCATCCATTTACTCAAGCTCACTAAGTATGTCATGCATTGTTTTCCTCTTGCCTTCAATCTGTGAGTATCAGCTTTTCCAAGTTCTCTTTCCTCATTGTGTGCCCTTTCCCACCAACATGATGCAGTTTCCCTCTGTCTTTTCTACAAATATTTTTATGGCAACTGCATAGATGAGCTTTGTTCCCTGGTGCCCTATCCATGTGAATTTAAGCGTGCTACTAGATTGGCATCTAGGTGCCACCCTTTTACCATTCAAATAGTTAAATGTAACTGCCACTTCTACTCTAACAGTTTCTTTTCTCACACTTCCTACCTGAGGAACTCTCTTCCATTTATTTCTTCCCTGATAGCTCAATAATTCAATAAGTGGTCAAAGGACTTATCTCACTCACTGGCTCTAGAGCTTTGGATAGTAATACCGTAATAAATATTTGTCAGGGTCATATTTTTTGATAAACCTACTGAATTATTACCACAGATCTCATATTGACAAACTACAGAAACAAATCCTAGTCTTGTTTCAAAAAATTAAAACTTTTTTCTTTTGCATAAAATAAAAAGAATTCAAAGGAAACATTCATATGCAATCATATTTATAGAAGCCATCAACATCACAAAATACTGACAAACAAAAACACAATAAATATCAAAAACTGCTTGTCAACCATTTCACCCGAGGAGAGGTTTTTTATCTAAAATTCATGTTTATTTTTTCATTTCAAGATTTTTTGATATATAAAAGAAATTCTTCTGAAAATTTTCTTGTATGCTTTTACTGTGAATTCTTGATAAAATCCAAAGAAGAATTTGCATTGATATTGGTCCTGACCTGGCATCTCAGCTTTTGTTACTTTCCATCTGCCATAAAGTTTCTTCTCTGTGCCTTTTCTATAAATATTTTCATTGTTCAGATGAGTTTTTCTCTTGGGTATCTCGACTTTATGCATTTACACACAGCACTAGATTGAAAGCCTGGCCGAAATGTCACCATAAGTTCCATTCTAGCAATTTGCAATGCTAATTGTTATCTTCTGTTTTCTTAATTTCTGCTCTTTTATTGTTCTCTATCCTTAACAACATTTTTTTCTCATATTCTCTAACACTCAGTAACCCCCTAGTGTCTTAGTGGCTTTATTGCCTTGCTTGGGATGAAGTGATTTTTTAAAGATTCCTTATTAAATATTGTTTTTATATTTTTTTCTGGTGTCATTAGTTTTAAAAAACCTGACTGAAAGAAATCTCTGATTGATTTACAAAATAAATTGATTTACTCCAACTTGAAAATCCCTCTGCTATAAACGTTTATTTGTAAAAAAAAGTTTTTCTTTACATGACTGAAATAAATTCTGGATTTATAACTATCTAATTATGTGTTCAGTTTTCTTCTCAGTATATATAAATATACATATATATATATATATATATGATAATTTTTCCATTAAAAATCTGAAAATTTAATTTGTATATATATATATAAAAAACTCCAAATATTACATAAGTTGCATGGCCATTTCAGTGAGAAAAAAACCTCACTTCTTCAGCGACAAAATTCATTTATTATTCAAATACAGTACAAAATTCATTCAGAAGTTTACATTAGAAAAAAAACAAATATGATAAAATAAGAAAAAATAATGAGACGGGTGTTAAAAAAGATAGGTTTTGATTTCTTAACACAGATGTAATCTAAAAAATCATTTTCAGTGATGGAGTCTTGAATCCTTTTTGCCGTCTATCTTTTCTTTCTCCTTCTTCCTTACTCTCCGTATCAATGTCTCGATGACAACCTTCTCATAAAATCTACTCTCTCTTTTAACACCTCTCCCATTAGTCATTCTTTCTTATTTTTTCCTTCTTTCATGTAAACTTCCAGAATTTCTTTTTGAGTGAACTTCTGGTAAATAGATAACACTATTTACATTGAGCCCTCTACCAGGATCATTTTTAATACTAATGAGAATAATATTAATATGATCTGTTTTGGGATATTGATTGTTTAAGACAAATATTTTCTAAGGAACCAGATTCAAGAAATTCTAAGAACAGAGCACTTAGAATATGTAACTTTCAAGACTTACATGATGAGGAAAAATAAATTGAACATATTTTTAAGCTCCTACAACATCCTCATATATATATATATATATATATATACTTTCTGAATAAAACATCAAGGATGAAAGCATTTGTAATTTTTACTAATACAATTCAACAGTTTGAAGGTGTCAATCATAAAGACATATATATTTTGATATATACATGTACATATGTATGTGTATAAATTTACAATATAGTGACAAATCAAATCAGGTAGGCTGAACAGTTTCATGAACATTGGATTTTAAGAATTCAATCATTTTTCTTTCCTCAGATAGAAACAATTATAAAATTTAAAGAGAATATTTAACAGTTTGAATAAACACAGCAGAAACAGTTAATTTCTAGCTATTTCTAGCTAAGTTTTGTAGTTAGTAAATCCAAAATTATGATGGTTTTACATTTTCAAAAAATGGTATTGACTACTTGTCAGGATGAAGAGAACAAGACTGACACAACAATGAAAGGAATAAAAAATGTTAATTACTTTTATAATGAATAAATTTTATAGATGAGAGCTAATATTTTGTTGGGTGGGTAAAATGATATCCAAATTTCAAATTGTAATTAGCTCTGTCGATAAAGAAACCTTTAAAATAAGATAGTTTAAATATGAGGATAGATTAAGAAATAATTTAATTTACTGTAATTGTTTTCATTTCTAACATGGTGATGAGGAAGGGATCAATGATTATTTTTACTTAGTTTAATATTCAGGAAGATTTTTATATAAAGAATAAAATGCAGAACAAGAAATTTGTTTAATATTATATAAGCAGAATGAAATTACTAAATTACTTATATATAAACATCAGTTTTTGATAGAATGAATAAATGTATTTGTATGTGCAGATTCAATAATTCAGTATACGATGGTAATATTTTACAAAGCGTATAAAAAAAAAATTGAAGAAAGGAAAACTGGCTTCTGTAATATTTTAGACAAAGTAAGTGAATCAAGAATTCTTATTTTAAAGTCCAACATATAAACTGTTATCAGGTTGACTACAAAAGATTGTTTGTCTTGAGAAAGATAAACTTTCGATTGGAGTCATCTTATGTTGCAGCAGCTGTGGTATCCTTTTTTGGAAAAATTCTTATTCCAAAGATTATACCACACTCTGTAGAAATTCCATGCAATTATTTGCTAAAAGAATCTAATCAAGAAATGTTTTTAAAAACCACACACAAAGATAGATTTTAGAAACTGGAAGAAATAGAAAGGATTTTCTATGCTTGATAAGTTTCATAAGCAGAGAAAATAAATGATGGACAACAAAATGAAACAGACAGACATCATCATCATTGGATGACCTAAGAACCATACAATAACATCATTTAAGAAATTTTTGTCTTGCCTCAGACATCAACAGTCATTATTTAAAATTGATCCTGGGTTCATTCCTCCATCTTTGATAAAAAAGGAAAGCTCTTAAAATTAAACTAATCTTTATTATTTGTAGATAACAAGAAAAAAAATGATTGGAGGCTGAAACCTGTGAAAAAGGAGAAATATGAAACAGGGTTAAAAGGTGTGGCTGGGAAGAAATCCTGAACTTGACATCTAAAAGAAGAAAAATGTAACCATAAGATTAGTAAAGTTAAATTTAAATACATTTAAATGATAAAACAAAATACATTTCTGTCTTGAATTCTAGCAAAATAATGTATGCAAGTATTAAGTAATTTT
Organism: Ascarosepion bandense; assembly: GCA_037127315.1. Taxonomy (NCBI): domain Eukaryota; kingdom Metazoa; phylum Mollusca; class Cephalopoda; order Sepiida; family Sepiidae; genus Ascarosepion; species Ascarosepion bandense. The sequence goes on along the minus strand of JBBBDQ010000340.1, from coordinate 6,064,862 downwards.
TTTTATAAATAAATAAATAAGTTTTTGAAAATAAGTTGTTAACATTTAGAATTTTCAATGAAATATATGTATTAAAATACTAAATATCTATATATTAAATTTATTACTATTCACAAGTAATATACATAATATATAGAAATATTAAAACATACATTAATTTATTATATATTATAATATTATTATAGTAATTAGATACATTTTTTTTTTTAATCATCTCACCCCAAGCAAGGCATTCCACTACCACTATTGCGCATGGGGCTACATAGGGAAAGGTAAAGAGAAGGAGTGGTTAGGCATAGGGAATGTCAGGAGGAAGGTGACAGATGAGTAAGGATACCGAGAATGAGGGTTGGGCAGATGGGAAGAAAGTTTGATAGAATGGGAGCAGGTTAGTGTGTTAGGAGGTGTCTATTGACCTTACATTTAAACTCCTGGAGATTGTAGCCGTCTGGGAAGCAATCGTGTGGAAGGGAATTGCGAGAAAAGAAACTGTTGGAGTAGAAGTTGAGGTTGCATTTTATCGGTTTCACTGTAAAAGGGTGGGATCTAGTTGCTAATCTAGTATCTCGTGCAAATTCGTATTTAGGGGGCACCAGTGATTTAAGTTCATCGGAGCAGAAGCCGTGAAAGTATTTATAGAACAGATACAGGGAAGCCACGTCGCGCCGGTGGGAGAGAGACTGCAGGCGGTCTGCCAAGTCGGTATCTATCACATTACAGACCCTCCTCTGAACCTTATCAAGAAGCCTGAGGAGAATAGCAGGGGAACCCGACCAGATATGGCAGCAGTATTCAATGCACGGGGGGATGGTAGATTTATATATGTGCAGGATTGATTTAGACGGAAAAAACTTCCGGGCCCTACACAGAGAACCGACTTTCATAGCAGCGGATTTAGCAATGGATTCGATATAGTCATTCCATTTGAGGTCCGCTGAAAGTGTAAGACCAAGGAGGCGTAGTGTTTTACTCTCTGGGAGGCAAGCCTGGTCCATGCTAATGTGAGGTAGGTGAGATTGTCGATGATGGTTAATTGAGAGTAGCTTTGTTTTAGAAGCATTAAAATTTACTAGCCATTTCTTACCCCAGTCCAATATGGATTGGAGGTCTTTTTCAATCTCTGTTGTGAGGTTAGCTTTGACGCATACACCAGATTTTTGTAGGAGGCGAGAGTAGACTGTGGTGTCATCGGTGTACAAACCTACTTGGGCTCTTATGGAATCAGGGGGATCATTAATGTGGTTAGAGAGGAATGACTGGATTAGTTCAAACAAATGTCCAGTTATACTATAGCTCTGCAGTTTACATAGAAGGCCAGCATGCCAAACTCTGTCGAACGCCTTAGATATATCCAATGCAACGGTTCGGGCTTCGCCATTCCTGTCGAGTGCCTGGTATATGTACTCGGTGATGGTCGTTAGCATATCAGCAGTAGACCTGGTGAAGCGGGAAACCATATTGCTTGTCCGAGAGGAGCCTGTGTGCTGTGAGATGCTGAACCACCTCGGCGTTGATAATGGCTTCGAACACTTTGCCAAAGATCGGAAGAAGGCTCTCGGACAAGCAATATGGTTTCCGCTTCACCAGGTCTACTGCTGATATGCTAACGACCATCACCGAGTACATATACCAGGCACTCGACAGGAATGGCGAAGCCCGAACCGTTGCATTGGATATATCTAAGGCGTTCGACAGAGTTTGGCATGCTGGCCTTCTATGTAAACTGCAGAGCTATAGTATAGGGCGGTAATTTGCAGGGTCAGAGGGTTCTCCAGTGTTTTTAAATATAGGAACTACAGAGCAAGATTTCCAACAGGCAGGAAAGCAGGAAGCAGATAGGCAGAGGTTGTAGAGCTTAGAAAGGACGGAGGAGAGTTCAAGGGCATATTTCTTTAAGACTATGGTTGGGATTCCGTCACCACCGCTCGCTTTGTGATGGTCAAGTTTTAAGATTATCTTAGAGACAAGCGAAAGTGTAATGTGGACATCATTCAGTTGTGCCTCGGTTCTAGGTGAGAAGTCGGGTGTAAAAACTCCAGACGAGTCCAGACTCGAATTGTTCGAGAATCTGCGGGCAAAGCATTCAGCCTTATCTGCTGGGGAGGCGATGACCTCAAATTTGTTGATTAGCGGGGGTATTGTGGACTTGCTCTTGTTAAGTACTCTTTTACAGAGTTGCCAGTAGTCTTTAGCGCCGAATTTAGAGCATGCTATGCGTTGCTTCATTCTGGCAGCAAACAACACCTTAGCTTCGTTAAGTATCCTTTTACACTTATTACAAGCTGAAGTGAAAAGGCACCTGTTTTGGTCTGATAAGATATAAAAACATGGGAAAAAATATAATGACATAAAATAAAAATAAAATAATAATAATATAACAACAATAATAATAAATATAATAAAATAATAGCAATAACACTAATAATAATATAATAAAATAATATAATATATATAAATATAAATATATATATAATATATATATATATATATATATATATATATATATATATATATATATAAAGTAAAATCCTTGAAATTTGGCAAGGTAAATTCCAATAGAGACAGACTCCAAAGAGAACTCAATGTTACATTTTATTGCTAAATTTAACCGAGTATTATAATAAGGAAACAAAAGTTAGATATTTTAACAAATCCATTGATAATACTGTATTTCACAGTCCCAGATGCTTTTCAAAACCAAATCCATACAACAGTGGATGTCTTAAATTTGTCTAGATGAAGTCATGTGGGATAGAAAAAGGGGAAGAGAAGAATAAACATTAGAAAGAGAAAAGAGAGAGAGAAGGAAAGACTTTTTAGAGGTGAGTAGATAACTAAGAGTATGTCAATCATAATAGAAACCTTACTAAAAATAATCATAAAAATGATAGTAGTACTGAGGATAAATATCAGTCAAACAAATCTAAAAATGGAGATACTCATACTCCTAATGATAAGGAAGACATACATTAACATGAATTAATAATAATTATTTATATGAAAAACTCATTTAAAAAATATAATATATAAAAAATTATTTCAATAAATTTAATATATATCTACTTTTAATTAGGGTGAAAAAAATAATAGTAATCATAATAAGAGTGGTAAAAATAATAATAACATCATAGCAGTAGAATTCCTAATTATTTATAATATAAAAACTTACTTTACAAAATATTATTATATACTTATATTTAGATATATTAACTATATATCTACTCTTAATAACAGTGAGTGTAATAATAATAATAATAGCATGGTAGCAACACTGTAACATTTTTGAGAGTCTTAAATGGGACATTCCAGATTATTCTCAAAAAGCAAACTTATAGGTTTAATTTTCATTTTGTTAAGTGATCCTATACCTGTTTCTATGTCTGCATTTAAAAATCAGTTCATTTCTCTGGTTTAAAAGTTCATTCAGATTTTTATATTTGATGATAGCTATTTTTTCCTCCAAGCATAGCCTGCATCTGTCCCTGAAATTGTTGGGAGTTTGAGTATTTTTGATGATCCTCCATTTAACCTGTGAAGTGAGTCCACCATCCTTTAATTTCCAGTAGTATTTTAATAGAGCTGTTTGGTGTTTAAGAGAGGCATTGGAAAATGAATGTTTGTGATTATAAAATCTTTGTTTCCAACTATCTGCAGATATCCCAATGTATACTGTTTTTTTGTTGGTGTCCTCTTCTGGAAAAATGTTGGCTTCATAAATTGTTACATCTGCCATCTACAGGGCAGTTGGTTGTGTTGGTGCAGTTGCAAGGAGGTTTGTGTTCTTGAGGTATGTTGTGGAAATTTCTAAGTAATTTGTTATTGTGGGAATTGATTATATTTTGGATAATTTTGGTTGTTGAATAACTTATTTTTAGAGTTTTCCTGTTGAATAATTTCGGAATCAGTTAATTGCCATATGTGATACCAGCTTGGGTGTTTATGTCTCTTTTGAGATATGACTGACTAGGCAGAAGATTTTCCCACTGTAGGTTGCCATTACTTTCTGTGGCAGACTGGTTGCCAACCAAGGCTATAGAACCCAGTCCATCCTGCTATTTAACTCATAGCTGTAGGAAGATGAGGCTTAGGCAACAAAATGTTTATTGAATGTTTTATTCAATTTGATAGAAAAAAATTCATTTTCTTGTTTTATTTTTCAGTTTGTTTATAAGCTGTCACATATCCACATCAAATTTATAAAATGTATTCTTTTTTTATCATGAAATATTGTCTTATGTTTGAATCTAAGAAATATTAAAACAAAAGTAAAATTAAACAAAAGTCATGTTAGTTGAATCCAATCAAATAATCTAATTGAATCCAATAAAACATTTTTGCATGTATGTGTTCATAAAGATCTATTGATCTTATATGTGTATGTGCTATATTATTTTTTACTGAGTGTTTGTGTTTCAGTTGCTATTCTTGTCCTTTTTATTTTATTAAACAGTGAAATTAATAACAGGCACCCTCAGTTGAAAAGAGACCCACAAGAGAAAAATTATTCCTTTCACAGGAATTAGGACACCTCCATTTAAGCCAGTTGTTATTAAGGCCAATGTTTAATAAAATAAATAAATAAAACAGAGGTAACAATTCAAACACATGTGCCAACTAAAAATAACGTTTATAGCAAAATAAGAAATAGTGTCAGAAAAATCCTTTAAAAAATGACAAATATATATGTTTTGTTAAAGATGACTAACATAGTCATTGTAATTAAGCTTTTTATTGAATTTTTCTTATGTTTCTACAAGTGTTTTCTTTTTTGCACACAAAATGTAGCAAAAAAACTGTACAAAAGTTTTTATATTCATCTGCTTTTGGATATTCTTTTATCCATTCACAAGGGTGGTTTTAAACTAAATGTGTGGGATTTTTATATATGTGTCTAGAGTTATAAAAATGTCAACACATTTTGGCCATGTTCACTGTTTAATGTATCTTATAATCTAGTTAATTTAGGTTTTTAATGTACAAAAACTTTAAAACAGCTAATGTTATCATCAGAAATTAAAATGCACTCAAAAAAATCAAATCTACAAAGAACCAACCTTATTTGCAAGTTCAGATTTCCCTTAAGAAACTGTACTCCTAATCAAACCAAACTCATAATTACATTTCATACTATTACATACCTATCCAGATGACTAACATTGCACCTACCTGATATCATAGATCAATTAGAACTCATTTAAACATACAAAATAACTACCAAACTCTATCCAAAGCATATTAGTACAAAAGACAAGTACAAACGCCTCATCCACATATAAAAAAAGGTAAAAAATAATGGAAGCCCTAACGATAAAAATGGAAAAGCCAACAATCAGTAACAATGACTATGAACACGGCCACAACATGGTGACCATGTTTAGAAAATAAAACATTCCTATAAATTTAGATACATATATAAAAACAAAACAAAACAGATATTCAGTTAAAAATAAAAAATAAAAATTGCCCTTGATAATGGCTAAAAGAATAATTGAAAGTGGTTGGATGTGCCAAAATTTTGGAAAGTTTTTACACACTTTTAAAAAACATAGGAAAAATTAAATAAAAGTTTAATCGTGTTACTTTGTCACTCATGTTTAACAAAACATGTATAAAGAATGGATTGCTGTCCAAATGCACACCATATATATATATATATATATATATATTGTGCATTTATATATGGAGAATTTATAATGAGAATGAACAGCAGAATAATGAGATAGAAACCATTTGACTAATTTAAGTAAAGATCTTCTAAAATGAGGATGTAAATACAACACTTTTCTCTTCATTTTTTACTGATGTCAAAAATCTTTTGATAAGATCTTATTAGCTAATTTGGTTGAAAAAAATTGTAGAATGAAAATGTAGAAAGTTCCAATCTCATGTCCCAGAATGATGTCTTTGGATTAAATGTTGAAAGTGAGACTGCAATAAAAAAAATTATGCTAAAAGAAGTTGTGGGAAAACCAGAAACGTTAACCAGACACAGCATTTTTCAACAGGGTTCATTTGTAGGCTTTTGCAAATTCTCTAAATTTGACAGGGGTTCTTTAACTCTGAAAAAGACAAAAAAAAAAAGCAGAATAAAATGAAATAATAAAAAGAAACTGCATGAATTCATAGAACATTAATGTCTAATGGTTATATAAACATTGCTTAAGTATGAATACATACCAATAAAAATAATGGAATGTTTAGTTATTTCTGGCATGAATGCAAAGGTTTTAATAATCAACTGCTTATCACAACCATCCTATTTTACCCAATGTAAGGCTAACTGTAACCCTAGATGCAAAGTATAATGCAAACAGAACTGTTCTTTTGTTGAATCTGTAATTGATAGTTGCAACAAGCCAAGTTCAGCACAGATCATAATCTGTAAAGCTTCCCAACTTGTCTGAGTTGTTCACCTTATATTCAGGTTTTTGACCACACATGCAAATTAGCAATAGTTCTAAAAGCACCAGAACTACACATGCACTTTATGTAATTTGCAAATGGCAGCTTCAGCTGGGCAACTGAGGCATCATGGCCACAGGTAGATTAGAATTTCTTGGTCCTATTTCACCAGAGAATCTTACACGTAAAACTTTATTTATAATCACCAAAATAAAAGAGAAAATATTTGTAAACTTTTCTGAAACAATGATACAGAGAATAATGCACAAAAATATTGAATACATAACATTTTTCAAGGAAAGAATAATTTTTATTTTTGCTTTAAATTTAAACTGTGGATTCCCTAGAATTTAGAAAAAAAATTAAAATTATACAACAAAAAGAACTCTGATACTCATGTCAGTTTGCCCCATAATAATAACTTTTGTAATTGTAGAAACCTGGACCAATGCTCAAAATCCCTAGTATATATGTGTTTGATTTCAACCATGGAGAATCCTACGGATGCTAAAATTTATATCGGAAACACTATGAACATTTTTAAAAAGCATTTTTACAATCAACTCTCATCCTTCAATAACAAGGACAAACAAAATATGACACAACTTTCTAAATATTTTTGGAAGTTAAAAAACAAAAATAAAACATCTAAAGTTAAATGAAAAATTCTCAAACAGGCCAGAACATCTAAATCAGTAGAGGAACCATGTTTCCTTTGTCTTCAAGAAAAAATGGAAATAATTAAATACATGAAGAGCAACATATTACTAAACCAGAGGCATGAAACCACAGTAAACTGCAAACACATTAAAGAACTAACCTTACAATCATGCTAAAATTGCAAAAGCTAATGTTAAGATCTCTAGAAACAATAAACCTTTATAGTATTAATAACACTCTTACCTCAAATTTGACCTTTATTTCATACTACAAACTGTGATCTAATTAAAGTTTTATATAAAAAAGAGATTTTCTAAATTTTAAATTAAGGTTAAATATAAACAAATAGATTAATTATAAAAACTAAATTTAAATACAAAATTATTTGTAGTGGTATACTTCACTAATAGATATGTTTACCAAATAGCAATTCCTATCCCCTTTTTAGCCCCTCCCCCACCACATATACATTTCCTTATTTTTTTTCTCTTTGTTAAACCCAAAGGACTGGCCATAAATCTGTCTATAAAATTTTCAACACATCCATTAATTACCTTTCCCTCTTGTCATTCAATTACTAACTTACAACTCTGATTTCCCATTTTCCACCCCACCTACCTCTCACACATAATTCACCATGTAAAGAATTTTCCATTTTCTTTTCACACAACCTGGTGAGATATTGTCCTTTCAATGTTGAAACAAAATGTATACTTTGTAGTAGATGATAATTTGTACATGTTCTAAACTATAATTTATAATAAATATTCATAGCTGTATTTTATATTGAGCACTGTTTTAAATTAATGTTTTGAACATTGTTAATTTTTTCTTCATTTCTCATTCACTTAAATATATATCCACTTGGACATATATATATATATATATATATATGGAATATCTATATTACAAACAATCTTCTCCTTATTGGCCTTGTGCCATACTACATATTGTTTTTCAAATAACTGAAGATGATGGTAGATTGTCTACTGGAATCTATGCCCCAAGAAACATGAATTTTCTTACTCTCTCCCTTCCTCCTTTTCACTTCATTTATTTGTTCTCTTTCTTTTTAATTATGATTTTCTCATTTTTATTAGCCTTGTTTTTGGATTTGTAATTATAGTGTTTACTTAATAAATAAAAGAACTGAGTGACTGGAAGCAAATTAAAAGCTTGAATTTTTATAAATCATCACAATTAGCAAAGAAAAAAAATGAAAAAATTCTTATAAACATTCATTATTCATCGAAATTTTTTTCTTCCGAATATTATATCTTTAAGATATATTATTTATAAAATCAATTAAATTGGAATCCATACTGAATTTCTAATAGTTTCATACAATTAAATGGAGTGGACGTAAAAAAAATCAAATCAATTAAAAGTTTATTTTTTACTAAGATTTTTCTGAAAAACAATAAACATGGGGTGAATCGCTAACGAAAAAAAAAAATACATAACCGTAATTTTGAACGTGTTAGAAAGGATTAAAAAATGTTAGAAAATAATGACAACAAATTTTCCCATTAATAATTAAAAAATATTTTAATGATGACACTCTATTTATTAAGTTTAGGGCCTTTTAACATTGATGCTTGGCTGTTTATTTTTTGCGGGGCGGTCGAATGAGTGAAGGTAGCGACTCTTGAATGCTGAGTTACCTCCCTCTTCTTGTACTTGCACTTTTCTCTGTCTCTATCTTTCCTTCGAAAGAAAAAAAAAAGATAACAAAATTTAATAACCTGGAAAGCGTTCTGACAGAAGATGGAAAGTGCCATGTTGAGATCCAAAGACGCATTGGAAAGGCCAAGGACGCATTTCAGAAGCTAACAAAAGGAAGAGACAGATGAGGTTACTGGGACATGTAATGAGGAAGGAAAACTTGAAGAATTTAATACTCACAGGACGGATAGAAAGAAAGAGAGACAGGGGAATGTAGCAAGAGACCTACTTAATAGGCCTGAGCAAATGGATGGCGGAGCTAGGTTTAAGAGAGATAACAAGAGGAAATATCTTGAGAGTGACAAGAGACAGAGGCAAGTGTAAGTCCATGATGGCCTACGTCTTGAAGGGACAGAGCACATAATGAAGAAAATAAAAAAGACACACTTTACTAAGTGCTGCAAAGTACAACTGAACTGTTCATGAAATAATCAAGAAAGTATAATTTGTGAATTTTACATTCAAAGAATATATAATAAACATGTGGGAGAAAGTAATCCGCACTTGAACATAAGCTTTTCTAAATAGATGACATTAAACCTGATTTGATAGATATAAAAATGTCACACTTCATTAAGAGCAACAAAGTCGAAAAATTGAATTGTACAGTTTAAATGCAAGATTCATCTATTTAAGCTAGAAACCATTTTTCAAAAAGGGAAAGGAAAACACTAAACAATACAAGAGAATTTTTAAACATTTTAAAAATTCAACACGTGGGGAAATGAAAAAAAAAAAAAAAGAATTAAACTGGGGACAAATAACAGAAAGAGAAAGACAATGCATATGCGAAACCAAAGGTTAATACAAGTTGCCAGTAGAAAAAAAAGACTTATTTTGTTATTTTCATGAAAGTTAATCAGGAAAGAATATTTTGATGAAGTTCACATTCACGGAATATATAATAAAATAAATATATAGAAGGAAAAAACAGATATTTAAATATATATAAAAATGTCACACTTCAGTAAGGGCTGCAAACTATACTTGAACTCTCCATGAAAGGTAACCAGGAAAAAATATTTGGTGAATTTGAAACAGTGAATATATAATATGCATTTGCGAGAATAAAATTGTGGTGGAGACTTGCCTCGCCGAGGCGAAGGAGGGCGGTTTGTTTGCGCGTGCGTTCGTAAATGTGGTGGAGCCGCAGGGCGGGCTCGTGCGGGGCAGTTTTTCGAATGACACGGCGCATGCGTCATTGGTGAAAGTGAGGCTCTCGAAAAGGAAAAGATCAGGAGACGAAAAAGACAGAGAAGAAAGAGCCTACTTCTGCTTCGGAGTCACTTCGTTATTTACGACTCGAGAGGGCTACAAGGGTGGCTGGGAGACAGCATTTTGCTTACGGTGCGCAGGAAACGGAGTCCCTGGTGAAGCAGTGTTCCGGGTTCTACGAGTAGCAGCTGGCAGAGTGGTTATTAATTCGTCTACGAACTACACTCTGAGAAGACACAAGCTATTTCGGCGTCTATTACAATTTCCATTATGGACGGCAAAGTCTTTGATGTCCGGTTGATTCCCGAGTTCAGTGGCGCTGCAACTGATATGCCAATCGTTGAGTGGATCGAAAATGCAGAGTTGGTCTGCGAACTCTGTGCTATGGACAAAGTTGAGCGGATTCTTCCATTACGCCTCCGAGGCGCTGCTCTTGCCGTATACAGGCAGCTCAGCAAGGAGCAGAAAGCGGATGCGGAGCAAATTAAACGGGCCCTCATGACCGCGTATGCGACAGATGCATTTGATGCATACGATCAATTTGTTACTCGGCAACTTCGCTCGGGAGAAACAGTGGACGAGTTTCTGGCCGAACTACATCGTTTAGCTCGGCTGGTTGAGGGATCGTTGCCCGAACGATGGATGATATGTGCGTTTGTTTCGGGGTTGCCACAATATGTTAGACAGCTTCTTCGTGCCTCGTCCAGAATGGAGACCATGACATTGGAGCAGCTTTTGACTCGAGCACGGGCTATCATGACCGACAACGGAAGCTGTAAGGAATCGGTCGCTGCATCCACTGGCAAAACACATTCGAATACAGAGTCGCTCCCTGATAACTCGCGCAGTGAGACCTTTTTTTGCTACAAGTGTTCTGGACCCAACCACATGGCGAAGGATTGTATGCAGGGACGCCAAGTGAGGTCGGACGGTCGAGTGCGGAAGTCTCACCGTGAAACCCGATGCTTCAGATGCCATAAACTTGGACACACATCATCAAGATGCCAGGGAAACGCCCAAGGGGAGGAGACGTCAGCGCCAGTCTCCTCCCTGAGCAAGTGAGAATCAAGAAATTGCCCGCCGTAAAAGTGCTCGTGGATGGGCGAGAGTGCACAGCTCTGGTGGATTCCGGCTGCTCACAGACGCTGGTGAGCAAAGCTGTGTGTCGCCATTGGAGACAGAAGGAAGTAGGAGTGCTGACGGCCGACGGGAAGACTTTGAAGTGCCGGGGGCATGGCAGAATAAAATTGGAAGTTGAACAGTCTCAGCCCGTGGACATTGAGGTCCTGGTCGTGGATGGACAATTGTTGGGTTTTGACCTGTTTATTGGCATCGACGCGATCAAACAGCTAGGAGGTGTTCGCCTGACGGAATCTGGTGAGGCATACTTTGGAGACCTGGATGGATGTGCCGCCATTTCTATCGATGAGCCCGATTTCAGTGTGACATTCGATGAAAGGCAAAGAGCGTGGACTGCAACATGGAAATGGGCAAGTGGTCGCTCGCCCGGCGAGCTGACAAATAACGTGCAAGAGTACACTATGCCAGACCATGCCTGGGATGCGTACGAGAAAGAACTCTTGCTATGGCAACGTAACGGATGGTTGCTGCCATATCCCGAGGAGGAACTTGGTCTACCGAGAATTGAACGGATTTGTAGAAGCATTCACTGCCAATGCCGAAGTGTGCGCACAAAAGCTCAGAGAATGGCGACAGCAAGGAGTTGATGTGTCGCTCTTGGATCTGCGACATGCCTACCTACAAATTCACATTGACAAGAAGCTGTGGCCATTCCAAACAGTTATTTTCAAGGGCAAGCGGTTCTGCCTTACACGATTGGGGTTTGGCCTAAATGTGGCACCACTCATCATGAAATCTGTCGTCGACGCTATAATGTCCCAAGATCGTGTGATCAAAAGTGCCACGTCGGCTTACGTTGACGACATTTTTATCAATGAGAGCCTGATTTCTGCATCGCGCGTTCGACAGCACCTCTCAGATTACGGCCTAGTCTGTAAAGATCCAAAACGGCTACGAGACGGAACTAGGTTCCTCGGTCTGCAGGTGTGGGGAGAGAACGGTACTCTCCGATGGAAGCGGGGTGGACAGATCCCGGAAATTCCCGACGTGGTGACTCGTCGACGTGTGTTTTCCATTTGTGGGAAACTCGTGGGCCACTTCCCCGTGTGTGGCTGGCTAAGGGTGGCGACTGCATTCATCAAGCGCCGAGCAAGTGCGGTAACCAAGAGATGGGACGAGGAAATCAGAGATGCCAATCTGCTTCGTATGCTGGAAGAGACGATGACCAGAGTGTGTGAAATGGACCCTGTTGGAGGAGACTGGTGCATAAATGGCAACGAGATGAAGGTCTGGGTGGATGCAAGTTCTGTGGCCACAGGAGTGGCGTTAGAGGCAAATGGAAGCATCGTTGAGGATGCTTGTTGGTTGCGCCCGACCAATGATGCCAGGCATATCAATCTGGCTGAATTAGATGCAGCAGTCAAAGGCATCAACCTGGCCCTTCAATGGCAGGCTACAGTGTTGCATCTGGTCACCGATTCAGCATGCGTACATCGGTGGATATCCGACACCTTGACTGGGAAGGCACGTGTGAACACTAAGGCGGCTGGTGAAATGCTAGTGAGACGACGCTTAGGAACACTGCGGGCATTAATGGAAGAATATGGATTGACCATGGATGTCACGCTGGTGAAATCCTGTCAAAACCGCGCAGATTGCCTCACCAGAGTGCCACGTAAGTGGTTGAATCTACATAAGGAGGGAAAAGAGCCAGTCCCGGAGAGTTGCGCTGCAATGAGGTGCCGACTGAATAAAAGTCAGGTGGTTGACGTCCACCGAGAAAGTGGACATGTGGGCGTAAAACGAACCCTATACTTCGCCAGACTTACCGACCCACTAGTGTCGAAGGAAATCGTGCGATCGGTTATCAAAACCTGCGAAGCCTGCCAGTCTATAGATCCGGCGCCAGTTCATTGGAAAAAGGGAAAATTGAGCGTGGAAAACAACTGGAGTAGAGTAGCAATGGACATAACCCATTACAATGGCGAGCATTTTCTAACGCTCATTGATTGCGGTCCCTCCAGGTTTGCAATTTGGCGGACATTGCGTCGACAAGATGCACATAGTGTCATTCACCAGTTGAAGATGATTTTCTTTGAACGGGGCCCACCAACCGAGATATTGACTGACAATGACCCTGCGTTCACTTGCAGACACTTTAAAGAGTTTGCAAACAGCTGGGGTGTGCAGTTAAGATTCCGATGCGCATATTCACCGGCTGGTAATGGAATTGTGGAGCGCAGCCACAGGAGCATTAAGACCATCGTAGCAAGGAAGGGTTGTTCTGCGTTGGAGGCCGTTTATTGGTATAATGTCACGCCAAAGGACGATGTCTCACCTTCCACGGCACCGGCTGACGTGCTGCATAATTACCACGTCAGAGTAAAAGGCATTGAAGCCAAACCCCCACCAGAACCACAGATTATCGGAGGAAGATATGAAGAAGGTGACGTTGTCTGGGTCAAAAATCCGCACGGCAAATGCACAACCAAGTTCAGGACCGGGCGGGTAACCGAAATTGTCAGCCCACTGACAGTGCGAATTGATGGGGTACCACGCCATGTCAAAGACCTACGGCCATTTTCAGGACCATGTGCATCGTCGGGCGATGAAACCGACACAGAAGAGAGTGAGCGATTTATTTACTTGGGGTCAGGTCAACCAAGTGATGGCTCCGATGGTCCACTAACAGCGGATGCTGACGTGCATGACGAAACCTCAGGTGACAGCCCATCTGAGGACGAACCTTGTGTCGTACCCCTCCGAAGGAGCACCCGCCAGAAGAGACCCGCTCCGGAATGCACTTTTTGTGATGATGAGATCAGAGGGGAGTGTGGTGGAGACTTGCCTCGCCGAGGCGAAGGAGGGCGGTTTGTTTGCGCGTGCGTTCGTAAATGTGGTGGAGCCGCGGGGCGGGCTCGTGCGGGGCAGTTTTTCGAATGACACGGCGCATGCGTCATTGGTGAAAGTGAGGCTCTCGAAAAGGAAAAGATCAGGAGACGAAAAAGACAGAGAAGAAAGAGCCTACTTCTGCTTCGGAGTCACTTCGTTATTTACGACTCGAGAGGGCTACAAGGGTGGCTGGGAGACAGCATTTTGCTTACGGTGCGCAGGAAACGGAGTCCCTGGTGAAGCAGTGTTCCGGGTTCTACGAGTAGCAGCTGGCAGAGTGGTTATTAATTCGTCTACGAACTACACTGTGAGAAGACACAAAAATCATCACTTGATATTAAAATGCTTTTTTAAATGGATGAGGGTAGAGATATTTGGATAAATATTTAAAATGTCCACTTTAATAAAGGCAATTTGAAATGTCCATGTAACTTAATCAGGAAAGACTATTTCGAGAATTTTACATTCACAGGAGAATTTTTACACTCACAGAATATATAATAATCATGTGAGAGTAAGAGATCGGCAATTGTTCTTAAGCTTTTAGTTAATGGAAGACAGTACTGATATTAAGATAGATATAAAAAAAAAAACAAAATGCGTCACACTTTACAACGTACTACAAAGAAAAATTGAACTGTCCATGAAATATAATCAGGAAAGAATATTTGGTAAATTTTACACCCATAGTATAAGTAATAAGCAAGTAAGGGAAAGGAATCTGCACTTCACTTAAAATTTCATAAATGGATGAATTCCCTTCCACATACCTGCTTCCCCGACAGCTACAATCTCTAGGAGTTTAAATGTAAGGTCAATAGACACATCCTATCACACTAACTTGCATCTATTCTCTCAAACACTCTCACCATCTACCCAAACCTTATTCTCGGTATCCTTACTCGTCTATCACCCTCCTTCTGACATTTCCTGTATCTAACCATCCTTTCTCATCACTTTCCCCCCTATGTAACCCCCTGCGCAATAGTGGCAAAGCATTCCATTGCTCGGGGTGAAACGATTTAAAAAAAACAAAACAAATAATAAAAAAACAAAATACAAAAAAGATTGTAAAAATTAATGAAAGGAGGAATAGATGAATAACCCAAAAGCAAACAAAACGTTCAAAGTAAAACTAAACAAATGTTAGTAGGACCCGTCCACCCAACAAAAATGAGTGGCTGCTGAATTCCGCCAAATGGCGAAATCAAGTAGCACACTCGCTAACGGAGAGAAAAAGGATTAAAAAAAAATAATGAAATGGGAAAATAAAAGACTGATCCTGTCATGATAAAAAGTGGGGAAAAATGCTGGGGAGGTTAGGAATCACGACTTGGATCATAACAAAAGAGAAAGCCGGGAACAGGCTAGGAACAACATTTACTCACATTAAGTAGGTACATGAAAGAGGTCTAACTTAATCAGAGTAGGGTTTTAAGAAACCACCCCGTTGTGACATAAGGGACTTAAAAGAAAATTAAGACTAGCCCCATTCATGCGAACTACACTTTCTACATTTACCTACTTTTTGCGGAAATCTGTCGATATTAAACTCTTTCTATTAGATCTGATCTTCATCTTGAGCTGATACTCAAAGAATTTAATCAGATACTGATAAGAATAACGTTCATATCGCAAGATTACTTCCATCCGTGTCGTCCAAATTACCATTCGTGCTACGACCAGCAACGTGAAAAACACCATTCGTTTCACCCCAGAATGCGGGTGCGACACATTATCAGACGCATACGCGAGATCGATGGACACGAGTTGTTTGGGAGTGATTCGAGTCGTCAACTGGCCGACATGGTCCAAGAATGGGGGCACTTGATGACAATGGTAGAAAGCGTGCTTAGCTGTTTATTCTAAACCAAGGTCACACCGATGACAGTCTGGCAAATCGACTCCACCCCATCAGAAGGTCATGTCATTGAGAGATAGCACGTTCAGAATCAATCGCCATGTCAGCGAAAACTCAGGGCTACTGAGGTGACTCGCCGACAAGCTGAGTCGATCGCATAGAGGGTTCTTCCTCGCGCCCTGCTCCATTCATACACGATACAAAGGCCTTCGCGGTCGAGGAAGGTAAGTGGACCGAGGTATGGCTCGAAAGGCATATTGAACCTTGAGTAAGAATTTCGATTGATTTCAGGGTCTAAGTCGGCGCTCAGACCTTGAAACGGGAGGAGGAATAGTTAGGCAAGGAAAATCATTTCTAACACTCCTCTAAAATTGAATTCTCTGTCAACACCCGGCATAGGAAAGTCAACCTCGAGATGTGTCTATAACCACGTGTGGCATTCCCAGCCCCTCTTGATCCGGAGGTTTGGAACAGACATCTCTGTTCAACTAATGCTTGCATCCACCCCACAAGATAGTAGACAACAAGCACTCGATTGCCTTCACATGATTATCACAGGAAGGGAGTACCGACAACCGGTAAAGGACGATGAGAAAGACGTATGTAACCCACGCCTCAGCCCCCCCCCCCCCCCCCCCCCCGCTTCACGGACAACCGCCAAGTCTGGACAAATGCTCTGACTTTTTCCAGTACCTCCGACCAATTCTTCTTCAGCTGTAGATCCGGTCCGAACCACGCTCCAAGAATTGCGAAGATGATGATGAACTCATGCGTCAATATACTAGCGCAATGAAGAAAATGAATGAAGTGTCCAAGATAGTAACAAATGAGCATGAAATCTCCAAAGAATTCAAATATTTCTGAAGCGACTTCTGACATAAGTGAAAATCTTGAGTGAATGTATAGATCATTGCTTACATTCAAAGCAACTAGCGTCTAGTCTTAAAGACCTATTTTAATTACCGGTCTTTTCAACACAAAAATTACATCAAATTTGTTTGGTAAAACACTCAATGCATTGTGGTTTTTGAAAGACTATTTCGAAAACCAAATGAATCATTAGGCAAGTCATTAAATTTGATTGATTCTTAAATTACAAGGACTACTGATTTAATAAGTAAATTTTAATTTTTTTTTCTGTTATTTCTTTTCGTATCTGTTTTTCGAGGGACTTCAACCATACATAAACATGAATAAATGATATACAGATCTGATTAAATCATATCACTAAATTCTTGTAGCAGACGAAAACTTAGAAAAGAACGATTTACTACCCTGTTCGGACTTTTTTTTAATCCAGTAGAATTAGGTAATGTCAATTAGTCAGTGTAAAAGTTAAGTCATATCATTCGCGGTATAAATAAATGGAGAGTGAAACAAATCTTTTCAAAGGTAGCTTAAAAAAACCAAAAACCAAAAAAAAAAACAGAAAAGCAAACATGGCATTGAGAATTGCATGAGCCAATCAGAATCTGTTTGTTTTTGCTTTGCGCGCGCTTTTCATTTTTGCCTTTCCTGCACATGCACGAATGTTATGGTAAGTCGTTACATTTACCTGGGGAACAAATTCTCCGTTCACCTTCCTTGGTGGGGGCACATCTTTGCCAAATGGCCTGCCGCCACACACATCCAACAGTGCGGTTTGCGCCCCTCTATCGCGATGAAAAGTTTCCTGCCCTTACAGATCAGGATGTCCGGTATGCGTAGGAAGTTCGGCCGGACTACTATCACCTGCACAACGACATCCTCCGTGGGAACGCTCGCCTTGTTGTTGATTCTGTCCACCTCCTCGCCCGCGCCGTACTGGGCAAAGTATGCCCCAATGTGGTTGCAGGTGTTCCTGAGCGGCACTCCATAAATCCCCACTCTAGTCCTCCGCGTTCCCATATACTCCGTTTGGAGTCTGATCCCTTTGGCGCTCATCGTTGTTCCGGCCAGTTTTTTTTTTGCCTCCTCTTCAGATCTCAGGAGCACATCCCACATAGCTCGAGACCTTCTTGCTATCACCTTGGAGAAGATGTTGAGACTTTTCATGGTTTCCTCCATGCTCTCCCTGTTGACCCTAACAAACTTCCGGGTTTTTGGGTTCGAAGTCAGCAGGGAGATGGTATTTGCTGCTACCACATCCACGAGTTCTGGGATAACGATCAGCTCGTTTCCCACAATCTATTCTTTGTATTTCTCCTGTATTTGCAGGTAATAAGCTGCATCATTTTTTACAGGAGATTTTTTTTCCATACCGACGGCGAAGGAGTCACCGTCTGTACCGCTGCTGATGCAGATGGCTGGAGAGAACCAGCCATAATGCTCCTTTTTGTTGTAAAAATTGGTGTTATTTATTAAAAGCCAAATTCATTTGGGAATGTAAATCATTTATTTTAAACATTTTGAAACATTTTTTTGCCTCTATTTTCGAAAATCTGTTCCGAATAGTAAAATAAAAAATGCAGTAAAACTTTGATATTATCTAATTTGAAAAAACTTTTACTTTACGTAATTAAGGATATTACAGTCTGAAGAAAAAAACTGCTTTCGATTACTAATGAAATTTTTAAAAAATTGTTTTAATTTATTTTAATTATAATAATTTACAAAGTTTCAAAAATATTTTTAAAATACTTAAAAAATTTTGGGGGTTTAGGTTATTTATTTATTATTTTATTTTAGATGACTAACACTGAAGAAATTTTACTTCAGTACAGCATTATACAAAGAGGCCAACCAATGATTGAAAATTATAATTACTAATCGAAAACTGAAAAGTTTAATACAAATCGTTGTACTTTCGTATTTTTAAAATAAAATTTTTTTTTGTATGTGTGAAAACGTTCATTTTTATTAAGTACGGTGTTCTGTTGCGGACACATTGATTTAAAAAGTTAACAAGTTGCAAGTATTGTTCCCCTTACAGGAAAAACCAAAAAAAACTTTCGCTTTCATTTCATTCCAGAGTTTTATTTGGACGTTTATAAATTCAACAACCTTTGCAAATCATCTCTTGAAAATATAAAGTGAGTGTGTGGTAATATCGACCGAGCAAAAGCAAGGGACCGGATGTTTGCTCTATAACGACCAGAAAGCAGACGAACAAAAGTCGTCTCTGCGCATGTGTATTCGCGCAGATGTTCCGGTGGAAAAATAAAAATTAATCAAATATCAAATTTCCATTTTGCAAGCCTAAGCGAGTTATTATTTACCAACCAAGGGGAAGCCCAGAATCAAAGTATGAAATTCAAAACGAGCTGTTTTGATTTAAAAAGCAGATATAAAAAGCCGAGACAAAAAACACCCAGACAGACAGGCGAGAGTAACCAGTGTCTCCCCTTGACTTGAGTCGAGCGGCTACTATGCTTGCCTCTTTCCTTCTCCACTGTCTCAAAAGTACTTACTGACCTAAGGAGCGACTACATCAAAGACATTCCTCACATACCTCAGCTCATCACATTCCTAACACTAATTATCTTTTTCAGCATTATTATTTGTCATGAACATTTAACCTCCGTTGGACCTATATTCAAGTATTATTTTAATTGTAAAAACATTAAATGGATATGTGTATATATAAATGTTATTTTCAACTCAATTTGCTTTTCTTGATTTTATAATCATTTTATGACTTATAGTGGGCTATCTACCACAAGGCCAAATTCCGTTAACCTGCAACAATTTACAACTTCCCTTCACTAGAACGGATTCCCACTACTAACGGAAGAAGAATAGATAATCAACCCACTATAAGTGTTTTTTTTCCATTTCCTCGTTTCCTCAATTTTTAATTAATTGTGATTGTACGTGCATTAACTAATTCATGATAAGGTTTTTTAAAAAAAAGATGTATTGCACAAAAAACTGTGAAAAAATTCCCTAACTGAACTTCAAAATTTTCATGATAAAAGTTTGTTTTTATTAAATATTGGAGAATTCTCATGTATGGTCATTTTTTTATCTAATATTTTGGAAGAACGTAGCGGACCATTAAAAAAGTTTTACTTTAATTTCTATTTCTTTTCTTTTTAAAGGACAAACGACAATGAACAAAGTCTGACTAAAATTACTATTACCAGTAAGCAAAATACACTGGTTGGTATATTTGAAACAGAAATGATATTGATATCTTTTTTTTATATTTTTTTGTATGAAGAAACTGAAAATTTTTTGCTCCACACGATAAAAAATTGAACAAAATAAATAGTTTTAATCATTGTTTATAGTATTTTTATTATTTACTATTATGATTGGAAAATTTTAAAAATTGTCCTACTTTTATAACTAAGTGTGGAGGGGGTAACATTTAATTATTTGTTTTTACAATTAAATACATTTCAAAAATAATTTTATTCATTTGTGGATAAGTCAAAGTTAAATTATAATAAATCAATTGTTTCATTTTATTTTAGATGACTAATACTAAAGAAATTTTACTTCAGTACAACTGTACACAAAGAGGCCAACCAATTCTGTGTGGCCATAAGAAAATTCAGCAAAACTCTGATCCACTACGGAGGATATCAGAATGGGACACAAAGAAGAATTTCTCTAATAGGTACCTCCAATAATCGCTGAAAAAATAAACAACCCCCCCCCCCCCCCAAAAAAAAAAACAGCATAGTATGAAGGAAAAAGTTCCCACCAAACTAAATAAAAACTAAGATTTATCGGGAAAATATTTGTTGTTATTAAGAGGAGAGATAAAAGTATTTTTTTTAATTATTAAAAAAAAATCATTCTTTCTAACAGGTTCAAAATTTTGATATAAAATCTTGTTTTTCTTTTGTCCGTGAGTGACATAATTTTTACAAGGGTTTATAACGGTGAACTTGATATAATATCAAGTTCACCGTTATAAGCCCTTGCAAGTCACTTTTTGCCGGTGAAAGACA
The DNA here is from genome assembly GCA_037127315.1 of Ascarosepion bandense. NCBI lineage: Eukaryota > Metazoa > Mollusca > Cephalopoda > Sepiida > Sepiidae > Ascarosepion > Ascarosepion bandense. The sequence goes on along the minus strand of JBBBDQ010000340.1, from coordinate 6,044,147 downwards.
CATTAATTTGGAAATTCTTGCAAAAATCAAATGGTCGGATTTTGATAAAAATTCAGGACTGATTAAAAAATGACTGAAATTGTTTTTGAAATAATTATTTTTAGCAAATCTTGGTAATTTTTTTACATATGTTACCCACCCCCACCAATTAATTTTCGGAAATGTCTAGAAATTCGCGATCAGTTCCCCATAAATCTAATATTAATTAAATTCATGAGTCATTGGGGAATGCTAAACAACTGTTGTTTTTTTATTCTATTAGCCCTTTTTAGAAAATCTGTTTCGAATCGCGAAAACAAAAATGCAATAAAACTATGCCATTTTTGTTTATTTAGATAAAGTTTTAATTGGTTTTATAAACAAATATCGCAGATATCATAGTCTGAAATTTTTTCGATGAATAATGAATTTTACACAATTGTTTTCATTTTTATTATTTTTTATTACAATAATAGGTTTTAAAAATCTGTTAAAATTACCTCCTTCATAGTTAATACTGTATTGTTAAATTTATGCTTGAATACTGTATATACTAATCGAAATTTGAAAAGCTTAATGCAAATATTCACCCAATGGATTTTTAAAAGAATTAAAAAATTTGATTGTGTGCATGCTGATTACCCGTATTTTATTTGTACGGGTGGCTTGTGTGTGATATTTATCTTTAAAATATCACGTAATTCAAAGATTGTTTTCCCGCCTTCAAAATTTAAAGTAATTTACTTCCTAGTTTTATCATCTTTTACATTAATTGTGAATGTAGGTACCTTACAGAAATTGAAAAAGCCTTTTTTTGCTGTTTGTTATGATCCGTGATTGGTCTGTTTTTGTTGTACATTTCAATAGTCCGTAGAGGATACAAGTTCTTTACTATATTTATATTTGGGATTCGACACGACGATCAGACAAATGATACAGGAAATAAGGAACAACGAAGACACCATGGTAACCGGAATATACATGTATAAACGATTGTACAAATATTGGTTAAGAAAGCATGCAAATAGAGGGAGAAGTTCTGTCCCTTTAACTGTTAAGAGACGTAAATGTTCATTGGAAGAAAGTCAATGAAAGATAATTCTGAAAGGTAGAATACATACAGTTTAAGTTGAGTTCCCTGTTGGAGTTTCTATTGGGAAATGTATGTGCCCATGCATGTGTGTGTAAGAAATAAATTCGCGCCACTAATTGCTACTTGCAATTAGTGCGAGTGTGTAAGTGTGAATTAGGAAATACATCTCCCCACGATCACATGCCGTGATCGCGGGCCCAACTGGTGTGTAACACGTGTGTACCTCCTTAAATAAGCGCGCCAAGCTGCACGAGAATATAGGATTTAACACGTGAACACTGAATGACCAGTCAGGATTGACCAATCACTTCCTGCTAACGTAGGGTATCTTGCAGAAGAAAACAAGCATATTATTAAAATTTCGTAGGAGTGAATAATATTATTTAATATGTATGGCAATCTGGATATGTATGTACGCCACAAGCCTTTTTGCTAATCCTACCACTGAAATGACAAAACTTTTTATTGTTAAATTCCTACTTCAATAAATTGAGTTAGTTCGCTTATTTCAATTTCATTCTTTATTTTGTTAAATTTTAAAAGTAATTGGTACATTATTTTAATTTTTATTTATTCAGAAAGCATAATCAAACTTATAGCTATAAAGCTAAAATTCTATAAAGTATTATATAATTGCTGAAAATATCATGTTTAATTTTTAATTTTACTATGTAGTTAAAATCCGAAAATAGAAACGTACGATTACTTACAATTATGTCATGTCTTATAAGAGTGTCCGAGAATGGATAAGAGAAAGATGAAAACACCGGTGTGAAGTGGGCTGCATGAAAGTAGAGTAGAAAGGAAGAAGAACATCGTACATGGGTTGTCAGGGAAAGGATGCGAGTCAAGATTAAAGATAGCAATTGACATTGCATTTAAATTCTTGGAGATTGTAGCTGTCAGTGAAACAAGTATACGGAAGGGAATTCCACAGTCGGAAAGTGCGAAAAAAGAAGCTGAGGGAGTAGAAGTTGAAGTTATATTTGATTGGTTTCATTGTAAAAGGGTGGAACCTAGCCGCTAGTCTAGTGGCTCGACTAAATACATGCAAAAGGGGCACCATGGAGCTAAGCTCATCGGAGCAGAAGCCGTGAACGAATTTGTAGAAAAGACAGAAGTAAGCCACATTACGTTGGTGAGAAAATGACTGGAATTGAGCTGCCAGGTTGAGATCAATTACATTGTAGATTCTTCGTAGGATTTTATCAAGAAGCCCAAGATTAATAGTAAATGTGACAGCAGTATTCAATGCCTGGGCGGATGGTAGATTTATATATGTCAAGATGGATTCAAACAAAAAAAGCTTCCTGGCGCTACACAGGAAACTAACTTTCCTAGCAGCAAATTAAGCTATGGATTCAATGTAGTCATTCCACTTGAGGTTGGCTGAGGAGGCGCAGAGTTTTGCTCGCAGGGAGAATAGCCCGATCCATTTGATGGGGGTAGGAGCAGTTGTCTATGATAGTTAAAGGATTTGTTTTGTAAGCATTCAATTTTTTGAGCCATTTCTTACTCTAATCCATCGTAGATTAGAGGTCCTTTTCAAGATCAGCAGTGAAGATCGCTTTGTCAGCCTCAGAAGATTTTTTATCGAGGCGGAAGTAAATGGCTGTGTTGTCAGCATAGATGCCTACTTTGGAGCTGACTACATTAGGGAGATCATTGATGAAGATCAGAAATGCGTATGACCTAGACTAGAGCCTTGAAAGACACCATCATTTATATGTAATCATGCCCATTCAATACTACCTTTTCAAGGAAAGACTGGATTAGGTCAAACAATCGTCCAGTTATACCATAGCTCTGTATCTTGAATAGAAGGCCAGACTCTGTCAAATGCTTTGGAGATATCTTGTGCAGCATCTTGAGCTTCGCCGTTCTTATTGATAGCCTGGTATATATATTCTGTGATGGTCATTAACATATCAACAGTAGACCTGGTGAATCAGAAACCATACTCTTTATCAGAGAAAAGGCCATGGGCTGTCAGATGTTGAACCACTTCAACATTGATAGCAGCCTCGAACACTTTACCAAAAATTGGTAGACGGCTTATAGGGCAATAATTAGAGGGGTGCGAGGGTGTCATAATTAGGGATTTTTTTTCAGGAAGGAGAGGCCTAGAATAGTTGTATCAGTTGGTTTTCAAATGCAATAAGTATAGGAAGGAAACTGGCGCAAACTACAGCATAATGTGGCCTCAAGTTTGGCCACCGGAATCACTTGCAGGGATACCCATTCATGCGCAACAAGGCAGTACATGATACCCCGATTTTATTCAACTGTGGATCCAAGCAGACTCTCAAGACACTATGCAAGAGTTCAGGCTCTTAACTACCAGTCAGAAGCAGCAACCAGGAAACTGACAATCCGGTACCCTCAGAATGAAGAGATGTCACCACCATCCACACGCATTGCAAAAAGCTTACAACTGCACTACTATTAAGACATGAAGAGAGGAAAGAAATCGGGAACACCCTTTTAAACAGGAAACAAGAAAATGGGTCTCTACTCTTGTCAAAAGGATTAGGGTCTATCTTCTTCAATTTAAAAGATAATATAAAAATAAAATAAGGGAAAAATATAAAAAAAAGAAAAAATTAAAACTTCTATACGTTTTAACTTAAAGTCATGAGATCCCTTAATCACTACAAGATAATTTTAACATACCTTTTCTGAGAAATTCAAACAAAAAAAACCTTTCAGTCTGGATGCCTAAAAGAGCTAACAGAAATTTTAACTGACACAAGTATGTTTTAAAATTTATTCAATATGCCACAAAACAAACAAACAAAAAATAAAATAAAATAAAATAGATACATATATACATACATACATATATAATTTTTGAAAATTAAAAGCTCAGAAGCCAATCAATCTTACCAGAGACAAAATCTGATGCCATTAGAATATTAAAAAAGTTAAGTGAAACTTTAAATTCATCTTGGTGAATTCCATTTCACTTTTTATTCAATTGTTATTAATTCAGTTTGCCTCTAGCTTTGTTAACCGTAGAGATAGAGAGAGCGAGAATGGGTGTCAGAAAGAAAGGCAGTAATTTCATTATATTTTATAAAAAATGAATCTCTCTTCTTGACATTATAGTCTCAAATTGTTTCTTTTTAAAAAATGTTTGGGATTTTAAGCTAGATTAGTTATTTAATATTATTTGAATACTGGGAAAATGTTAGCGTTCTGAGGGATTTTTGTTGCGGTCTTTGGCCTTTGCTTTGTTTCACTTATTAAAGAGTTGGTTTAGGAAAATAAAGGAATTATTGGAAAATAGCTTGGAAAATTAAAAAATAAATATGAAAAAAAGATTAAGAACCCATATTTCAATGAAAATCATTCAAAAATACAAGTTGGACTTAGAATTAATACAAATCATTTTGTTTCAAATTTAAAACATTTCATTTTCTTAAAAAACTAAGGAAAATATATGTATGAGGACTATGTTGAAACTATACCGCAATATTAAATTTAACAAAAATTAGGTTAAATTACTGTTTCAAATAAAACTAAACATACATACTCTCATGTCATTCAAGAACATTAGCAATCATTATTTACTTGCTCCTTTCTTTGTGATACTTCCTTCCATTTGCTTAAACTTGTCAAGTACTTTTCTCATAACTTTTCTTTGTTTTCTTACCTTGTGAGTGTTAAATTCTTCAAACTTTCCTTCCTTCATAAGATAATTCAGTGTAAAGATAAACTAATTCTGCTTTTGATTCCAGTTTTGAAAATCTCATCAAAAATGAAAATCAGTTTGATCATGTAAAAATAAAAATCGATTAAAAACTTGATTGGGCGATTAAAGTTTGTTGCTTTACTCGCCAGTAGTCGATTAAAAAATTTCGCAAATATAGAAAAAGGCAATCTGCCTCCTTTTACAACCCAAAATTATGCCATTGAAGATTCAGAAGTTACTTAGAATGATCTACAATGATCTTTTATCGTCCCGGTCAGTGTAAACATTTGTTTAATTAACGCTTCCAGAGTGGAGCCGAAATGTCTCTGTAGCGACGCTCCAACATTTTTAGAAACATTTTAGAAACATTTTAGAAAAATATTATCCTTGACTGAACATCTATATTTTCTTTCCGCTGATGAAAAGTAAAAACGAACAGTTGAAAAAAATAAAAAAAATAAGTATACTTCTTTCAACCACGCACCGAAAAACAAATTATACAAGTAAGTAATTTTTTATAGAAAATCGTGGAGAAAATCAGATTTGTTATTTTATCATATATGAGATGGAGGTTTTAGTCGAACAGAAGAAAGGAACTACGAATTTAGGTGCCTACACTCAATTTCCCCCCACCCAAATATCATGATGTTAAAAGGGCTCAAATATACAGTTTGCAGTGGAATAGTATGTCCAGGTAATGAGTCTATATCCAAAACAACTCCAACTTCCAATGCACCGACTTACTGACCAACTAAGCGACAGTATATATATATATACTCCTCACTAATCAGTAATTTTGACTCTCATATAACAGATTGGCTCATTCTTCCTACTGTACCAAAAGTGTAAGAGGATATTCCATGATGACAATTGATTTATTAAAACTATTGTTTTTATATTGGTTGTTATAGATGTTATTACTGACAAATATTTCAGCTCCTACTCTCTTCAGGAGTCCATTTTTAACTGATAGTGTATGTCGATGAATTCATTCATGTGTTATTGTTACGGTGGTGAGTGAATTTTCATATTCTTTATTGTTTTATTATTTACATCACATGCTTACATGGTACCAGCAATTGCACAGAGAGTAAATGTACAGAGGATGTTATCTGCCCAAAGAACCAAATATTTAGTAAAAATGTGACTTGGGTTTTAACTTGTTAGGAAGATGGACTTCTGATTGGACCTGATTTTGTAAAAACCCAGACCACAAATAAAAACGTGTTCGAAAAAAGCAACTAAAACAAAGTAAAATTGCACACCCACATAAGTGGATTCAAACGACTAAAATAGTTTGGAAAACCCAAACCAAAGCAAATTTCACAAGTCAGTGTGAACAGCAAAATTCTGGATTCTGATTGAATAGAAAATAGAAAATTAATATATGGGTGAATAAGGGTTGGTTTGGTGTACACTTCAATCAACCAGGACACTCATTAGAAAACTGCAAATGTTTATTGATAGATTCCGATTTTAGTTCTACATACTCACGCAGAAAGAAATAAAAATACTGGAATTTAAAATTAAATACATATAGGCTAGGATTAAATAGGGACTTAGGTGTTTTGAATCTTTATAAATATTTCAATAGTTAAACATTTTTTAGATACACTTAAAAAAATTTTCTTTAAAACAACATTTAAAAGTATTATTAGAGATAGGTTTACGTTTACAAATATTAAAAAACTCTATCGCTTTCGACGTCACGTGATGTAAACATCTCTCGACGAACGCTTCTAGTTTAAATTTTAAAATCATTTGTTTCTAATGAAAGGCCGAGGCCGGTCTGAAATATCAAATATATATATATAACAATAGAAATAAATAAATACTGTTAAAAAATACATTCTTAAGCTTACAAAATTTTAGTAGTTTTTCCTATATATATATATATATATATATATATATATATATATATATATATATTATAATAATAATATATATCTGATGATTGCATAATTCATGAAACTCTGAATCATAAATAAAACGTAGAATAATATATATATTAATTAATGTATACGTTTTACTCTGCTATACAGCATTGAGCACTGTTCTATTAAGACCTGATTATGTGGTTTAGATCTACACACGGATTGCTTCTCATATGGACAATTATATTTTATAGTGTCGGCATTTTAATCGAATACGAGCGTGTTTTCATATACCTAATATTAAAAAAAATACAATATTAAAAGCAAATATATTTTGCAAAGTCGATTAGAGACGATGAGAGAAGAAGCAAATAAACTTTTATTTTCAATATGGACGCCTTTACAGATAACTTTGTTATTTCATAGAAAAGATAGGAAAACTCCACATTTAAGGTAAACGCAATTATATATTCTAGAATTTCTGTGGGCAAATACAATACGCAAAATTCCCATTTCGTTGTTTTAGTAAATAAATTTCTTTTCTTTTTTTTGTTATTATTTCTATTTTTGCGGGCGTAAACAACAGAAATCCCTTTCACTTTTTTATTCATTTTTTTCCAGCGAATTATTATTGATATCCCATTTATTTTGTTGGTTTAGTAAATTAATTTATTTTAAATGACAGACTCTCTTTAAAAAGTTTTCTTTCCATTTTGTTCAACGAATTATTATCGATAAGACACTAAACTTGCATGCAAAAAAATCCGAAAAATTTATTAATTCAACATTTTCTGGGGGTGCTCAATTCGTCATACAAGTTCACAGTAAAATCAATCCCTCATTTTTTTTTGCTTTTCTTTTTGGTAAACATCAAGGGTTATGTACCCTTTTTTGTTATTTTGGCTTTTTTTTTTTAGAAATACTTTTTTAGAAATACTTTTTAGAAATACTTTTTTAGAAATACTTTTTTAAAAATAGCGGAAAAATACCAATTTCCTTTTGTTCTTCCTATATAGTCAAAAATGAAGAGGGGGGACCTGAAAATATTGAAATGGCGATTTTGGCCAAATTTTTTCAGATTCCTAATCTCAGTGCAAAAGATCTGCTTCAGTTCATAACGATAATGCCTCGCAGAAGGTCAAACTTAGGTCAAGTTAGGACGAGTAATTGCAAATCAAAGTGAGGAAGAACAGGCATCAGCGAACGAGCGAAGAAGAAGAAAAAGAATGGTTCAGATACGTTCCGAGGAAGCAGCAGAGCGACATGCAGCCAGACTTGAGGATGCACGATTGCAAGCACAGCAATCGCGTTCTACAGCTTCAGATGTGCTTCGTTCTCAACAGAATGAACGCGGCAGGCTGAGAATGGCTGAAAGACGTCAACGAGAAACAGCAGATCAACGTCAAACACGACTCTCTGCTCAACAATTACGGGATTGTGATCGCCTTGCATCCCGGTACAACCTAGCTGATGATTATAATTTAAACCGGCATATTCTCATCGGCACTGTGACTGAAGTGTGTCCTTATTGCAAGGTTCTGAAATTTCTGGGAGAAACAAAAGGAATGTGTTGTGCCGCCGGAAAAATTAAACTGCCTCAGTTTGAAGAACCACCAGAGCCATTACAAACTTTGCTTGCCGGGTATACTGCCGAATCAATGCATTTCCTATGTAACACCAGGAAATACAACTCATGCTTCCAAATGACGTCGTACGGCGCAGAAATCCTAACAGCTCAATTCATGCCAACTTTCAAAGTGAAAGGACAAATTTATCATAAAGCCGGCTCACTTCTTCCGTTCCCAGATGGTCGACATAAATTCCTACAAGTGTATTTCATTGGTGATAACAGTGATGAACTGAATGCACGCTGCGGAATTTTTACTGGGATAAAAAGGTTCATCGTTTCCCAAATGCAAGACCTTCTTCACGATAAAACGAGTTAGTGCATTTCTTCAAAACAGCAATAGACATGATCTCATCTAATACACACATGGTTATTCATGCTGACAAAACGTCTTCTGGAGATTTGTGCAAAGATTCAATGCTCCAGCTATATATGAAGTGGCAATCGTTATAGTCGGAGATCAATTCCAACCTAGAGATATTGTTCTTCATCGGAGAAATGATCAATTGACAAAAATTGTAAAAACTCATTGTTGCTACGATGTCCTGCAATATCCAATAATTTTTATGGATGGCGCCGATGGATATCACTTCAACATTAAAATGATAAATCCAGTTAGGGGAGAAGAAACAAATATGAAATGCAGCGCAATGAAATATTATTCAAACCGATTAGTGATTCGAGATAATGAAAACAATCACATTCCGAAATGCCGCCGATTGTTTCACTAATGCATCGTAGATATGTATGCAAAAATTGAAACAGAACGGTTGATATTCATCCGTTTGAGTGAGACCAAACTTCGATCTGAAGAATACGTTCATTTGCGAGATGCAGTTGTAAAGGATGGTAATAAAACTAACACTGGAAGACTAACGATTTTGCCATTTATATGAATTCCACCGAAATTAATGTTTCAGAGAACAAAACTCATCATCCAAACTCTGATGAATAGAGCCTGCAGTAGAATAAGACCAGATATAGCACAAGAATAGTGCGAGTTTGTCAAGGACACTAAAACAAGGAAAGCTATATTTATACTCATAGTTTTATCCATATTATGTACTCACCTATGGACAGTAATTGGTATGCCGAAATTTTGGCCAACTACAAGAAGTCTTTTTCTTGTAGTTCGTCACAAATATTTTTGTGACGAAGGTTTTTGCCGAATACAACTAAACATTAAGGAATACAGCATCTCATGAACAAAGTATCGTCAAAAGACACAGGAAAAATTTACCAATATAACTTTTGCAAATAGGAGTTTTGCGTAAAATTTAATAAGTGTACATTGGTAAAAAGAAGAAAAGATTACTAAAACTTCAAAAATATTTTTGGGCTACAATGATTTACCAAGGATTATGTGGATATCAACACGTTGTTCGAATTACAACATATAAAATATATGCGTATATGCACTTTTGAATGGTAAAAATGGAGTTTTGCTGGAAATCTTAAATAAACAAAAAATCAAGAACTTTTAAAACAAAGACTCGAAAAATTCGGTGAATTGTTGTTAGAACAGCAACAGAAAATGATAACAAATGACAGGAACGATGATTCAATTAATTTTTACCAAAATTATATCATAAAGGTGACAAAAGGATTTAAATTATATTCTAGAGGAACACGTAAAATTTTTGTAGAAAAAAATACCTTGACAAAATAGACTGTGTAAATTGGTCCGAACACAAAAAGGTCAAATTTGTTTTAAGAAAACGATGCACTGTCGAATACCCAAAGTTTATGAATTATATATTACCAAAGAAATCTAGTGACCTAATATTTAATGAAACAGTTATCTTACTGTTTATATTCTACTTTTATATTAATGCTTCTTTTTAAATCCATCTGCAATATAAACTTTGTTAAAAACAAATACATAAATACATTCATACACACAAAAAATTGAAGAATAAAATTAAATTCTTAGATATTTTTCTTACACTTTTACGTTCATATCTATAGCTGTATCTATATTTTTAATATTTAAAACTTTTTGAGGCTTTGTTAATGCCTTATTCGGTGTCATAACTTTAAAAAATACAAACAATTTTAATTTCCTAAGATGAGGACAATAGTCCGAAAAATGTAAATACTGCATCATCCTCCTTTTAAAATTCGCCCCTTTCTTCTAGAGCGTTGTCGTTTTCGTGTTCTACTGTTCCAAATCTAAATTTTCGTTAAATCTGCATTCGACAGTAGATATCGGCAACATTAAAAATAATAATAAATCGGAACAAGATGCATAAGGGAAAAAGAGCGATATTTGCTCCTTGAATCTCAAGATACTAGACGTTAAAACATTTTAATTCTGTCCTGTTTCGCTTATCAGTTTTATATAAAGGAAAGCCACAGATAGATTGGGTCGACAGAATATGCTTGTTCGATCTTTGTTTTCCAAAAAAAGCAACTTGGAAAAATTAAATCATCGATGAAAATAGAGATAATATATTTTTTCCTAGAAATTAGCAATATTATATTGTATGATAATCATTTAATACAACACCGAAAACATTACAAACATACGGATTTTATAGGTTTGTATCCTATATTTTATAAGTTTTAAAGCAAATAATTTTATTGATATAGTGAGCTACGGATAAGTATCTAATAGTAAACTGAAATGCTACTAGAATCTGGAAGTGATATCTCAGCAATCCGTGAAGCCCCATGGAACGAAATCGAAAAGATTCTATTAAGAACGACTTCGAAAGTCGCAAGTAGTTTCTCAGCTGAGGAATTATTTTTTATTGCAGAAATGACTTGTAATGTGCCATTCCATAGCAAGTGTGAAAAAGCTAAGGCTTATGTATTACAAACATGTTACGAACATATTTGATACTGAACGGATAGAATTATTTGTTTTGAGATTTACGTGTAAATGTTGTTTTTTTTCTTTTTGATAATGTAAGTGGACAAAAGCGGAATTAAAAATAGAACAAGAATTTAAAAAGAATGGAAAAATGTTTCCCGGATGTTCTGTCGAATAAATTGGGTCTATGTTTCAAATTCAAAGCGATATTTCAACTGAAATATTTTTCGACGCCAGTATTTAAATCAAAATGTATTGTATTATTTGGGTCATTGGATCAAGTCAACGAAGATTTCGACATACTTGACGTGATAGATGTAATTTAAAATATTAATCATTCAAACTGGGCAGAACCAGCAGAGTATGAACAGAAAACATATAATAAATTTCGTGTTTGGGTAGATTTTTAGTCAGAGTTAAACAAGTGTTTAGAAAACCGTAACAACCCATTACCAATTCCAGAAAAAATATGAAACTGGATCTTTCTGAAGTGTATTTACAAATACAGGTTGAAGATGAATATTTAGAGTTAGCATCTATAAATACGCACAAGGGATTGTATAAGTTCAACCGACTTTCTTTTGGTATAAAAGTAGCTCTAGCTTTCGAGCTACGTTGGGAAAAAGTTCTCAAAGCTGGGTCTTTCTGAAGCGTATTTACAAATACAGGTTGAAGATGAATGTTTAGAGTTAACATCTATAAATACGCACAAGGGATTATATAAATATAAAAGTCATTTTTATCTTTTAGTATTAATGTTGCTCCAGCTATATTTCAGTTATTTATGCTTGCAGATTGTGATTTTACCGATGTTTATCTGGATGATATATTAATTAAAATTGTATATAAGGAACAACATACATGCCATGTGAAAACAGTTTTTTTTAAAAATAAAATTCAATGAAGAAAAATGCGAAATGCTTTTGACTAAAATTAACTCCCTATGAAAAATCATTGAAAAAGAAGTCGTCAACCAGATTATTCGAGTGCAAATGCAATTAGGAATATGCTTTCCACAACAAGCGTTGCTAGTTTACAAACATTTTAGAGATTAGCATATTATTAACAAATTTATGATCCTAATATGCTGAATTTGAGTGCTCCATTTAAATAATTACTTAAAGGTGAACTAAATTGATAAGCGTCAGAAGGCGTTTGAAGATATAAAAAGTACAAACGCAAATTTATCATTAGTGCATTATGACCAAAAAGTAGAAATCGTAATGGCTTCACATGCTAGTGATCATAGATTAAGAGCAGCAATTTAACATAAGTGGATAAAGTGTGTTTAGTTCAGAGAGACGGAGACAAGTAATAGTGGACTTGACATTCAAGAGAGATCTCTGTAGCGGTAGATGCTCGCGCACATAAAGTTCCAGGCCATGTACGTAAATATTAGAATTTTTCCTAAAGAGAAAAAGATAAAAGGAAATTAAGAAATCGAGGGAGAGATTGTGGGGTTAAAGTTAGTTTCGCTGAGAGCTACGGTGTCTGGGGACATTTCGTAGAGTAACGATTCCACACTGCAAAGTTGGTACGAAGATCATTGACGTTAGAGAAAAATATTGAGTAGTTTATGTGTTCTTTGTTTCACTGATGTAGATTTATTTGAATGGTCATGATCAAACAAAGAACACATAAACTACTATGTGGGAAAGAAAGTTGCCAAGACTGCAACAAGTGTACCACCGGTAGCGCTTACAGGGACACACAGCTATGCATAAATTGACACTGCAAGAACTGGGATCAGCGATATTGTGCGATTGTTGAACAAAGCCTCTCTAGACGCTACGCAAAAGTTCGGTATCCTTACTAGTCAGAAGCAATAACAAAAAATCTGCCAAACCATTACCATCTTTAGGAAGAGACATTGCCACCATCCACATATATAACAAAACTCGTAAAGCACCACTATTAAGGCAGGAGGAGAGGAAAAGAACTGGGAAACCCTTCCTAAACAGGAAACAAGGGATGTTTAACAGTGGATGATTATTTAGCAGGCGATAAGTTAAAGGAAAAAAAAAAGAAATTTACTAAAGTTTAACATAAGTCAGGAAAAATATTGCTGATTTAATAAAAGATTAAAAGCCGGCAAATAAGTACTTCTGAGCAAAAAGAAAACATAAATAAAGACAAAAAATACATCCGAAACAGCTCAATATTAGTAGTACCCCTACCAATTAATGTAAATCAATTCGAAACATCGATAAATATTTACGTTTTTTTTGGGGGGGGAATTTCTAGACGACGATCAACTGAGCTATATAAAAATGAATGGCAAAGATAGTATACTTATACCCAAACTTATTAGATAAAAATAAAAGAAATATTCCTTTCAAACAATAAAGATTTATTAAATTTAAATAAACACATGAAAAAACGTCCATTAGAGAAAATACGCATATATGTTACAGGGAAATTCGATTACTTAGAAGACTGACTTCCTGAACAATTCAGATACAGAGAACTGGTGCACGTACCCTGCCACAATTTACCGGAAAGGACTCTCACAGTTTTGAATTCATAGTCATTGTTCTCAACTAGTTGGGATGCAATTCTCTCGCTCTCTCTCTCTCTCTCTCTCTCTCTCTCTATATATATATATATATCTGTATTTATTTGTAAATTCATATAAAACTTATTGAGGAAGTAGCCAATTTCAACATGTCATTTTAAGACATGCATTTTTCGATCCCTTATAAACAGAGAATTACGAAAAATTCTAAGCCCAGAGGTTAGTTTAGGTAAAGGAAGGAGTTGGGATGTATTGGTTTTCATTCGGTTGGGCTGGGAAAAGGAGTTAGTACTAATTCTTCCTTGGTAGTGGGAGGTATGTGGCTTGACCCTAGGGTTAGCAGTGGGAGGTGGTGGGGAGGTTGGTTAACTTTTTTTTTATCAGGATTAATTGGGAGAATAGGATAATTATTGTAATTTATACTTATTCCTATGGCAACACATCGTTTGTTAAGGTGTATATTTTGGTGTTGAAATTTTAAAATTTTAATTTTTTCTATTAAACATAGATTACACCTATTTCGTAAGCTATTAGGGGTCCTAACCTTGCCTATGAGTTTCCATTTTATCTGGGGATCTAAGTTACTTTCTTTTAATTCCGAGTATTTTTCTAGAAAGGGCAGTTTGGTATTTTAAACTAGGGTTGGTGAAGGAGTGTCTGTGGGTATAAAGCCGTTGCTTCCAAACTCCCGCCGAAATTGCGATATAAACATTACGTCTCTCCTTATTTTCCTTAAGGTAGATGGTGGCTTGACTAAACTAAACTACCTAAACTAACCTCTGGGCTTAGAATTTTTCCTTATTCTCTGTTTATAAGGGGTCAAAGAATGCATACCTTAAAATGAAACGTTGAAAATGGTTATTTCCCCACTAAATTTGACTCGCGTCCGATCACGCTAACGTGTGGTACCCGATCTCGTCGACACTTAGCTTACAACGAACGACATAGCACGGGTGCCACATAGCTGGCTGCTGAGCGTCCGACCGCGGCAAGCGAGTGGTGGTCGGCTAGCCGTCTGACTCGCGTCCGGGCACGCCAACCTGTGACATGTCAACGGCTCTATTTCGTGTAACAACTAAAATTTTTAAAGTTGCAAGAAAAATTGCGCGTTAAGTTAGTCTAAGTATCCTTACTCCTTCAAAGGTAGATATTAATAGGAGAAAAGAAAGAAGAAAGCATCTATTAGGCTGGGGTTAGTGGTAGTGGGGTTCAAATTTACTATTTAAAATTTAATTAATTATTTAATTTATCAATTAAAATTAATTTATTTTTACTAAAACTGAATTCAGAACTTAAATTTTAAACGTTTGCAAATTTCGCCTTATGGCATCATTTATTAATGAATTATTTCCTTAAACTCAAAAGTAGGTGCTGGTTAGGGTACTTTAATATTTGTATTTTTTCCTGTAAACACAGATTGCATCTATCGTGAAAATTCCTCGGAATACGAGCTCTCTTCTGTTCTCTTCAATGTCTATAACTACTGCCTCTCTGCTTCTTGCTTTCCTGTCTGCTGGAAGTTCCTAGGGCTATCAGCAGCTCTATTACGACACCGTCTGGACCAGCTACTTTGTTTATGCTCAGTTTAGCCATTGCAGCTTCCACTTCGGATTTTAGTATTTCCGGTCCATCCTCCTACTTGTGTATTCGCGGTTGTTCTCTCCTGTCGCAAAAATGATCCTTTATATACTCTTCCCATCGCTGGAGTATTTCCTCTTTCTCCAATATGATTGTTCCATCCTTGGATTTTATGCATCCTGTTGAGGAGCAGGTTTTTGTCCTGTCAGTTCTCTTATCTCGTTATGCATCTCTGCTTTATTAGTCCTGCCCAGTCTCTCTACTTCTGCGCATTTGTTGTTGAGCCATTCCTCTTTAGCCTGTCTGCATTTGTTCCTTATCTCCCCGTGTAGTTTTTTGTACTCTCCTCCATGTCTTGGCGTTATTTTTGTCTCCTTTGCATCATGTGGAGAATCACTTCAGTCATCCATTCGTTTTTTCTTCTTCGTCTGATTTCCTTTGGGGCAATGTTGTTCGCTGAGGTCACCATCGCTTCCTTTAGTGAGTCCCATTTTGAGTGTCCTTTTCCCATTTGTTCTTCACATTTCTTTCTCACGCTGTTAGTGTATTCTTTCTGTAGGGTGAGGTCATTCACAAGCGTGTGGTATTGCAGTTTTGGTGATGTGCTGGGATTCTTCAGTCTACGGAGTTTTAATATGGTGTGTAAGATACAAATCCTATATCATCCAACAATTAACTAAAATACAAAGAAATAGATTTACACACTCGCAAAATCGGATCAGAATGACTGAAAACATATGGAAAAAAACAGTCAAAGGCAAATTTCACAACCGGTGTGAAAATTAAGATTCTGGATTCTGATTGGATAGGAAATAGCAAGCTGAAGTATGACCCAGGTCAAAGTTACTTAACACCTATAAAGTGGGTATGCATTTGAAGCTGATTACGTGACCTGATTTAAGTACTTATCCACGTCTCTTGACTGGCCAAAGACAGTCCGATGGGAGCAGGGATCCGATAAGAACCTCGACGCAATGTAAGAGAGAAATTTCAAAACGCCGAACCTGTTATGCCTCATCGACATACATTCGTTCTTCCTCTCCTTCCTATTTTTCTTTTCTTCGTCTTCAGTCACTCGCTGTCAAAGAAACAACAACAACAGCACGATACTTCAATTTACTCCTAAAAATTAACTTCGATAAGTACCATTTTCCTTCATTGCTTTCACTTCTTGTTCACTTTCTCGCCAGTCATAAAAAGGAAATGAACACAGACTTAATTAGTAACCTGTTAATCTTTCTATACACATTCTGCTACTTACAACTATAAGCTCTGGATTCATTTAATTCCTTAGTAGTATTACCCTGGACCATGTAAGTACGTACATTTCCTCTTTGAATATTTAACTCTTAAAATTAATTAATTACGTGCATTTTTTATTTGAATATTTTACTTCTTACAAAATTATTTTTCTGTTCAGTTAATAAAAAAAATACTTATTTTACAACCAAAACACTTTTATTCTTATAACCTTCAATCAACTTTCTGATATTTTAAATTGTGGGGACTTCGGTTGTGTTTGACACAAGGCTAATTTGATACGTATAAGCGAGGCCCCTACAAGTGTTTCTGTATTCTGTGAAAATCTTCCAAAAAATAATTTATTATTTATTAAAACTAGAAAGACTACAGCTTTGTCACAACAATGTTTCCTATTTTCTTATAAATTTTAGTTGGACAATCATAGTAATATTACTGTACATGTAACATTAACATTCATATTACAGATAATGTTTTTTCTGACGAGCTTCACGCTTGAGTGCAAATTTATATTTACGATTATGCTCTCCAGATACTCTGGCAATTATTAATGTATGATTTTAAACACACACAATACACACCCACCCACCCACATATATATAGTTAGTTTTTGTCCTGAAAAAGGTGTTTTAAACCGCTTCTCTGTTTCCCAAGACAGAAAAAAAGCTACTCTTAGGGGCATGTTTTCTGATTCCCAGAAAACCTAAGAGGACCATAAATATAGAGAAGTCCTGGAGGATAAACTAATAATCAAATTGTTTATATAACTATCAACAAGAGATTCAGGAACGCAGTCCTTCATTTCAACACTTACCCAAGTATTGACTGTGAATGTGACCACATAGCAGTTACAAGCAAACTAAAGATAAAATACGGAGATTAAAAAAAAACCTAATGCAGCCTTAAGATAGGCTATAATAGGCTAGTGAATAACCCGAACCTGCAGAAAATCTACACGAACTGCGTAAAAAAAAATACAAAGAAAAAATTGGAAACGGTAGTTCAAAAGGGGACGCAGTAAGAGAAGCTTTATTAACATCAGCGAATGATATCATCCCAAAGGCAAAAAAAAAAAAAAAAAAAAAAAAACACGTCGGAAAATGAGTTGATAACTGAAGATATTCTAAACATGATGCAAAAGAGACAGAAAACAAAGCGAAGATATGGAACAGATTACAGGAAATTACACAGTGCTGATTGCAGACACGGAAAATAAAATACAGTTCCTCCTACAGAAGAAAGCCCTGAGAATAAATTCTCGAAAAGTGATGTTTGGTCATCAGTAAAAAGAAGACCCCAAAATGCCAAGTACAGGCTGGAGAAACTAAAATGTAACAAGTAAAGAAGTTTAAATACCTGGAGAACTTCTGAGAGAGAGGATAGAATGTGTGACATTAAGATCTGAAAAGGCATTAGCATGGAAAGGTTGCATTTCAAAACCTAACCAGAGTACTGAGAGACAAGGAAATGTCATTGAAAACAAAAACAAAAAAATTGCTATGTGTCCCTTCTTTTGCATGGGAATGAACGTTGGTCGATATCCTCAAGTATGAAGGAGAGGCTTGGGGCAACAGAAATGTGGTTCTACAGAAGGATGCTAGGGAAACTACAAACTGGGCACATGAGCAAAGATGGATAGGATGCAAACGCGAGAAAACTCATACTTAACATCAGGAAAAGACAGCTGATGTTCCTAGGATATATAGCGAAGAAAGAGGGCCTAGAAAATCTAAAACTCACAGCACGGATAGAGGAAAATAGAAGCAAGGGAAAGAAGCGTAAGTCCCATTTGATAAGCTTGAACAAATGGATAGCTGAGCAGAGGTTTGAGAAAGATATCAAAAGGAATATTATTGAAAGCGGCAAATACAGGGCCAGGTAAAAGTCCATGATCGCCTACGTCCTGAAGGGACATGTCACATGAAGAATAGTAAGGAAATAGAAGAAGACACACAAAACATATTCTGCAATATAGTATTTCCATCGAATACATATTATTTAGTATTCGAAGGAATTTAACCTTCATAAAACTTCGTGGCATTCTATATTTTTCGCATCTGACCTGATACAAAATACCGAATCCTTAAAAGATCCATCAGATTTAAGATGTTTTCTCCCCAGGAAGTATGTCTATTCTCATTGTATACCTCTTGGCTACTATTCTCAAATTTCATTTCGAATATCAGATAGTCAGAAACTCGCTCAATAAAGCAATCGCAAAGGTGTTACTCCCTATGTTGAAGTGATCAATATGAAGAAAAAAACTCACTGTAACCCTGTCATTCTTTTCTTTTAATTGGTCACTTCAAGTTACATAAAAAAGTCAGGAAGCGAAAACAATCCAATTGTAACAAATCCGCAGGTGTTAGTACAAAAGGAATCGATTTGAAAATTTAAGATATGTTGTGTTGCATCGTAAAAGGATGACTTCAAAAGACCAAAACTCTTCAATTATTCATTTATTGACTTACATGTTCAAAGTTTATTGTTTGATATCCTTTTTGTGCATGATATATTGATTTTTGTCTGCCATTAAATTTGTTTAATCTTTCCTGATACGACAGCTGCAATTTCAGATTGTTCAACAGATTCCACAACCACATTCCCCACTTACACACACGCACTCTCTCTTTCACTCACTCACACACACACACACACACACACATATATATATATATATATATATATATATATACATATTTGAGTGTGCATATATGTATTTATATATTTATCTATAAATATGTGTATGTTCATATATACTATGCTGACACACTCTGTAGCCGAGACCTCAAAACTCGTAAGATCTAGAAACTTAGGTAACTCCACTCATTTTCTATACCTAAATTTAAATTAAAATTTAATAATAAATAAGTTATATTCGAGCTTTAAAATTAGCTTTAATTGAAAGCCAAGGGATTACATTTACTAATTCTAGTAAGCAAAATGCCCTGGTGTATTTCAAACCGAAAAGTTTGTATATTTAAAAAGTTGTTAAAATTTCAAACTTTCCGCCATTTTTCATCGATTGTAAACAGAAGCCGTTTTAAAAGTTTTAAAAAATCTTACAAAAATAAAATACATCTCGCTGATACATTTTATTCAAATTATCGACTTGAAACAAGCATTATTTGCTTACTTCCTGAAATATTTAAAAAAAAAAGTTTCTCATTTACGGTATCCTTGTTATCGCATCTCTCAAAACTTGTCAAGGAGGCGTTAATGATATGATTTATAGTAACCGGCCAAAAGATGCCAAGTATAGAAGACGAATTTGGTATAAATCTTATTCATGCAAATCGTTTTTTTATTTTTAACTATGTTAAATTTCAAAATTTAACACAGTTTTCAGCAATTATCCAACATTTTATGGAATTTTTGTTAGTTTAGTTTTGTAGGCTTACGTTTGAAGATGTTTTATGAAAAAAACAATTAAAATAATATAAAACTTTTTTTAAAAACATTGTACAATTTAATAACAATGAAAATAACGGCAGAGGTAACCCATTAATTTATTAAATTTTATAGCATTTATTAATTTTTACACATATTGTGAATTTCACAATTATTTTTTTTAACAAAATTAGAATATTAGGAATTAAAATGTAAAAGTTACTTTAATGATAAATATCACGTACGACTATCCGTATAAATAAGGTACGGGCAATCAAAATGCACACAATTAAAATGTTTTAATTATTTTAAAAATTGACGGAGTAAATCATTTGTATTAGGGTTTTCAATTTTCGATTACTAAATGTAGTCTTCATACATTCATTTCATACCCTAGCCCGTCCAGCTAAGGAAGAAATTTTAAAATATTTTTGAAACTTTATATATTATTATAAATTTTTTTTTAAAAAAATGAAAATAATTCTTGTAAACGTTTTTCTAAAAAAATCACCTGAGGATGAAGCCAAAACATAATGGGCTGGCTTCGAAACATGAGAAGTTTTTTGTGTAGTGATACTATGAATTTAAAAACATTGTAACAACCATTACAGTATAACGCTCTACATTTTTATCGAGCACTCTTTATAAAAGTAAATGCATGAACAAAAAAGGTAAATAAACCTACGAGTTCAACAACTTAGTTACATTATATATATATATATATATATATATATATATATATATATATATATGTGTGTGTGTGTGTGTGTGTGTGTGTGTGTGTGTGTGGCTTTCTCATTTTGCATTTGTATTACTATATGTATAAAGAAAAAATGAAAACTGATCTTAGATGACACGTTTCGTCCTCTGATAGATATTGCAAGGCATAGCGTCCCCGAGACGACGATATATGTCGGCTAAGATAAGTTATCCTTTCGATTTTGCTCATAATGTCCTTTTACAGAATTGCACTTTCTGAAATTGTTAAATATATTAGTGTGTTAGAAGATTGTAAACGTATCTCAATCTAACATGTTTCGCTTTTATTAAAGTTTTTTTCTATGTAATTAAGGCCACTAGTGAGATAAGGGCTGCATAAGAGGAGGGTGAAGTGTTACATTGGAGGAGAGCGAAGAGAAAGAGGAGCCGAAGAGAAACTAGTGATAGGGCGTGTCAGAGAATGGGCAAGAGAAGTATAGGGAATACTGCTGTGAAGAAAGTTCAGAGGGTGTTGAGAAAAGAATAAGATAAGTATGGGAATCAAGGGCAAAAGCGATGGCAATTGATGTTGCATTTGGGATTGTAGCTATCAGGGAAGCAAGAATAAGGAAAGGGAGTTACACAGGCTGGAAGTGTGAAAAAAGAAGTTGCAAGTGTAGAAGGGTGAAACTTTATTGCCAGTCTTGTTGCTCGAGTAAATTCTTGTTGAGGAGGCACCAGGAAGCTAAGCTCGTCAGAGTAGAAGCCATGTTAATATTACTAGAAGGGACAGAAGGAAGCCATATCCCGAACATGAAGAAAGTAGATGGAGTCGAGCTGCCAGGTCAGGATCGATTACATTGCAGATTCTCTTCTGGAACCTGTCAAGAACCCAGAAATGAATAGCAGGGGCGCCTTATCAGATATGAAAACAGTATTTAATGCATGGGTGGATGGCTGAATTGTATATGCGCAAGATGGACTCGAGCGAGAAAAATTTCCTGGACCGACACAGTGACCCAACATTCTTAGCAGGAGATTTAGCTATTGATTGATTGTAGGCGCAGTGTATTTCGTTCGGATGACTAGCTAGATCAATGTTAATGGTGGGGCAGGAAAGACTGTCTATGGTGGTTGACGGATGGCAGCTTCCTTTTGGAACCATTAAAGTTTGCGAGCCATTTCTTACCCCTATCACCACAGATTGAATATTCTTCTCAAAAGCAAGTTTATCTTTGTCCGTCTTGTCAGATTTCAGACTAAGGCGAGAGTAGAAGGTGATTTTATCAGCGTAAATGCTTACTTGGGATTTGATGTCATCAGGGACATCGTTGATGAATATCAGAAAGGATGTCGGGCCTAGGATGGAGCCCTAGTTCACACCCACATTCTTGTTATAGGATCTGGCGGCATGTCTTTTTAATACGACTTTCATAATGCGGTTTGATAGGAATGATTGGCTCAATGCAAGCAAACGTTCAGTGATGCGATAGCCCTTGTAGCTTGCGCAAAAGGCCGGCGTGCCAGACCATATCAGATGTTTTGCAGATATCCAGGCAACAGCTCGAGCTTTGCCGTTCTTATCGTGGGCCTGGTATATGTACTCAGTGATGGTCGTTAGCCAAACAGCAGAAGGTCTAGCAAACCTGAAGCCATACTGTCTGTCCGAGAATAGTTTATGGGCGGTGGGATGTGGATTGTTTGTTTTTATGGCATATCAACATCGGTGGTTCATTTATTGCCGGTAATACATTTTTGTTTCAGCAGTTTATTGTTGTTTTTTATATAAGTTTTGTGTCTAGTAATACCTTTTTCTTTTCGAGTATCTAGATTCATTGGGATTTGTTTTTAAGGGCAGAGTCCCCAAGTACTACCGTGTTATTTAACCCATAACTGGAGAGAAGGGACGGATTAATACCTTTACCTTTCCCAAGGGGTACAAGTGCTTAAGAGAATGCAGGGTATTCAACTGGAATTCAAACTCGGCTCATCGATATCCACTGCGCCACAACGCACATCCGTCACTAAACGCTTACAGCACCTAGTATTCCCAAGCGGTCACCCATCTAAGTACTGACCAGGCTCAACGTTGCTTAACTTCGGTGATCGAGCGAGAACCGGTGTATTCAACGTGACATGGCCGTAGGCTCGTGAGATGTTGAACTATAGTATGTGTGCGTACTAATACGCTTCTCATGTGTATTAAAACCATTTAAATTTTTTTTAATATATGTGTGAGCAATCTTAAATGATAAAGTGTATAAATGCTTGTGTTTGTTGGTTGGTAGTGTTAATATAAGTGTGTGAGAACAAATGAATACTTTTTCGTTTAAACTTTTGCGAAGAATGTATACAAATAGATGTCTTCTTTATAATTTTCAAAAAATGTGAATACATTTGTATTATTCAATGAAATAAAAGAAATTAAAAGATATGCTTGCTGTTGGTATCTTTTACTGAATTTATTTGAATACTTGTAAATTAATAGCATATGCGAATGTACATGTATTATTTCGAATACATATTAGTATATGAGTTTATCTGATTTGAAGTGAGTTTCTTTAAATGATCAATCAGTAAATATATTTAGTGTTACTATAAATATAAAAAGTGTGTATTTATATGCACTCTATTATTTTTTCTCTCTATATATATTGATTATATGTTTTTAAAGCCATATTCTCATTGCGTAAATATATTTAACAGTTAACTGACGCTTAACTAATTTATCAAACAACGTTTCACCTTTTATTTTTCATTTGTTTTCTGATTAGTCTGGTATTTAGATAAAATATTTCTGGCAAAGAGACAGGTTGCATAATACAATAAAAAGATAAAATAAATATTAGTGTCTCTATTTTATCAGAATGAAAAGAATGAAAATATATGTATCAATTTCATGTAAACACATAACAAAAACCTTCTGCAATCTCCATATAGTAAATTTATTTCAGCTGATAATCAATGCATTTTTCTATCTAGGCAAATATATTCTAATAACCGATTATACGTTCAATACAAAATAAATAAATAAATAAATAAATAAAATAAATTTAATGCCCGTACATTTGAAAACCTGAATTCTTTCTTTTATCTGACTAAGGGCATTGTTGATTTAAGGTACTAAAAGTTATAAATTCGAAAAATGTTCCCAAATCTGCTATCTGCCGTATTCTTTTGAAGCTTTCATGTCAGAATACGCCGTTTTTATCTTTAATTTCTACTTAATTTTCATCTTTCACATTGCTGTATTTCATCGTCCATATTTATTTCAATTTCCTGAATCCGATTAAATATCAGTAACAAATGTGTTTGAATAACGAAGTCACCTCTGTGTGTACATGAGGACTACATTTTTCTTTCTACTTAACTTTCATGTTTCACATTGCTGTATTTTATCGTCCATATTTATTTCAATTTCCTGAATCCGATTAAATATCTGTAACAAATGTGTTTGAATAATGAAGTCACCTCTGTGTGTTCATGAGGACTACATTTGGCAACATCGCCAAGCTCATGTGCTTTTCGAAATTCTTGTTTCCAAATGTATTAATATTTTCAAATTTTTAACCCATCTTGCCTTGGATATTCTATAATCGAGCGGTTGTGCTGTTAGTCACAGCCGCTTTAACATTTTTATGTTGATGTATAGTTCTCTCATTTTTACAAAAATATAATCATAATTTTTATGAGTAGCAAATGACGTTGAACATTGTAAATAATTCTATTCGCTCTTGTATGTTATTTTAATTTCTAGATATATTACGAATATTTAAATAAATGACTGTAATAAACGTTTTTTCTTCCTGGTCATATATCAGTTTTTCTAACATTTTTGAAGAAGGGGAATTATCATATTTTTATGCTTTCTTTTTCGGACCATCAAGTTAATCATGATTTTATACACTTAAATAAGGATAATACTAAAGAGGTTATTGA
Source organism: Ascarosepion bandense (assembly GCA_037127315.1). Classification (NCBI taxonomy): domain Eukaryota; kingdom Metazoa; phylum Mollusca; class Cephalopoda; order Sepiida; family Sepiidae; genus Ascarosepion; species Ascarosepion bandense. The sequence continues at coordinate 6,019,684 of JBBBDQ010000340.1, read as the reverse complement.
TTAGAACTATACAATTGCTGAAATGTGATTAGATCAATAAAGATAAACACGCAGGGCCAAACATTATGGAATATGATAATAAATTATCTCAGTTCAATGCTGTTTTCATGATTTGAAAAAATAAGATAACTAGTTTTATTCAAGAGCTCTTGTTAAACATATTCAGCGTAGAAAATCACAAAGCAACTAAGAATTAGATGTGAATCCTCACTTTATGCGGAAATAGAATACAGAAACAGAGCTTATGTCAAAAAGGGGAAATATTTCCTAGACTTAAAACCTCATTTCCATCACAAAACAAATACAGAGAACCACACACACACACATGCAGGTATATATATATATATATATATATATATATAGTGTATCGAGGTAGCAAGTAATTTTCTAAACATATGCTGTTAAATATAAGAGACAATGAATGTCTATTATGTCTAATCATGAGCCGTTCTAAACATCGTATTTTTGCTTTAATTTCAGTTGAAAATAAAGACAAAAATTCTCCAACATTTGGATAATTATTTATTGATTTGCTTCTAAGCCATCTTCAGAGAGGTTGTTTAGACTGAAATATCATAACATCCACCATCACCGACGATTTTATTTTGTGTTGACATAAAACTCCGCTTGGCAACGGCAATAGTTACCAAAATAATAAACGCAGTTCTTAAATTTGCGATGCGGTTTTATGACGTCACACCGCGTGATAGCACGAAATGACAACAAAACCATGTAGTCAAATGCAATGTAATATGTTATTTCCGGATTTAAAGTTGATTTTATTGAGTGTTGGTTGTTTAGATTTGATGTACATGGCCTCCAATATCTGCAGGTTCCTCTTACTGTGTGCATGAGTAAGGATCACTGTATTATTGACCAACATATGTTTAGAAAATATATATATGTATATATACAAGTGCATAAGGTAAGAAGAAAATATTAACAACGTTCAAAACATTAATTTAAAACAGTGCTCAATATAAAAATAGAGCTATGAATATTTATTATAAATTATAGTTTAGAACATGTACAAATTATAATCTACTACAAAGTGTACATTTTGTTTCGACATTGAAAGGACAACGTCTCATCAGGTATTGTGAAGGGAGATGGAAAATTCATTTCCTTTTATTGGTAAATTTAGTGTGAGAGGTAAATGGGGTAAAATAAATGAGAAATCAAAATTGGGAGTTGTAAATTAGAATTGGAACAAAAATACTATCGAAAATGTTTCTTAAAGAGCTATTTTTAAGGAAATACCTTTTTTTTACTGTTTAACCTGTGTGTAAAGTTTTCAACATGTCCATTAACCACCTTTCTCCTTCTCCCCCATTTGTTCAAATTCTAATTTTACAACTTTAATGTGTTTGCAGTTTACTGTGGTTTCGTGCCTCTGGTTTAAAAGCTTGTCGCTATTTATGTATTTAGTGATTTCAATGGTTCCTTTATTGATTTAGCTGTTCTTGCTTGTTTGAGGATTTTCCATTTAACTTTAAGTGTTTTATTTTCGTTTTTAACTTCTAAAGTGTTTGGAAAGAGACGTCATGTTTTGTTTTTCTTTGTTATTAAAGGATGAGATATGATTATAAAGCACCTTTTAAATATGTTCATGGTGTTTCCGATATACATTTTTTCATCTTTGGGATTCTCTATGTGTATTCCTTTCCACACCATCTTATGAGACATTGGAAGTCCAATGTCGAAACAAAATGTACAATTTGTAGTGGATATATATATATATATAAATCTGTACATGTTCTAAAATATAATTTATAATAAATATTTACAGCTCTATATTATATCGAGCACTGTTTTAAACTTAATGTTTTGGACGTTGTAAATTTTTCTTTGGTCCTTATTCACTCATATATATATATATATATATATATATATATATATATATATATATATATATATATATATAAAGGAAAACTCAACACGTCATTTCAATTTTCTCTATAAATATCATATTGCTCTGGATAACATCCACTTAATATTTTAAATTAAGTTGATCTTGTTTGATTATCCTCACCGTTTACGGACTGGATATCTATATCTATATATATATATCTATATATATATATATGGTAAAATAAAATTGAAGAATAGCGTTGCTGGGCTTTGTCGAATTTCTTAAAATTTCTTAAACATTTTCAAAATAAAACAGGCCCTGAATATTGATGAGATAAAAATAATTTACTTTAAAATTTAATTTAGGAATGTTTTAAAATCATTTAAATCTTAAACGTGGCCTAGCTATTGATGATATTAAAGTAATTTAAAATTTACTACGGAATATAGAAGAAAGTCATCAAAGGAATTATTTATAAATTAAAAATTATATCTAAATTTCTGAATTAAGAGGAAAAATATTCTAAAAAGAATTAATAGCATAATCGACATGGATAAACACGTATTATACAGAGAAAACGGATTAATAATAGCACCGGAAAACAAGAGAAAAATGATAGAATAAAAATTTTTTTTCAAACACTTCAAAAATCTAAATTTTGAAATAGTAGTTGAAACAAATACAAAGTTTTTTCAATATTTAGATGTAGAATTTAATTTATAGACTGGTTGCATCTGTCAATATATGAAAAGTAACATAACGTTAAACTGCGTAAATACAAGACCTAACCATCCAAACAGCATGATTAAACACATCCATGAAGGAACAGAACACAGGTTATCATAGAAGTCGTGAAACAAAGCAAGATTTGAAGAAAAGAAAAAGATTATGAAAATGCCTTAAAGCAATTTGGGCATGAAAAAAATTGGAGTACAAACCTCAGGCAAACAAACAAACGAAAAATAATAAAAGAAATCGAAACATTTTTTGGTTCTACCCACCTTTTTACTTAGAAGACAAATCCAAATTAGGGCAAATAACTTTTAAATTAATCAATAAAGACTTCCCGATAAACACAATTTTCAATAGGAATTCAATCAATTTAAGTTTTAGCTGTACCTGGAATTCAGAAAACTTACGTAAAAAGGAAAGGCCATAAACCGATATAATTAAGTACAAAACAGCATAATTAACTAGAAATGTAACTGTAGGGACACTTAACGGTCACAGATGGACAAAGGAGAATATGTTTGAGGCCCACTGAAGACATATTAAAAAGTTAAATTTAATCTTGAACATTTCAAAAACTGTACCTAACTGTACCTAACTGACTAGACACGTATAGAAATTAAAAGTAAAAAATAGAAAAGATCCTGAAATAATTTAGAGTATAGTGAAAGTATCTATATCATAAAAGGGTGGCGATGTATGCAGATTGTACCAGGAGGAAAATTTAACCATCATTACTTCTCAGAACAAAAAAGTTACTAAACAAAAGATATGAAATTATGTGTAGATGTAATCACACCTATAAATACATACTAGGATCATACAAACATAGATGGAAGTAAGAATTCCAGCCGTACGTTCGTAAAAATCCCTATTCGTATATAAAATATATATATATATATATTAAAGAAATATAGTTTTTTTGGTGAATATGAAACTTCAGTTTTAAACTGAGACCCTAATATATTGACTAAAATGTTAAACTTTATAAATTTGCATACCATTCCAAAAATAAGAAGTTTAGTTAAGGTAACACATCACTCAATATGTATCAAGTCTGACTTATAGATTACGCCACTAACAAAAGTACTAACCTTTATGTCTGGATTCATAATCGGAGGCCACAATTTAAACAACCTAAGATACGCAGATGATACAATGCTGATAGCAGACACAGAAAAGAAATTACAAGACCTCCTACAAAAGGTAGCTGAAGAAAGTAACCAGAAAGGACTAGAAATAAAATGCAAGAAAATCGAAGGCATGGTCATCAGTAAAAAGGGCAGCCCAATATGTTAAATACAGGTCGGGGATACTAGAATCAAGCAGGTACAAAAGTTTAAATACCTGAGAAGTGTTCTAACAGAAGACGGAAAGTGCGACACAGAGATCCGAAGGCGAATTGGCATGAGGACGAAGGAAGCATACCAGAAGTTGAGTAAGGTATTAAAAAACAGGAAAATTCCGCTAGAAACAAGGAAGAAAGTTCTGGATTGCTACGTGCAGTCCGTCCTTCAATATAGTAGTGAATGCTGGACAATATCATTAAAGATGAAGGAAAAACTTGAAGCAACTGAAATGTGGTTCTACAGAAGGATGCTTTGATAAATGATGAGGTCTTGGAAATGATGGAAACAAAAAGGAAATTAATAGTGAGCATCAGAAAGAGAAAGTTGAAGTTCTTGGGACACGCAATGAGGAAGGAGGGCTTGGAGAACCTGATACTAACAGGCCATAGAAAAGAGACAGGGGAAAGCAACGGATAACATATTTGAAGGACCTAATCAGGTGGATGACGGAACTAGGATTGCATGGTATAACAGGAGAAGGGGTGCTCAGAGCTACCAAGTATAAGGAAACATGGAAAGCCATGATCACCTACGTCCTCAGGGAACATAGAAGAAGAACCTTTAAATTTGCGCCTAATCGGATTATTAGCTTTCAAATTACAGTTAGGTGAAGATACAAAACAAACGAAAAATCTAAATTTAGTGCGTTGATAAACGCGGTTGTCCAGATACAAATGATGTGGAAAGCTCAGGTCGCCCCAAATCGGCAGTTGTCCATGAAAACACGAAAAACACGAAAAACTTCACGAACTTCTTTTGGCCGATCGCAGAATGAAGTTACGTGAGATAGCAGAGTAGTCTAACATATCAAAAGGCTGTGTATTCACCGTTTAGCATGAACGTTTGTCAACGAGAAAGCTGTGTTTAATGTGAGTGCCGCGTTTGCATACAGTAGATAAAAAATAACAACTCGTCGACGATTCAGCGCGTTGTTTGAAACAGTTTTAACGCAACAAGAAGGAGATTTTGCGTAAATATGTGACAACTAATGAAACATAATTCCACCACTTCTCTGGAGAGTCAAATGGGCTCACATCTGAGTGGACAGTAGCAGGTGAAAGCTGTTCAAAGCGACCAAAATCATAAACCCAGCAAGGAAAGTTTTGGCCTCTGTGTTTTTGGATGCGGAAGATATTTTTTTATCTATTACCTTGAGAACAGATGAACAATCAGTAAGAATTATTATATAGTATTACTGGTGCGTTTCAAAGAGGAAATCGCTAAAAAACGGCCACAAATCAAGACGAAAAACTGGCCTTTCACCAAGACAACGCACCGTGTCAAAAGCTGATGGCAACGATACCAAAACTACATAAATTACACTTCAAACTGCTTCCGCACATACCCTGTTCTCGAGATCTGGCCCACAGCGACTACTGGATGTAAAGGCTCATTTTTTTTCTAATAAAAAATATTTTAGTCGTGTTTGACACGTGTGATTTGATTTCTGTGAAGTAATCTAGTAACCATCTTAGATCTTAGATGTTTTACGGAGCAAATGTAAACAATCTGCACCATTGGCCAAAAATTACAAAACGGAAAACTGCTGAACTTAAACTCAAAAAGTATGTGTCGACCTGGCTCCCCTGTAGACATGTGTCCCTAGAAAGTTAGAATGGTGTAGCTTAAAAAGTGTAGGCGTGCATAGGGAACAATCACACATAGACTCACAGATTGCCTTTTATATATATATAGATACCGGGTGCAACAGCAAAATTGTCAATGACATAAAATACTTATTACTATTAAAACTACTAAGCTAATCTTTTTGATTTTTTGCAGGTGCATGAATAACACCCTAAGAAAGACAGGACTATTATTTGTCCAAAACCCTGCATTAATATTTAAGTTATTAAACCAGAAACAATAACCTTTTCATGAATTGTGCACCTGCACCATCATGACTCCTCAACTGATCACTGTCGGCAGGGAAAAGAACGTCCGAGCCTCTAAAAATGGCACTAGCATTCAATTCTTGGCTTCCATCTTCAAAGTTCATCCAAGAGCTATCAAAAGAACCTTGGATAAGTCCCGGGAAAGTGAAACAGTTGAAAGAATGGCTGGAACAGGAGGTCACAACAGAAAGAGGGATTGTTACTTCAATCTTGAACTGAAAAGGTCAATAAGAAATGTTCCAGCTCAATCAATAAGAGGCTTGGCTCGTGACAGAGGAGTATCAGTAATGACAGTCCAAAGGGCAATCAAAGAAGACCTGAAAATGAAATCGTACGTTAGACCTTATTACCCCTGGACAGAAAGTGAGGAGATTCGAGAGGGCAAAAACTCTACTGAGTAAGGTAAAACATTGTCCTGGAGTGACTTTTCATACAGGATGCGTATTCAAATCGACGAAACAGTCGTGTTCTTGCCTCCGATCCTCATGAAAGAGATAAAAGTGCTCTTTTAAGAGGAAAACACCTACGAAAGTAATGTCTTTTGCTTGCGTAGCATCAGATGGCAAAACAAATAAATAAAAAAAAATCACTAACGATGTTTAACAATGACGAAAGACTTACTGTAGCTCGTTACATTCAAGTTTTGGAAGATGTTAAAGTCTGGATTCTTTCTCAATATCCTGAAGTAGTTGACCGGACAAGATCCAACAAAATCAATAAATAATTCAAGTTCACTTTCCAGCAGGATGGAGCCCCTTGTCACACAAGCCGAATTGCTCAAAAGTTTCGCAAGAATGAGTTTAGGGACCTGATTTGAATCCATTACATTATAGTATCTGGAACGAACTGGCTAGAAAAGCTTGTAAGAAGCCCCACAACATTCTTCAATCCCTTAAAATTTCTATTAAACAGACATGGGAGGAAGACATCACGGAAAAATTCATCAAGAAAGCTTGTGGTGCATTCCGAAAGAGAGTGTAGGAAGTTATTGCAAAGAAGGGAGCAACTCTTGAAGCCTAACACTTTTTGTTCTTGCTATGATATTTGTGGGATTTATTATGGAATAATTAATCTTTAATTTAAGACTTATTGGAATTTTCTAACGGTTGTTTGATACTTTTTATGTTAGATTAATAAATTTACTGAAAATTTTGGTTTAAATAATATTCTTCATCATTTATCCTGTTAGACTAATGGTAATTTCAATCATTTTCTTGCTCAAAATAGAGAATGAGAGCGCTGCAAAACACTAATTAAATTTCTTCAAAATTCCTAAATAAGTTGCCGAAATACAAAGGCTTAAAGAATATGTTAAAAACGTGACATTTTTGCTGTTACATCCGATATATGTTGTGGATTTTCGTCGCTAGTTTTTTATGGATCTTCGCCTCAAAGATTTAGTGAACGGTTTGTGCCGGAAGTAAGACACGGAACGAGAGTGTATGTTAAAACAGTGTATTGGCATAACAAGAACCATACATTCAAAGAAAGTGTCAATAATAATTAATATAGAAATAAGTAAGTCCGAAGGTACTATTACGCTGCCTGACTAGTGGCTGTCGTTAACTGCTCTCTTTAACTGCTCTCGTTAGCTGCTGTACTTGACTGCTCGTAACTGCTTCCTAGAAGTCACGCAGGTAATTTATATATAGCAAGAGGAAGAGTTCATTCCTCGTAGAGAGTGTATCATAACAATCCCTCCAAAAATCCCAACTCCGCAAGAGTGTATAGAATTTTTTTTAAAGTTCGTGGAAGACTTTTAACTGTATGTGCTCCCAGTATCTTTTCCATTTCGGATTGAACACTATTAACTACGTTGCTTTTCTCTTTCTTTTCGAGCGGCGTATTTCAGAAGCCATTAGAGAGGTTGGAATATTAAAAGTGTCATATATTTTGTCCATCGCTGTTTCTTCAGGAAACCCGTGAACAGACTCGTCAGTTAGATGTTTCCTAAGATGATTAATGTGTCTTTTATGTCTGAATTGTGAACCCTTTAATTTAGAAAATATATTCCCATTTTTTTTCTATCGTACCCATCTCCCAAAATATTTGTTGTCTTTAAACATTTTGAAAAAAATAAATTATTCTGGGTTAAATTGTCTTGCAGGTACAATGTTCATTTGCTTTGGCTTCGTTTGTTTCAGCAGTAGTTTGTCATACACAGATCGTATACGACGCGAAACATCTCTTCGGCTGGAGATTGTGAAGTTAGAGTCTTGTCATTCAGTGTAATCCTATATCCTTACAGAGCTTTTTCAGTTGGTCTAGTCCTAGCTTTATTCAAAGCTGTTTGATCTAGGGTGATACGAAGCTGTGGTGATGTGTTAAATCTGATAAATTTCACAAAATTCTCTAAATACTGCAGGCGTTTATCAGATACTAAATGTCTACTACTCCAATATGGCAGTGAATGCTGGACAATATCATCAAAGATGAAGGAAAAACTTGAAGCAACTACAATCTACAGAATGATGCTGCGAATATCATCGATCGAGCATGTGAGCAATGATGAGGTCTTGGAAATGATGTAAACAAAAAGGAAATTAGTAGTGAGCATCAGGAAGAGACAAATGAAGTTCTTGGGACACGCAATGAGGAAGGAGGGCTTGGAGAACCTTATACTAACATGCCAGATAGAGGGAAAAAGAGACATGGTTAAAGCAACGGATAACATATTTGAAGGATGTAATCAGGTGGAAGACGGAAAGAGGATTGCATGGTGTAACAAGAGAAGGCGTGCTCAGAGCCACCAGGGATAAGGAAACGTGGAAAGCCATGATCGCTTACGTCCTGAAGGGACAGGGCACATAAAGAAGAAGAACCTTTAAATAGCACGTGGCAAAATTTGCGCCTAATCGGATTATTAGCTTTCAAATTACAGTTAAGTTAAGATAGTGTTGCAACTTTTCAAAACAAACGAAAAATCTAAATTTCGTTTGGCACACAGAAGAGGAATATAGCGTAATTCAATAAAATCTTCATTGGCTTCAGTCACAGTGAGAGACGATTTCAAAATCTCATGGAACTCTTGTGGATGGTCTTGTGTTACATTGTGCAGCGTCTTGTTGCTATACATAGGGTCTTACCGTAGTCACCCTCCTTGTCAAGACTGGCACTAGTATATCAAGACACTTAATGTAAACCTCAGTATTGAATATGAGTTTGTGTAGGAAGATGAATAGAAACATAATGACGCTATCACCTGTTATCATTCCAAACGCCTTCATAGTCTCCATTAGAATTATTCACCTCTTTCCAAACGCTCTGTACAGTCCTCAGATTGACACCCAAAAACTTTGAAACATTCGTATTTCAACTTCTGGCGCTGATGCCAAACAGTACAACAGACCGGTTCTAAATTGCTGGTGGAATGAATTGAGTAATGATGCTCTTTTTATCACAGACGTGTACAAGTCTCATTACTATACTGTGCAGTCAACAAAATTAAAAACAAACAACGCCAATTTATGTGTATCTATATATACTTATACTACCCCCAAACAGAATATATATATATATATATTGATTGATTGATTGATTGACTGTTTCATTTTTTAGTTTTTGGTCATAATAAAGTTAGGCCAGTGCACATTTTTATTAAAAAGTGATCAATACAATTATATTGTGGAACTTTTGAATATTCTTCATTTGTAAACGAGTTATTACGCGACCTAGGTTTCTACCATGTGGTGTCTTTAGGCAATTTGTGCAAAATCTTCTGTACAAAAAAGACGAAAGCTGATGATGGTTCGCCTAAAATAGGCCTATACCTCCGATTTACCATAAAATAATGTGTCTGCCTTAATTCTTTCTTATATTTGCTCTATATGTATTTATATTAAGAGCCCTCTTAGAGAGTTATCCTACCACTGTGTGTACAGGATACTCCTTTGGATTCTTCTATATCTACACTGCATGTTGATTATATATATATATATATATATTGTGTGTGAGGGAGATGCATTTATAATTTATATGGCATGGCACCTAGACCTAATTAATTTATAATATATGGGAAGTTAGGTCACGTCATTTTACATTTAAAATACCAAGATGTAACCGTCATTTCAATGCTAACAAGTTCTTATTTCGCATGTCTTGCTTGTGGATCTTCTGGCGTCTTGAATCTTAATCAACTTTGATCTTCTAAAATTCAATCTATGTTCAATCGTTAGCTTTTGTTTTATTAATTTTAGTCATTTTATTGTTGAAGTTATTTTTTTCATTCTCATATTCTCTACATTCAGTGACGTGTTGCCCGTTTGTTGATTTATTGCCTTGCTTGAAGTGAATTCATATATGTTTGTGTATGTCTGTGTATTTGTTATGTTTGAAAACAAATATAAATAAGACAAAAGAACATACTTTCTTTGATGTTTCCTTCCACAATTTTACTGTATGTTCAGACAAGTGTTTATCTGCATCTGATTTATTTATTTTTATTATATTTACTTGTATATTTACGTTTACTGGTGTTTTACGTCGTTCTAAATACTGACGACACCTGTTTCAATATTAAAGTGAAGTCCTTTTGTTTTATTAAAGTGAAGGGCTTTTGTTTTATAAAACAATGTGACCACATAAAATTAGATTTGTTCGTAAACACATAAACAACAAATGCTTCCTCAAAAGAAACAATGTACAGTTGTCTTTTTTAACTGTCCCTTTGTTACCATCTTTTAATAAAAAGAAAAAATTCGTGATCGATCTCTTGACCTGTTATGCACAAAATATAACGAAACAATGACAAAATTGATGACAAAAACATGTAACGTAACCCTCCAAGACTTGTCAAGACTTCTCCTGCTATTAATTTTTTCTCTTTATTTTGTTAGCCTTTTATTCTTTATTCCTTTGTTTAAAGAGAATTTTCGAATATTTGACATGGTATAAATATAAGGAGATTTTTGAACGTTTGTAAATATTCATCTAGTCAAGCTTCTGATTGATAATCGAATTCAGAACTCAGTAATGGCCAAGGTAGTTTTAGCTTTCGCTTTTCTAGCCGTCCTTGGTTTTGTTTCAGCGGATCTTGTAAGTATCCCATTTCATTATGATATCTCAATTTTGAAGCACACAGTCCCGTTTGTTTGCTTATATTTTAGAGAATTATTTTATGTTTCTAATAGACTTCAAAGTCCTCTTCAACTCACATCCTATACTTTTAATGCATAATTGCTATGAAGTTTTCTTACATGACAGGCGATATGAACAATATTTTCAGATGCGTGTTTGTTCACAGCATGAATCGTGATGCATATTTTCCAATATGGTACTTGACGTGTGTCAAAAGAACCTCTATATATGATGGACTCTCCTGTCGATTTCGACGGATGAGTGTCTAAATCAGAAATCAAACTGATTATTGTTGCTAGACTACCACACAAAGAATTGTTTTTAGTGGCGAAGGCTTGTGTAGCACCATCCACACTTTTTGGAACTGCTGATAAACAATCGATGCAGACGTTCGCCACAGATCACATGAACAGCAGACTTCAGTGTTTTCCTTCTCCTAGATGCGTGTTTTCAAGACTAGGGATGCATCTATCCCAGTGGTTTTGGGATTTTGTTTTAAGGGCAAGGTCCCAAGTCCTGCTCTGTTATTTAACCCATAACTGGAGGGAAGGGATTAATACCTTTCCCAAGGGTACCAGTGCGTAAGTGAATGCAGAGTGTTCGACTGGAATTGGAACTCGGCTCAACGATTTCTCTTTCCTAGCCGATATCCACTGCACCACAACGCACATCTGTCAATAAACGCTTACAGCACCTGGTATTCCCAAGCGGTCATCCATCTAACTACTAACCAGGCTCAGCGTTGCTTAACTTCGGTGATCGAGCGAGAACCGGTGTATTAAATGTGATATGACAGTAACACCCCCTACACACACACACACACATATATATATGTGTGTGTGTGTGTGGTTACGGTCATATCACGTTGAATACACCGGTTCTCGCTCGATCACCGAAGTTAACATATATATATTTTGGCTTTAATTTCAGATGAAAATAAAGACAAAAATTCTCCAACATTTGGATAATATTTTATTAAGCTGGTTCTAAGCTTTCAGCTCATATGAGCCATCTTCAGTGAGGTTATAAGGACGATTTTATTTTGTGCCATACGTGATACACGCTTGGGCGATCATGTCTCAAAAGAGACATGACTGACTGGGAAGAAGATTATCCCGCAGTAGATTGCCATTGCTTTCTGCGGTAGACTGGTTGCCAACAAAGGCTATAGAACCCAATCTGTCCTGTTATTTGACCCATAGCTGGAAGGAAGAGACGGATTAATACCTTTCCCAAGGGTATTTGCGCGTATATGATTGCTATGAATTCAACTGGATTTCGAACTCGGCTCTCCGAGTTCTCGTTCCGAGTCGATATCCACTGGACCACAACGCACAACGGCAATAGTTACCAAAAATAACAAACGCAGTTCGCAAATTTGCAATGCGGCTCTATGACGTCACACCGCGTGATAGCTCGAAATGACAACAGAACCATATATTCAAATGTAATGTAATGTGTTATGACCAGATTTAAACGTGATTTTAAAATTACTTAGCGGAGTTTTATGTCAACACAAGATAAAATCGTCACTGATGGTGGATGTTTTTGTGTTTTCCAACAAATACATATTAAACCTTTCAAGTCTACCATTAACCGTTATCTTTATTTCATAAGCTCACAAATTGTGACTTATACATTCTTGTCTTCATAAACTCATACAACAATCACATTCAGTAACCACCTTCATTATGCAGAACTTGGGCTTGTATTGGATGAACGTTTAATAAAGAAAAAAACAATGCGAAAGATTGCAGCAATTGGGAAGTAATTAATAAAATAGACTTATAGGTTTGAGGCAGTCATTTCGTCACAGAAGTATACAATCATAAAAAGTTTATACACACACACAAACATGCATATATATATATATATATATATATATATATATATATATATATATAATCTTTTTAGGCTGTAAATATACTTTAAGTTAAATTTTACTGAAAACAGCAGATATATTAAGGCAGTTTCTACCCTATTATAAAACACGAATATGGAAATGTATACATAAATATAGAAAGATTTCTGTACATTTGTATAATTTTATATTCAATATATATAGTTATTTATAAGTACGAAATTTCGCACAGAATTGAACATTCAAACATTGTCTACATATATTTGATATTAGAGGTTCCATTTCTCTACCTGTCTGTTATGAGACAAAACTGTCCTGGTCGTTTTCTAAAATCTGCACAATATAAAGCCTACTTTTTATTTCTCCAAATCTTTTCGACGTGAGCAGATTTATTTTAAATGCTTCCTCTTATAATCAACTTTCCACAAATTAATTTTTCGGTTCATTAGACTGATCGAATATGCTATTACCTATATAAGTAGCATCATCTCTGCGAAGGAAAAAAAATTGTCAAAGTCGGAACCTCTGCTTTCATCTAAATTATCTTTTGAACTTTCTTACAAATATATGAATATATGCCATGTCATTTCAAGTCGTGCGGTAACATGACTTTTTTGATTGAAGCAATTTTTACTCTGTTACAATCATTTATTTCTTGTGGTTCATTATTTCTGTAATCCGAGCTTGGCAATTTTCTGTATTTCCTTCATTTAACTATTTGTCGCCTTCTTTTTGCGTGTACAAATAGTTTAATTAAATTTGTTCCTATTTTTCAGTAGTTTATTTATATCACTACATAAGCGACGAATATGAAATTCACCGAACAATCAGCTTAATGAGCCATATAATAAAAATTCACATCCGAATTTTGATCAGTAGAAGATCCCATGCCTGAGTCGGCTGTCTGGCGTTCAATCAATTCAGTTGTTCCACGAAGTCCTCCTCTCCAACTAATCTCATAGTAGGCGCAAGAGTCCAACATAGACTCTTTAAAGGGAGAACACCATCACACCCCACGTTTCAGCTTGACTCCATATGTAGTCATTTTTGTTTTTATAATTAACACACAATATATTTTATTCAAAAAAAAAAGAAAAAAAAAAAGAAAAGTGTGAAACGACCACCTTGAAAAAGCTATATAAAGGAATTACGTTCACAATTTTTTCGTTGGTTTTATGACATGCATTTTACGTGTTAACAACAGTCCTTTTTATAAGGTCTGCATTCATTATTTCGAAATAATGAGAAATTGGATAAGTTCAATCGTAAATGTTAATAATTTCCAATAATTCAATGCGTATTGTTTTTCTGGTATTTTTTAAGTTCTTACGTGAGGAGATTCATTTTTTTCTGTAGATATGGTATGAAATGAAAGATGTTCAATATCTTTTCCTTTTCGAGTTAATTTCTAAAGAATCCGTAAATTTTCTTTTTCTTTTGGGCTTTCTCTATCATGGATTCCGGTATTGGAACCTCAAACGTGTCAAAGACGACGGCCATAGTGCCATCTTCTATGGGATCACTATCGATTATGCTTTCATACTGTTTTCTAATTTGGTTTACATGATGTTTGTGGATAAACTCCGGTCCCTGAACCATGTAAATCATGTTACCAGTTTGCCTGTCTATTGTTCCTATGTCCCACTGAGCTTTGTTATTCCCAAATACACGAAAAAAAAAACAACAACTTTTCACCGATCGTAAAGAGCCTTTTAAGCACTTTATTCCTATTTCCTGCTTTCGCTTCACTCGGAAGGAGATAATTGTGATCCTTTCCTGCGATTTTCAGTCCCGTAGAGAAGCCAGAACATATACAAATTTCTTTGCTTTTTTAAAATATAAACTGTGAGAGATGCCCATTCACTATATTCAACTTTTCCAGAAATTCTATTTCTTCAAGTGGATTCAACTGCTCGTCAATTTGATTTAACGAGACAAATGGAACGTTAGGTTTATTTTTAAAAACTGGGCTTAAGTCTGGTTTTAACTCAAACTTATCAGACATTTTTATGCATTTTCCTAGTCCTCCACTGAAAACGTCGGAAATTTATTTTTATTTCAGCATTCAAATTTTCTGCTTCGTCAGTCAAATTTTCGGCTTTTGACGTAATGAGTTAATAGGCATATTCCAAAGTTGAAATTGTTCTAACTAATCAGTAGTAAAAAAATTACCCATATTCTTCATAATATACACCTTTAATTTTAAAGTTTTACCTTTGGATGACATGTTCGTTATAAGTTCGCCCATAAACTTAATAGGGTTGACGCCAGATACACTTTTCGCTATTCAGATCGTTCTTAACAAAGTCGGTTTACCCAGTTTTTTTCCATATTTGATAATTATGGATAAGTCTGAACCTGAATCAAGTTGTGGCCTTATCTTTTTGCTAAATATTTGCACATCAATATATTTTCTTATGTGACGACTTTCTCGTTCATACAACTTGGTAATTAAAAAAAAACATTTTTTTATCTTGTTCTTAATAATTCAGTAGGAATTTGTGTACCTATTTATTGCAATTAAAACATTTCTTTTATCTTTAAAAGGACAATCTCTATAACAATGTAATTGGCCACATCCGAAATATGGTCTTGACGGAAAGGTAACTGTGTTATTTTTTGGTTGACCCATTTTAATTTTTCTTTGGCTGTTTTTTATGTGAGCCACGCCATTCTGTTCGATGTTATTCCAATCCTCTTTAAACCTCACGAAACGTTGGCAATCTTTGGCAACTTGCTGCAAAGTAACGTCGGGC
Source organism: Ascarosepion bandense (assembly GCA_037127315.1). Taxonomy (NCBI): domain Eukaryota; kingdom Metazoa; phylum Mollusca; class Cephalopoda; order Sepiida; family Sepiidae; genus Ascarosepion; species Ascarosepion bandense. The sequence continues at coordinate 6,004,166 of JBBBDQ010000340.1, read as the reverse complement.
CCGTTTTCATGTTTGTTGAGTACCCTACGACGTATTTTGGCGTCGTTCGCTGAAATCGAACCTTGGACGAATATCAGACATTTAAAATTATTGGCACTTAGCTCAGTGAAGTCATTGCAGTGTTTATTGACTACACTCGCGAAAGTAGTATAATCTTCGTCTGCTTTGCGGGTAAAATTCATGCATCTCCAACGCTTGTGGAACAGTGATGTTTTTGGACTGAAGAGTTCTGTTAATGTTTGAATCAATTTCAAGTTTTGGTTTCTTAGGCAAATTATAGTTAACAAATTAATATGTTCAGCTGTGCCTAATTTCCTGAGAAACAAGCAAACCTTTTTATGATCAACTCAACTTTCACAATCTGTATTATATAAATCATCGTAACGTTTGAAGTACCAAGCGAATGTAAAGGTGCAAACGTGAAGTTTTCAATAGCACTCCATATAGCATTTTGAGAGAACGCGGTTTCGCTGTCATCATTTTGGGTTTTGATGAATATATTATACAAGCGCCTTTGCTCATTCTGTGTTTGATGGAGCATTTCTTCAAAGTTCTGTTGTCCAACCTAAAATTCCAATTTGCAATTCCTGAAATTCTTCTGGCATTCTGCTTCTTCTTGTTGAAGTTTCTCTTGTCATTCCAAATATTTCTTTTCCAATAGTAGTTGTTGTTCCTGTTAATATTTCATCAACTTTATAATTTCACTTTTAAATTCGTCCATTTTACTGCGGTGGTACGTAAAATAAAAAATGAGAGAGGGAGTTTTTTCTCCTTACCCTCTTAACCAACAATAAGTTTATTTCACTTGTACGATTTTTTACTGAAAATTTCATAGCTTCTTAGGGGGAAATGTTTTCTTTTACCCATACAGCGAAAACAATAAGTTCTTTTGATGACTTGTTGGAATGGAAAATAATAACAGGGTCCACCAACCTTCTTCCTAACCACTGAATTGAACTTGTACAAATCCTATTGTTTTCATGACTTTCTTCTTTACTTTTGCGCTGTCAGTGTTGTAATTTCACTGAATATTTTTGTTGCATAGTCTGGTTAGAATTCCTTCTTTCGCCACACAAGCCAACAATTGTTTTAAAGTTCGATCCTTCGAATAATTCACCGCCAAGATATTGTGACCAAGTGAAAGGTTTAAGAAATAACAAAACATGTGCTGTAGAAAAATTGTAAGTTGAACTGTAAATAAAACAGAAGAGTATTATACGACTAGTGCGTGTGCCTGTTGGCCAGCGTTCAATCAATTTTCCTGCTCCAACAAGGTCTCCGTTCCTACTAATCTTATAGTTGGTGGAAAAGCCCAACATAGGCTCATCAGACGGAGAACATCACGACAGTTATATACTGTGACCTTGTGTGTAATTCGCGCAGAGTTGTATTGGCATTAAGCAGGTGTTATAAAGTAGCCAAAATGCAAGATGTCTAATAAAAAAAAAATAAATATGTTTTTGAAATCTCAAATAATGTGATTGCTTTTTCATAATTTTGCGCAGACTTGGATTTACATTGAGCAAATCTTATTAAGCACAAAAATCCAAGATAACTGACAATAAATAAATATCGTTATGAAAAGTTAAAGAATGCTGACGCACGGTGACGAGCAAAATTTTACTGGGCCAGATGTTTCCAAGTCAGGAGATATCAAAAGAGATGTATTTGTAGTAAAAATATTATTGCATTGAAGGAATGTGATTGTGCATGATAAACAGATGAATGAACACAGACAAAAGACGAACCCAGTGATCAACTGCCACTTATGCGTGTATGCTTACTTTTGACCACATTTTTGCACACAACGTCACCGATGAAAATAGAAATATACGTTACTATTCTTATATATAAGTGTTGGTTGTTATCACTTATCTGTCAAGGCGATTTTCTTCCCGCAGCAGCAACATGTACCAAACACGACAGTGGTATATAGCATTTCTACAGAAGGATGATTAATTTATCTTAAGCCATGTGACTAACGACGAAGTTTTGGAGAGAATAGAAGTAAGAATGAACAGTATACTTAATATCAGGAAAAGACAGTTTAAATTTTTGGGACAGATAAAGAGGAATACTCACAGGGTAGATAGAGGGAAAGAGAGACTGGGGAAAGCGGCGTATGACATACTTGATGGACTTGAGCAAATGGATAGCAGGAAAGAATCGGGGAAAAATAACAAGACAAATTTTAGTAAGACTTACAAAAGAGAGGAAGATGTGGAGAGTCATGAGCTCCTACGCCTTGGAGGGACAGGACACGCACATAAAAGAAGAAAATTTATAGTTCAAATTTCAAATGGCTTTATTCTAACAAATGCATTTTATAATTTTCTTTATGATTTCAGCCATGTGGCACGGACAAAAAATGCCCGATAGTCTACACGAAAGAGATGCAGGAAGAAATAGTAGACTACCATAACACCGTTCGCCGTAAGGTCAGCCCAAATGCCACTAATATGGAAAAAATGGTCAGTTTTTATTTCGCATATATTGTAGCATGTTTGGCATTTAAGCTGTTGGTTATCTGTGTTTGTTTTTTCTTTAATTATTAATTTTTTCTTTAATTATTAATAATGCTTTCTTAATTATTAATTTTTGTAAAAATCGCTATAATTACTTTTCAGTTTGTTCCAGTATTTTTTTTTCCAGTAATATGTTCCAGCAATGTGTAATAATCAAGATAGACAAACAAAACTGGAATTTAATGACATATTATCCATTTGATTAAGATGTACATTTTTCATATATTTGTTTCATTAATTCAATATTTGCTTCAGCACAATTTTTGAAAAATGAATATTCATTAACATGATATCATTTGTTATTAATAAAATTTGTCAAATCGCTACTTTACTATGGACTACGTGCATAACACCAAACACATTCAGAAAAACTTTTCATGTCGATTGAATACTAACTCTATAAGAGACCAATGATTAATACAGTTTCGATCGAAAGAAGCCTCAAGATTCAAGTGAGTAAGAGAAATCATCTAAAATCCTGAATTAGCGCGATAGAATCATAAACAAATAAAAGTACCAACTAACAGAAAAAACACATTTTCAACAACTGCAAAATCTAAACTGGATATAAGATGTATCTCGAACAGTAACTAATTAGACGATCAATGTGTTAACGTGCCACACTACCTCAAACAAAAATTTATAAATTAAGCCTTCATGAAAAGTTTAAAGAATAATAACAATTACTGGGTAAGGGAAACCAACTTTCCTGGAGAAATATTTACATGGAAAAATTTTAAATATTTCAACGAACTTTAAAAATGGTTCCTCGGTTAATGACTGCCAAATGTTTCTTTATAATTAGTTATTATTACAATTACTACAGCTTCTTCCTCTACATAACAATTGCAGATTTTGAAATATATCTTTTATAATAAGGATAATTATTAATAAATTCAATCGTATGAATGAATGCAAAATAAAAACCAATAACAATTGCTTAAAATATCGAATACAGGCAATGAACGTTTAATAATTTGGCAAGTTTTTTCCCATAACTTTAAGAAAGAGGGATAACTGTCGACTCGAAATAAACATTTTCTTGAAAAACTCTCTTAAGAGAAAGTTTTTTTATTATTATTTCAACCGCATTAGGACTGACTGCTTGGTCAATGAGTGCTGAATGTTTAATTGTCATGTAACCGCTACTATTGCAATTGACATGATTACAGGTGTAAAACATTTATTTTTCAAACAATGACTTTTTTTTTGCTATATATTAATGTATATTTCAAATCTTAATTTCTTCTTTTATGTTGGAAGCGAAAAAATTTTCAAGGGAAACATTGTCAACTAAAATCTGAATGTTAAGAAATATACGACAGCAGTAAATATTCATGAGCATTTTGTTCAGGAATTCTTTCTTTTGTTTAGTCTGGAAGAGTTTACTGCAATGAAAAAAATTTGAGGTCAAATAAAAAACAACTAAGTTTATAATTTTTAAAGGCTTATTAAATATAAACAAATGTTATAATTTCTCAAATGTTATTGTTGATGCATTTTATTTTATATTTTATCGCAGATTTTAGTAAGGATTAGGATTTATTTTCCTTTTTAATCACAATGCTTACTTCAGTTGTAAAAACGCAATTATCTTTGAAAATGTGTAAATATCATTTAAGATCAATATTCATGAACATGAGATAACAGTGGGATTAATATTGGCGGAAAATATTTTCATGAATATTCGCAAAAATGGAAATTTTTATCATAGGAATTATGTGACAAAAATTTGAGCAATGAAAACCTGTTGTTAATAAGATTTCTATACAAAAATGTGAATTTATGGAACATTCAATTTCTCATCATTAGTAATTATAATTTTAAAATATTGCTAATTTGCTTAAAATAAAAATATTCTTAGCAAATATTTTATTTTCACTAAATTGAAATAAAACAAAATCAAAATAACTTTGCCTACAATAATTCTATATTTGAATGCCATAAAATTTGCCAATATGGAACTTAAATATAAATGAGATTTAAATTGCATCTTGATCTTTTTCAGACATAATTGAAATATATAACATAATATATGTCGATATTCGTACCAAATTATCTTTTAACAGGGAATATATTACTTTAATATTTACATAAAAAAGATTGCATTTCAATGATCATTAAATGTTATTAGTCATCAGTTCTACGATGATAGGGAATATATATTTCAGATAATGTTTATTTGTTTTCATTTATTTAAATTTCAGTATTGGGATGACAAGATGGCAGCAATGGCGCTACATTTCTCATTGAAGTGTATTTTTGAGCATAATTCAGCTGCTGAAAGAGAATTTGACGGTAGGGAAAAGTTAATTTCTTATAATTTAACAACTTTATTCTCTTTTTAGCTAAATTAATTAAACTTTTAATAACTAAAAAACATCAGATATCCTATTTACTATTTATAAAGGGCTTAAATAAAGAAAAGCTAGTTCCTAAGTCAAATTGAGGAAGATTCACTTCATAATATGCACCTAAGTATAGCATAAACCATGGAATTCAGAATCATGCCTACAACGTAAGAAAATCTGTATATTTATTAATATATATAAGCATGCGATGTAGATATAGAAGAATCTAATGATTCGTGTAAAATCTTCTGTACAATAAAGATGGAAGCTGATGATGGTTCACCTGAAATAGGCTTATACTTCCGATTTACCATGAAATAACATCTGCATGATTTCTTTCTTATATATATATATATATATATATATGTAAGAAAGAAATCATGCAGACGTTATTTCATGGTAAATATATATATATATATATATATATATATATATATAAATAATATATTTGTATGCGTGTGTGTTCAGTGTACTCGTTTATATAATAATATACACGCAGTTACGTAAGTATTGAAATATTTTGTTGTATCCAATTATTTTTTTATACCTGGATCATGTGGAAAGATATTCTAATAAAAAAAGCTCTCAGATATGATTACTGTATCAATTTCTAATGTTTGTCAATGAGAAATTGGCAACGCCACATAATGAAAGATTTTATGAAGTCGAAATGCAGATCCGTTAATAAATATCCAGAATTAGTTGACAATCTTGAATCAGGTTGAATGGTAATAGCATCCACTGAATTAAAGACTCGGCATGACAGATTGGGTCAACATTTGCAATAGAATATCGTCAACGATTTCGGAAAGGAAACTATACAAAACAATCAAAGTTAATCGCCCGGTCATCGTGATGAAAGGCCACAAGAACAGGATGTGCTTTCTTATCGATATGAAAGTTAATTCTATAATTATATCAAGATTCAAGGTGACTGAAGTGATAATCTAACACATGTGGCAAATGAGGTTAGCAATGAGGTCAGTCCATGCTCTAAAGAAAATATAAAAGTTTGTACTGAAAATTAAGGCCTAAACTTCATGCAGGTATTTACATACGCAAATTATGTGCGATTTTAGGCTGCCTTTTTTATTTTTACAAAACTGCTCAGTGAAAACCACATGATGCCGTTTCTGACGTTAAATATCTGATTGGTAAAGCAGAAATCAAAGGAAATAACAACAATAGTAGTAGCAGAAAAAATATATGTAGAATAGACAGCGGGAAGCCACATCCTGCCTGTGAGAAAGGTCAGGACCGATCACATTACATATTCTTCTTTGGAGATCTCTGAGATGAATAGCGGATGCACCCGACCAGACATAGCAACAATATTCAATGCACGTTTGGATGGTTTATTTGTGTATGTGCAAAAATGGACTCAGGTGGGAAAACATTTCTGGCCCGACACAATGACTCAACTTTGCTAGCAGCCGACTCAATATAATGGCTCCACTTGAGATCAGAAAAGAGGGTGAGCCCGAGGAGGTGCAGTGTATAGCTTTCAGGGAGATTAACTTGGTCTATGTTGATGGTGGTTAGAGGAGAGTGCTTGTGGTGGTTGACAGATAACAGCTTCCTTTTAGAAGCATTAAAATTTATTTGGTTGATCTACCTGTAAGTGTGTGGGACCGTGTTGCCAGGCTGGTTGCACTATTAAATTCTAGTGGCAGGGGGAACAGTTGACTTAAGTTTGTCGGAGCAGAAGCCATGGATACATTTGTAGAATAGAGAGAGGGAAGCCACATCCCGCCGGTGAGAAAGTGGCTGGAGTCGAGCTGCTAAGTCGGAACCTTTCACGTTACGGATTCTCCTTTGAAGCTTATCGAGAACACTGAGATAAACAGTAGGGGCGCCTAACCATATATGACAGCAGTATTCCATGCAGGGACGGATGGTTGATTTGTATATGTGAAAGATGGATTAAGGCGTAAAAGAACTTTCTGGTCCGACACAGTGACCCAAAATTCCTAGCAGTGGATTTAGCTATTAACACAATGTAAGGATTCCACTTGACATCGGAATATAGTATTAGGCCGAGGAGGCGCAATATATTGATTTCAGGGAGACTCGCTTGGCCCATGCTTATGGGGGACAGGAGAAGTTGCTTTGATGGTTGAGAGCAGTTTCGTTTTTGAAGTATTTAAATTTACAAGCCACTTCTTACCCCAGTCCACTACTGAGTGTAGTTCCTTCTCAAGATCAGCAGCGAGGTTATGTTTGTCAGCCTCGCCGGATTTTATACGAATTAAATACTGAGTACACTTATATACGTAAGAAAGCGAGAAGAAAATAATAATAATTCTATATATGTGTATGTGTGATATTATTATTTTATAGATTACAAATGACAGACACTCAATATTTTTGCTTTAACTGTATCTTCCACTGAAATAGGAGCAAAACTTCAAAATCAACTAATATTCATGGTATTGTACAAAAATTACAATTAGACGGAAGTATCGATAGATATCCACATTTTTTAAAATGCCTTTACAGATTAATTTCAGTAATGTAATTGCTTTGCGTGGTGTAAGAGAAGAAAGCATGCTAAAAGCCACCAGGGATAGGGAGACGTGGAGATCCATGATCGCCTGCGTCTCGAAAGGACAAGGCATATAGAAGAAGAAAAATAATTGCTTACATTAAAATAATATAAAACAACTGATAAATAATTTATTTACTGTTATATTACAAACATAATTATGTCATTTTTAGGTTATAAAAATGTTGGACAAAATTTGTTTGCAAGTTCGATAAAACCAAATGCTTCTATTCCCGCAATTGCTTGGCATTCAGAAGTTAAGGATTTTACATTTGGAGAGTCGACAAAAGCAGTTGTCGGTCATTACACACAGGTAAATATAAATAAATATACAGTCTCTTTAAAATATGCCACACAAACACACACACTCTCAAATTTTTTTAAAAAGTGGCAATAATAGGGACGTTTTTATTGATTTTCTTACATCACCACATTTTTTATGTTGTTTTCTGTCTTATATTCATCTTTTTAGTTTAACTTTTAGTGTTTTCCACACAAAAGCTTATACACAATCGCACACATACACTCTTATATATATATATATATATATATATATATATATATATATATATATATAATAGATGCAGTGAAAACATTTTGTTTAAAGAATTTACTTAATTTATGTTTCTTATTTTATTTTTGTAACATATTTAGATTTGAAAATAGCGTCATATTCAGAACTTTTCCGTCATCCAGTTAAAAATGATATTTACACAAACATCTGCATAAAAATATTTTTTGCAGAACAATGATTATGATCTTTTTTGGTTTCATAATTTACAGTAAAATTTTATCTTCAAATTTTAAACACAGTGAAATTCGTTATCTTTCGTATTGCTCTGTATGCCATTATTATTTCCTCCCCTTCTCTCCCTCTCACCACATACACACACAACCACACACACACACACACATATATATGGGTGTGTGTGTGTGTGGTTGTGTGTAAGTGTACACTTAATGATTTAATATATTCCGTAAGTAAAAATACTTAATCTTTATTTTTATATTTATTGTATTTTATATTTTTGTTTATTCTATGTTTTATTAATTTTTATTAATTTTCTATAAATTTTATTTTTTAATTAAATCTAGTTTTGTATTTAAATTTAAATTATATGTCAAGGTTTTCCCCCAAAAATGTTTTCTAATAACTTCATCCCATTTATTAAACCAAAACCCGCTATGATTTATTTGTCAACACGTTTGTTAACGTTTCTATGGAGATGAATTTTTTCCTTTTCTTTCCTTTCTTTTCTTTTCTATTCTTAGCTTACTTCCCTGTCAACCAACCATTCTCACTTCTTTTGCTTCTTTCTTTTCTTTATCCTTCCGCTTTCCATTTCTTAGGATCAGACAAGTTAAATTCTCAACTTTCAACTCTTGACTCAGTTTAAAATTTTTAATTTTCAACTTTCAACTCTTGACTCAGTTGACTCAAAATCTAAAAATAAAAATAGACATAGATTTCTGTCTGCTTTCTTATTAATTCCACCACTTTAATTTTTTCCGTGATGTGTATATTTTTAACTTCCGTCGGTAAAATGTCTTGGTTTATTTTGTAATTGGCTTTTTTATTTATCCGCGTCCTTGTGGGTGACGAATTCTTTTCACTTTATAACAACTTTCTCACGGATGAAACGTCTCAGACATCTCCCTGCTCTTTGACGGTTTCCATGGAAAGTATTCATAGGAAATCCATTCCTTAGTTCATGAGGCTAATACGCATTATGCCACGCACATTTATCGAACTCTGTCATTCTTTTCTTGTTCTATATATGATATGTAAGTTCAAGACGAGCAGCTTATTTCCACGAAGCGTTGCTTCATGAAAAATACTTCCAACAGGATGCTTCCAACTAAATTAGATTACTTATAAAAAAAACTGTGCTGTAGTACAAACATTAAATTTTACCTCTTACATTAAATTTTACCTATTACACACCACAAAATGTGATCTAATTCAAAATTTAAAATTTTATTTCTAGAAAAAATCGATTTCTTAAATTCAAAATTAAGATTAAATATAAAAATTAGATTAATTTTAAAAACTGTGCTTAAATACAAAAAACATTAAAGCTAGGTCCAATTCCATCCCTCCCCACCCCTTACACTTCCCTACTCCGCTCCTCTAATAAATCCAACAAATAAAGTAAAGTCATAAGGCCATAAGACTTATATCCCATCTTCTAATGTTAAATCTGTCTACAAAATTCCTCGACACTCATTAATCAACTATATCCACTGCCCACTCCACTTTATCAAAATTCTAACGGACAATTTACAAGACTTATTCCCTTATCGCTAACCCCTACCAACATCCCACACACAACTCGCCAAATATAAGAAAAGAGTCTTTTCATTCCTTTCCACACCACTTGATGAGACATTGTAATTTCAATGTCGAAACAAAATGTACAATTTGTAGTGGATAAAAAAAAAATTGTACATGTTCTAAAATATAATTTATAATAAATATTCACAGCTCTATAGTATATTAATCTTTTTGGACTTTGTAAATGTTTTCTTCGTTCCTTATTCACTCGGATATATATATATATATATATATATATATATATATATATATATATATGGATTTAAATAAACATAATTTCGTGTCCATTTTTTTGAGTAGACGTCTTACATGTTACCTATTCAGGAAAAATGTAATAAAAAAGTAATTTATTAACTTATAATTTGCTGCAGCCTTAAAGGAGATTTTGATTAAGTATGCAAATTATTAATTATATTGATTAATTATAAATTAATTAATACTTATTTAAATTACAATATCAAATGCATCTCGCAAAAAGAGAGTCACAATATATAAACAACTCCCTCCTACTATCAACCTTCAAATAGAGTTTTGAATTTTTTTAAAATAGAAATTTCCATTGCGCGCTTCACATTATAGCTTTCAAAGCAATCTTAAAAAGAAAAATAAATTATTTACACACAAAACATGAGGATAAAATGACAACTTCAGAAACATAACGTTTGTTAAGTTAATAATGATGGAAGATTTTTATATTTCTTATCTCCAACGAAAAGAAAACCTGTACTTATGCATACAAATCAGAAGTGAAAAAATGTTTATTTAATATGCATAAATGTAATCTCTAATTATTAAACAAATTTTCTAGGAGGTGCTAGGTACAGCTGCACGTATTGGATGTGGAGGAGCATATTGTCCCCAAAACAGGCTAAAATATATCATTACCTGCCATTATTTGACAGGGTAAGTTAATTATATATCTATATTTATTGATGCGTTTAAATATGTCATGCATTAAGCTTTCACCCTCTCTCCATCTTTCTTTCCTTTATCTCTCTTTCTCTGTCTTTAATATTTTATATTGCCTGTAGATAGATAGATATATTTTGGTTTATTGCCACATTCCAAATTTTCCCTCGTTTTACTAATATGTTTCAATTTTAGTAGTGTTTTAGCCTCCCGTATATATATGGTTTTGCCGTACGAATTTTTTGTAATTTTATTTTGTTTAATTAAGAGACTACCAACGTATTTTTCTGAGTTTGGTCAATCCTTTAATGAATGCGTATCTGTATATTTAAAGCAATTTACAAATAATGTCGCGTCAAACTTTATGTGTGGGTGCGTGTGTTTGTAACCTCGTTAAAATTGTAGAAAACATTCCATAGATACAAATATATCGATTCTATTCTAGAATTTCAATAATGTTACACACACGCACACACTCATATCATTAAAATCACAGTCGTGTGCAAAATTACTCTGACACATATCAAATAATTTTCGTGTAAAGATAGGCTCACACGTACTCCAAAATTAAATTGCAACACTAACATTCATTAAATACGCTAGCTAAAACACCATTCAATCTTGCAAAATTCGCAAAATTATTTCCCTACAAAAAATAGATATAAAAATTAAGTCATATGATTAATAACCAGTATATTTCTGAATTCTATAAATTTGATTTTTAAATTTTTGCGATCCGATTTTTCTTATAAATGCATATCGAAAATCAAAAAGATCTGTCCGGATATAAACAGTGATGTATATTCAAAGTAAATTTTTGTATACACAAACTAATTTATTTATTGTGTTCTAAGTCTCTCCTTGAAAATAATTCTCCTTTTCAAAGTAATTTATACAGCCCCCCAAAAATATTAGCGGGATATAAACAAGCGAATTTCACCCGTAATGCAAATGAACAGCTGATATCTTTGTCGGGTGTAGTAATCACACAACGCATGCAGTAATCACGCACGCATGCATAAAATAAGATAAACGGTATTTTTGCATAAAGATGTCAAACCTTTTATTTTAACTAAAGCAATTGATTTAAAATAATATTCAAGCAGAACTGTACAAATTTTATTATTGATTAGAAAAGCAATTTTTCTCAGTCAAGTTGAAACAAACAAGTTAAACATTTCCTTGCAAAAAAAAAAAAAAAAAAAAAACTCAACGAAAAATGTTTTCTGTTTCATCTTAATTGCTTTAGTATGAACAAAATGTGTGACTACTTTATGCAAACATTCTGTTTTATGTTATTTCATGTTATATATATAGATAAAAACAAAAGGGAAATGTATCTTAGCTGACGCGTTTCATTCTGTGTTACATTATCAAGATAGGGTTTCATTTTGTCTTTATTCATATTGTCCTTTTACATATATAGTTTAACCGAAATGTTTACACACAAACTCAGACGCATAATACGTATATATATATATATATATATATATATATACACTGTAGTCATCCGCAGACAGATCTGTTTTGCTGTATTACAGCTCATCAGTACGGCTTAGATATATATATGTGTGTGTGTGTGTGCCTGAGTTTCCTTAATTTTGACGCCGGTTTTTTCAAATTTTCTGACATTAAGTAACAATTCAGTATTCTTTTCTTAGTTATGAATGATATTTTACCGTTTCTTAATATATTACTCAGCTTTTATAAGGCATCTTTCGCTATCCAAATATAAAATTACTATTGGTGTGCAATCTCAATATGTGCACGAAAAAATAATTATATTGATTTTGATGCTGCTGCTGATAAGAATATTTTGCTACTTACAGTCAATATAATTACATAAAGCCATACAAGAATGGGACAACTTGTGAAAGCTGTCCAGGATATTGCAACGAAAATCTTTGCGGTTCGTATAAAATTAATGTTTTTGTTTTTCTTTTGTAGTAAGTCTATTTTTGAAAGAAAATTCTGATATTCTGAATTTATTAATTTAGCACATTCTGAAGATTTTAATAATTTTAGTAGGGTCCCTGTTATTAAATCCCCGCTTACTTCATAACTAAAACGACTGCGTCTTCCAACTATAAAGACCCTCACTTGTACAATGCATCCATGTGTAATAACTTCTTTTTTGCAGATTGCAGTGGTAAGGTGTGCAAAAATGGCGCTAAATTGAATCTGAACACTTGCAACTGCCATTGTCTAGGGTTTACTACTGGTGAACTTTGCGATCAGTGTAAGTTAACTTTTGCGATCATACACCTATCTATTTATTTATCATGGTTTTTTGTTATATATACATAAACATGGAAACATTTATATATTTTTACCAATATTAATTTGGGAAGAGTACGTTTGTCAATCATTATACTACAAGCAAGGCAGTAAAACCACTAAGAATCAAGAGGTTCCTGACTGTGCGTGAATATGAGAAAAAGAAAACATTATTCAGTGAAGATTAAAGTTAACGATTCTTATTGCATTCAATTTTTTAATCAAATTTGTTTGAGAAGCAGGAAGCTGGAAGAGAATTCTACTAGCGAAGTGTAAGAGATGAAATTGTTAGCATAGAACGTACAGCTACATCTAACAATTTCAACTGTAAATTGATGAGAACTTGGCGCGAATCAAGTAGTACGCTTAAATTCATAAAGTCAAGATACCAAAGACGAAAGCTCTTCGGAACAATGGCCATTAAGGTTTCACTCTTTTACAAACAAATCAACTAAATGAGCCGCCACTTCTACTCCTTTAGCTTTTATTCTCGCACTTTCCACCTGTGGAACTACTTTCGTATACTTGCTTCCATGATAGCTACAATCGCCAAAATTTTAAATGAAACGTCAGTTGCCATCTCTTATCCCCTTGACTACCATATTTTTCTTATCCTTTCCACGACACCCTCTGAATTTTTTTCTTCTTCTCCCTTTATCATTTTACTCCCATTCAACACTGTTCACAATTCATATTCCCATCATTCTCTTGCCCATTGTCTGACACCCACTGCAACCGGATCCTCTTTGGTTCCTTTTTCTCTTCGCTCTCCTCCTAAGTAACCCATAACTATCCACTTATGTAGCCCTCCTGCTCACCAGTTGCAGTACTGCCTTGATTGTGGTGAAACAATTAAAAAATAATAATGATAGAAAATAAACAGGGACTTTGCATTGAGGCAGTGGGAAAGTGAAGGTGCAATACCATAAATATTGCAGATTCTGCTATATATTTTATCAAGAATATCTAAAGAAATGCGATTGTAATATTCGATGCATGGGCTAATGGTATTTATAAATGTGTAACTAGATAATGGGGATAGCGAATATGTGGATACACAAAGTTTGAATATCAACTTTGCCAGCTAGGTTTCAGTTTTAAAATTCAAGTGATGTTCCATCTATAGACAAATTGACCCTGTGACTCCGTATTTATAGAACAGTGGGTTTTATGATAAATATGGGATTGTCATAATGATCATTCCCACTTATTTTATTTTGTATTGATTTTGTGTTTTAATCATTGTGAATATTATTTTGCCTAATAAATTTATTCACTTAAATAATTAGCTTACTTCCAAATCATGCAAAGTAAAATATTTCAAACTTTTTCCTAATAATTAAATCTAATTCATAATAAAAAAAAATTATGTAGAGTCTAGAACGACAAAACCTTTAAGTAATCTTGCGTTTAAGATACAAACATCCTTTTCATTACATCTTGATACATATATATAAATGATACTATATATATATATATATATATATATATATATATATATATATATATATACTGTTTTAGTGAAACACACCTATTCCTCAGATAATGGACTCTCCCTCCAATATTAATAAGAGTTAACAGGAAGTTAACTCGAGAAATGCTTGGGAAGTTCATAGGAGTTCTTAGAAGTTCTAGAGAGTTCTTTAGAGTTCTATCTGAGTTCAGTAGAACTCCTAGGTAGTTGATATTAGTCGGCAGTTAGCCGAATACCAAGGAATCATCTTTTCAGTGGAAGATTACCAAGTTCCTAACATTTTGGGTGCGTTAAATCGATTAGCAACCGACATAGTACGATTATAACTTTCATTGCGAAAACTACTCCACACACACACACACACACACACACACACACACACACACACATATATATATTACACAATAAATAATAGTATTAAGAAGCAACTCAAGTTACATCAAAATAAAAATGTGGTCAATACCACACTGGTGGAAGAGCTAAATGCAATTAACATTTTCGTCATTCACGAAACTTAAAACCGAGTTTCATGAACATAAGTGCAGTCCTCAGTCCGCTTGAATACCAGGCTAAACTACACCTTAATATCCATAATCCTGACGAGTGTTAGGTGTTAGAAACACAGGGGTGTTGGAAACATACAATCTGTTAGAGATTGATAACCAAATAGCCATAAATACTTCAAGTGAGTATGTGTGTGTGGAGGAGAAATCCTTTAAGGGGAAATAAATTTAACTTTAGTGTAAAAAGTTAGGATAGTTAAAGCATACAATGGGAAAGCATGCCATATAAGCAACAACAAAGTGTTTAAAAAGTGATTAATCCCATCAAGAAACTCAATACGCAAACAGAACAGAAGTTAAATATTCCACATAAGCAACTAGTAGTAAAAAGCTACTAAAGGTACATCAAAATAAAAAGAAAGTGCTCAGTATCACACAAGGTAGTAGAGCTAAATATAGACTCTTCTCTCGGAATATTTATGGCTATTTTAACACCTTAATCATGTTAAATTATAGCTTGTATGGTATTGAGCACTTTTTTAACACCAGTGTTTTAACACCTAACACTTGTCCGGATTATTATTTTCTGGTGTAATTTAATCTGGTATTCCGGCGGCCGGAGGATTGTACTTACATGCATGAAACTCGAATCGCGGCCAGTTTCAGCAACGACCGATGTTTTATATATATATATATATATATATATATATATATATATATATATATATAAAACATCGGTCTGACGAGCCGTTGTGCGAAACCGCGGTAGGTCTTGGCGATCTTGCTATTTTGTTAGTGTGTTTGCTCTGCGTTACTGCCTTCTAGTTAAATACTTTTCGGTTGTGTGTATCGAGCACTTTTCTTTTCTGGTTGTTTGTTCCGTTAGAGGGTTTTTTTTCTTTTTACTGGGAGGAACCGTATGTATTGTCGGTCCCACGCAGTTTTCTTTTTTTCCCCCTCTTTGCCCAAAGCTTTATAGCCGAGGACAATAACGGATTTAGATTCTGCTGGTCATTCATGGTCTTAAAAAGTCCCTTCTATAAAATTTTGAGATTAGAATACACGCAGAGTCGGTTTAATAATTATTATTATTATTATTATTATTATTATTATATATATATATATATATATATATATATATCCTTAAATCTATCAATACAATAAGAATATACCATTGTTTATGAAACTTATACACTCTCATCTCAGAATGTAAAAGGAACTCTGACAAAGAAGTTCGCTCTCATTTCACTGGTTTGCATGACACTATGTTTTATCTTTTTATAATTTTACTAATTGACGTAAAAATGTTTCAATTAAACGGTGATATTTAAAACATTTATAATTCTTTAATAATGTTTATAAGATTATGTCTCAACTGACTCGAACTGTACTGGAATGAACACTCTATAAGATTCTCTGTCGAAACTCGGTGTATTTACCCAAAGTCCGACTACTGAAAATCGATGTGACAAAGGTCGAACTTGAATATGAACACTCTGCAGATATCTGAGAGTTAGAGTGAAATCTGTGTATTTACTCTGAGTTTCCCCATTCTAAGACTGTGTCAAACTTTTTCCGAAAGCCAGAAAGCAAAGAGCTTTTCTGTTTTACTAATTGAGTCTCTGTCCATAGATCTAGACTCGACTGATTCGTTTTCTGACGGGGAAATGAGAGATTGTCTCACACTTTCAATTTCGTGTGTATTTATGAGTATTTAACCTGAGTCTCTCTTTGAGACATGATGTGACACAATGTTAAGGGTTTATTCTCATCCGAGTCTGCGTCCATAAACGGAAACTCGACTGAGTCGATCTCTACTTGAAATCAGAAAGCTTGTTTATTTTTTCGCAGCCGAGCCCTAGTTTGTCGACAGAGCTGCAAGTGTGTCTTTCTTTGCTCGAAGACAGAGAGCTCGACTGACATTTACGAGTTCGTACAGAGCGCTGGCTATCTACACTGCGTCCCTCCAATGGAAGAAGATATGACACAAGGTCAAGATATACGTGGAGAATCCACCCGCGGACACTAAGGCCAACAGCTAAAATTTTACCAGCTCTTTGGATCGAGCACTAAGTTTGTCTTAATTCTGCTGTTTGGCATTGCTTCGAATGCGTTCCTCTTCGCTAGAAAGGAGAGAGTCTGATAAAGTTGAGTTCACGTGATTGTCTGTTAAATACCTAGATAACTCCCCTCTAATGCGCAATGTGCCACAAGGCCAATTTTTACGCAGAGCATTTCCAGCCCGTACGCTCGGGCAAAAATTCTTCAGACACCGCAGAAGCGAGATTTATTCCTGTCTACACTTCACCAGACAAAACTATGCTCTTTGACATTGCCTCATCTAGATTAATTTCTGCTCGAAAGATAAGAGTTTGGAAAGGTTGAGTTCGTGTGAAATTCTGGTTAGTAACCCGAGTTCTTCCCATAAAAAGATGAATGTGTCACAAGGTCGGGTTTTAGTCTAAGACATTCCAAACGTGTAAGCTCTGGCAAGAATTCCAAAGAACTCGCATAAGTAGGTTTATTTTTGTTTCCTTATCCTATGACGACACACTGCCTTTCATAAATTCTCGTCTGAATTCCACTCCGCCGGAAGACAAACAGTCTATCAAATTTCCATCCGGTTCAAAATAATCCGTTTGGTATATGAAAAAGAAAGAAAACTATATTTCTTTCTTTCCTTTTCAAATTGTCAGCTAATTTATCTATTCCCCGGATTTTAAAAGTACATGATAGTATTAAATATAGTTTTTTACGTAAGCTCACATCGCAAATTACAATAAAGCATAACTAATAATACCACTAATATTAATTTCTCTCTCTCCGTTGTATTAAACCAAACAAACAAACAAACAAAAAAAACCAGCGGGAGATAGTATCACACGCAGGGGATTACATAAGAGAAAAATGAAAATTTAAGCAGGAGGAGAGCAAAGAGAAAGACGAACTGGTTACAGGGAGTGTCAGAGAAAAGGAAAGATAAGGATGAGAATGCCGGTGTGAAGACAGTTACGAGGGTAGAGTGAGAAAAGGAAAAGAACAATATACACGGTGTAAAGGGAAAAGAACGAAGGAAGGACTGGAATCAAGTCGATAAGAGATAGCAATTGACGTTGTATTTAAATTCTTGGAGATTGTAGCCATCAAGGAAGCAAGTATAGGGAAAGGAGTTCTCATGGAGAAAAGTGCGAGCTGATGGTGTGAAAGTGGCGGCTGTATTTAATTGATTTAACTGTAAAAGGGTCGGACCTTGTTGCCAATCTGATTTCTCAAGTAAATTCTTATGGCGGTGGCACCAGTAAGCTAAGATTGTCGGAGCATTAGCCATGAAATTATTTGTAGAAGAGACAGAGAGAAGTCAGGCCGATTCGCTGAGAAACTGGCTGGAGTCGAGCTGCCAGGTCGGGACCGATCAAATTAGATTCTTCTTTGAAGCCTGTCAAGAACACTAAAATGAATAGCAAAACGTTCCAGCATTAGTCATTGGCAACAATGTAAGATATGCAGATGTTACTGTGCTGATAGCAGACACAGAAAGGAGAACCCAGGACCTCCTGTAGCAAGAGAAAGTGGGAAGAAAGAACAAAGCATAAACTTCAAGTAAACTGAATGTATAGTCAGCAGCAAAAAAAAAAAAAAAAAAAAAAAAAGAACCCAAAATGCCAACTACAGGTAGGATAAACTAAAATAAAACAATAAAGAAATTTAAATACATGGAAACCATGCTGACAGAGGATGGAAAGAGTGATTTTGAGATCCAAAGATGCATTGGCATGACCAGGGACGCATTTCAAAAGCTAACCAGTGTATTGAAATACAGGAAAATTAAAATTGAAACAAAGAAGTGAGTGTTTGATTGTCATGTGATATCTATCATTCTGTATGACCGTGAATGTTGGACAATTACCTCAAAGATGAATGAGAAGTTTGAGGCAGCAGAAATGTAGTTTTACAGAAGAACGCTGAGGATACAATGGACTGAGCACGTGACTAACGACAAGGTGTTGGAGAGAATGAAAACGATGGGAAAATCATACTTAATATAAGCTAGAGACAGATGAGAGTTCTGTGAGATGTGATGAGGAAGGAAGGCATGGAGAATTTAATACTTACAGGACGGGTAAAGGGAAAAAGATACAGAGGAAATCAGCGCGAGACCTACTTGATAGGCCTGAGCAAATGGATATTAGTGTCGGATTTGTGAGAGATAAGAAGAGGAAGTATTCTGAGAGGGACAAGAAACAGAGCCAAGTAGAAGTTCATGAAGACACAACGCATGAAGAAGAAGAATTCAATGCACGGTTGATTTGTATATGTGCAAGATGAGTGAGAGTTAGACCGACGAGGTGCAGTGTACTGCCTTCTGTGAGACTTGCTTGGTCCATCCTGATGGCGGTTAGAAGGGACTGCTTGTTGTGGTTGATATATTTCACAAGCCAAGTCTTAACCCAGTCTATCACAGAGTGGAGGTCATTTTCAAGATCACCAGCGAGATTATATTTGTCCGCGAAAAGCTTCGGGTCGAGGATAGGGTTCTGGGAGACATCCGCATTCGTGTGATAGTATGTTGAGGTATGATCATTAAATCTGACCTACATTAGGCGTTTTGATAGGAAAGATTGGATCAAATCAAGCAAGCGTTCAGTGATACTATGACCCTGTAGCTTGTGCAGAATGTCAGCATGCCTCCACTCGCCGTATGGTGGTCAATTTTCGAAATTATCTTAGATATTACATGTTGGATTATTTAAATATGCCTCAGACGAGCCTAGTTTATTTTGTTACCATGGGTGTCTCATTTCCTCCACATCAAAAATTTAAATATCTCTTCAGTTAAAACTACGATGTTTGAAGTGTGGACATTTAGGTTAATGATTTATTTTCATTCATTTTTCTTGATTACAGCTGAATATATCGTATTTTTCATTACAGATCAATGCGGGACAGATGAAAAATGGTACTGCAAATATTATAAAAAACTTTGTAACGGAAGTCATGGATATGTTATCCCAACATTTTGTCCAACCACCTGCGGATTTTGCAAGAAATCCTCACCCTAAATTTTCCAGGACCATTAAAAAGAATGAAGGACTAACCATCTTGTTTATGTGTCTCTTACATTATTTATTTACTGATTTTAATTCTTGTCATTTGATGATGCAATATAAATTGAAAATAAATATATAAATATGTATAATGAAATGATTATATCCTGCGTTTTATTTCTTAAATCAAAATCTATAAAACAGTATGATATATATTTGTATATTATTTCATACAGCGCACATTGTCACACAGTTGAGAGAATTACTAAATGAGTTTGTTGTAAATTTTGAGTTTATAAAGAGCTTCTTATAAGAGAGAAAGGTAATGACTGACCAAAGATTTGAAGACCTGAGTGAGCGGGGAATCATCATCACTGAGTACACTCTACAAGGTAACATGTCTCGATAAGAATGATAATGATTTGATGTTGTATATATGGCATGGTCTTCTATGTCTTTGAAATAATATAACCTGTTTGAACGTTTGCCATGGAAATAGCTATAGATACCTGATAGGCTTGCAATATTTTGTCTGTGTGTGAAGGAATGTATGGTTTGAATAATGCATGATACAAAAGGCTGAATAAATGCTTTTTTTAAACATTTTTTAACATCAATAGTTTGATTTAAGAAACTGTCTGATATATTGAATAATTCTATGGAAAGCATTTATTATATTGTTTAAAGAGACCAGGAGCATGTTCAAAAGGACTATTGCAGGGACACGCTCAAGTCAAAAATTATGGGTTCCATTTTATTAATGATAGCAGGAACCATGGAAGCATATCCTTAAATACAGAGACATATAGAAAGTCAAACTAATATATTTAAAACTAGCAGTATAGCCCGGGTGTAATGAAAGCTTTAAAACTAATCCATGGTCCTGAAAGAAAAATGAATAGATTAAGTCAAATTTTGATTTCCTGGTATCTATATCAAATATGTTTTTTCGTCGTAAACTGAATTTTGAAGGCTAAATAAGTCCTCTGAGTAAATGGTATCATGGCTGAGACTAAGAACTACAATTATACCTACTTAGAGCCAAACCCGAAGCAAAAACTGAAATAAAAGGGCTGAAAAAATACAGACATACAGGCAGATAAACAGACACACACACACACACACAAACATCTTGCCATTTATATATATATATTATCGATTTTCTGCAATATTGTAAGAACTGCAACCTTGAAACTTCGGAATATCGTTCCTTATGTCTTTGTCTATGAGTGTATCAAATTTGATTAAAATCGGACCACTCCTTCTATAACCCGATTTTTTCTATTATCGATATTTATCGTGAGTAACTCGACACAAAACCTAGCTAAGAACACTCGCATACGATTATAGTACAACTGTGTAAATTTTCATGAAGACTGTTTCAGCCGTTTCGGAGTCTATAGGTAACGGACAGACACACACAGACAAAGTTCCATTTATAAATAAGTTTAAATTAGATAGATAAATAAAAAATGGAACCGGAAGTGTATTTAAATATTTTAAACATACTCGCATTCGAATATCATATTGAACTCGTTGATCTCATTCAATGAATTATGTCTTGCCAATAAATTTTTAAAACTGCAGATGCAGAGATTGATGAATAATTATTTATCAAAACACATATGAAAAAAGAAGTAATATTATGGTAGTTCGCGTCTACTTTCGACTCTTTCCGTTCAATCTAAAGAAAAAACAAGATTGTAAGAAGTCTGGAGGATTAATTAAGGTAACTCATATTGATCATAATTATAATCTATTTACAAATGTCTCTTTACAGCAAAACCAAAACAAATATTAAATTACAACACACGAATCTGATTTTCACACTCTATCTAAAGAAATCAAATTATTTAAGTAAAAATAAAAATTGGAATTTTTTTTTTTTTTAATCATCTCACCCCAAGCAAGGCATTCCACTGCCACTATTGCGCATGGGGCTACATAGGGGAAGGTAAAGAGGAGTGGATAGACATAGGGAATGTCAGGAGAAAGGTGACAGATGAGTAAGGATAGCGAGGATGAGGGTTGGGCAGATGGGAAGAGTGCTTGATAGAATGGGAGCAGGTTAGTGTGTTAGGAGGTGTGTATTGACCTTACATTTAAACTCCTGGAGATTGTAGCCGTCGGGGAAGCAATCGTTTGGAAGAGAATTCCACAGTCGGGAAGTGCGAGGAAAGAAACTGTTGGAGTAGAAGTTACGGCTGCATTTTATCGGTTTCACTGTAAAAGGGTGGGATCTAGTTGCTAATCTAGTATCTCGTGCAAATTCGTATTTAGGGGGCACCAGTGATTTAAGTTCATCGGAGCAGAAGCCGTGAAAGTATTTATAGAAGAGACACAGGGAAGCCACGTCTCGCCGGTGGGAGAGAGACTGCAGGCGGTCTGCCAAGTCGGTATCTATCACATTACAGACCCTCCTCTGAACCTTATCGAGAAGCCCGAGGAGAACAGCAGGGGCACCCGACCAGATATGGCAGCAGTATTCAATGCACGGGCGGATGGTAGATTTGTAAATGTGCAGGATAGATTTAGACGGAAAAAACTTCCGGGCCCTACACAGAGAACCGACTTTCATAGCAGCGGATTTAGCAATGGATTCGATATAGTCATTCCATTTGAGGTCCGCTGAAAGTGTGAGACCAAGGAGGCGTAGTGTTTTACTCTCTGGGAGGCAAGCCTGGTCCATGCTAATGGGAGGTAGGTGAGATTGTCGATGATGGTTAATTGACAGTAGCTTCGTTTTAGAAGCATTAAAGTTTACTAGCCATTTCTTACCCCAGTCCAATATGGATTGGAGGTCTTTTTCAATCTCGGCTGCGAGTTTAGCTTTGACGCCGACACCAGATTTTTGTTGGAGGCGAGAGTAAACTGTGGTGTCATCGGCGTACAAACCTATTTGGGCTCTTGTGGAATCAGGGAGATCATTAATATATATCAGGAAGAGTGTAGGACCTAAGATGGAGCCTTGGGAGACACCTGCGTTTGTATGGTAGTTCTGAGAGGCATGTCCGTTTAATACCACTTTCATTGTGCGGTTAGAGAGGAATGACTGGATTAGTTGAAACAAATGTCCAGTTATACCATAGCTCCGCAGTTTACATAGAAGGCCAGCATGCCAAACTCTGTCGAACGCCTTAGATATATCCAATGCAACGGTTCGAGCTTCGCCATTCCTGTCGAGTAAATTTAATTTTTCAACAGATACAACATGACAGAATTGTTATATAACAATAACACTAAGAGAAAAAACTTAAAAAAGCAATATATTATATATTATATATTATAAATGATATGACAGAAGCAACAAAACAAACCTCCAACGAAATTTCTTAATAAGAAACACTCTTTGTATCAGTAAGCTTACAATATATAAATTTCCCAATGAACAGCTAAATTACTATTTTAACAGAATTTAAAGATATTTATATTTTAAGTCACGCAAAAGTCATTCTTTTGAAAAAAAAAGGAGTGTAAATGATTAAAAAAAGAGTTACAATATAAAACAAATATTCTGCTACGGTCTATCTAAGTGGGAATAAAAAAGAAAAACAGAAACATTAATTGAAAGGAAATGAATGAATTACAAAAAGACTAAATTGGCAAAAAGTGAGTATTACAAAAGTGTTCAAAATTCAGTCGAAACCAAAGTGGATTTTAATATAGAATTACAATATTGAGAAGTTGGATTATTTTTCGTATATCTTTCTGGAACACTTCTATTTAGAGATGTATTTATTAAAATAACGCAACAAATTTTGCAGCACTTATTTCGATTAACCAAGCAATTTCGAATGATTACATCTCTGCTTAAATTAAACGATTAAAGGGACATTTTAGTGACTTCTTGGAACATTTATCTGATTTGTCCTAACACTTCTTTTCACTTCTGTATTTTACCCTGATATCCGCCCAGATATTTTAATCCCATTGTACATTTCACGGGATCCAGTTATCGCTGCTCTGGTGCATAATTGTGATATCATATGATTGCTTTCCAAAAGATTAGTTAGTAAAGATGGTCATATATAACAGGGGATTCATTTGTCCTTTCTACGCTAACGGTAACGTGTACACTTGTGTTGATAAAATAAAACATGGCACAAAAAAAAAAAAATGAATAAGTTCGAAGACGCTTGGATAAGTTGCGGAAAAGTTTATATATATATATTAAAAATAATTAGCAACACAATTTTCACAATTTTCACAACTGAGCGAAAGTTTTCGTTTAGAATAATCAGAGCTTTCAATTTTCCCAATTACTTTTGAAACAAATAGTTCTTTCAGGGCTCTTTATCGAAGCTTTCCGGAAATGGGGGCGTGTAAACGGCGGTAGTAAGTCTGTTTCGCTCGGCCGCTCTGAAAACTGATTTTACTCACTAGGGTCTCGATTTTATACTGATCCCAAATTCTCTTGGGGGATGCGGAGAGATCCGGGGCATCAAATCCTTGACCAATGAGATTACTTCGACATACACATTTTAAGGTGGGAGATTGGTTCAACCAATGAACAGCAACAAGATCTCCTTTGATGTAATCTGTCTTCATCCTCTTCTTCTTAATTAAACTGACTACTTAAATGTAGCTTTCAACTTGGAAATTTTAACTCTAGTGATATTTATAATTCGTTTTTATTCCCATAGTCAAAATTTTAACCTTCTTAACCTCATCAAAAGTTTTTGACAATTTGATTTGGCTATTCAGGAGTATAACAGAGCTATGTTTATAGTGTTCAAATCATTATTATTGGAAAGTTACAGTATTACATCATCGATGACTAAAATATGCTTGAATGTCTATTTCTGATACATGTATAGATTTTAATTAGCTTTCACCTAATTGGGTATGCGATGAATAAGAGAAAAAAAGATCAAAATAAGGTCAGAAGTAATGCGTCGCTCTAAAACCGCTGAACATCAAGTCGTTTTGCAGTCTCTTCTGATAATTATAATGCACAGAAAACATGTCTTTTCAATATGAGATACACGTATACAGTGGAGTATATGTGGCTTTACGAATATTTATTCATACTCTGGAAAATGTCGTCATACTCCTGTTGAAATTTTAAAGAAACATTTTGTCTAGCAGAAGGTAGTCTTTCGTAGCACGTGAACCACTCTGAATTCGTCATTGCTCATCAGGAAGAATAAACAATAAACTTCTTCAGGTTATATGAAATAAATTAGCATAACTGGTTAACGAATGAAATTTAAAATTGATACATATTTTTCTTCTTTTTTTTGCTCAGCATCTATGACTATTCATAGATGCTGAGCAAAAAAAAAAAGAAGAAAAATATATATCAATTTTAAATTTCATTCGTTAATTACGTTTTGAATTTATCGTGTTAAATAAAATAACTATGTAAGAAAATTATGTTTTAACTATGCAAGTTGTTTTTAGAATTTTGTCTGCCAATATATTAAAGACATATTTTTAAAGCCATTTAATTTATTTAATAAAAAAACATTTTTACACCTTAATGCACATGAACCCTCTGACCCTCTAATTATTGCCCTATCAGCCTCTTATTCTCTGAGAAACAGTATGGCTTCAGCTTCACCAGGTCTACTGCTGATATGCTCATTACCATCACTGAATATATACACCAGGCTCTCGACAAGAATGTTGAACTGTTGCCCTAAATATTTCCAAAATGTTTGACAGAGTCTGGCATGCTGGCCTTCTATGCAAGCTGCGAGGTTATGGTAGAACTGTTTGACCTTATCCAGTCATTCTTTTTACATCGCACAATGAAGGTAGTATTGAACGCATATGCCTCCCAGTACTATCATACGAACGCGGGTGTCCCTCAAGGCTATATTCTAGGTCCTATGCTTTTCCTTATCTACATTTCTCCCAGATGTAATAAGGTTCCAAGTAGGCATATACGCTGACACACAAAATCTACTGAGGCTGACAAAGCAAACTTCACTGCCAAGCTTGAAAAGGACCTCCGATCCGTGGCGGACCGGGGTAAGAAATGGCTCATGAACTTTAATGCTTCCAAAACGAAGCTGCTATCTATTAACCATCACAGACAATCGCTCTTACCCTCCATTAGCATGGATCAGACTAGTCTCCCTGAAAGCAAAACACTACGCCTACTCGGCTTAACTCTCACAACAGATCTCAAGTGGAATGACTATATAGAATCCATAGCTAAATCCGCTAAGAAAGTCGGTTCTTTGTGTAGGGCCTTTAAGTTTTTCCCCACTGAAACAACCCTGCACATATATAAATCTACCATCCACCTGTGCATTGAATACTGCTGCCATATCTGGCCGGGTGCTCCTGCTATCCACCTCGATGTTCTTGACAAAATCCAACGGAGAATCTGTAATGTGATAGATCCTGACTTTACAGATCCTGACTTTACAGCTCGTATAGAGTCACTTTCTCACCGGCGCAATGTGGCTTCCTTGTGTCTCTTTTATTTTCTTTAATCATATCACCCCAAGCTAGGCAGCCCACTGCCACTATAGCGCAGGGGGTTATATAGAGCGATTGGGGATAGGAAATGTCAGAGGGAAGGTGATAGACGAGTTAGGAGGTACATAAGGAGAGAGTTGGAGGGAATGTGTGCGAGTTAGTGTGTTAGGAGGTGTCTATTGACTTTACATTTAAACTCCTGGAGGTTGTAGCCGTCGGGGAAGCAATCACGCTGGAGGGAATTCCACAGGCGGGAAGTGCGAGAAAAGAAGCTGTTGGAGTAGAAATTGCGGTTACATTTCGCCGGTTTCACTGTAAAGGGGTGGGACCTAGTTGCCAATCTAGTATCTCTTGCAAATTCACACCTAGGGGGCACCAGTGATTTAAATGAAGAAGCCGTGAAAGGCACAGGGAAGCCACGTCACGCCGGTGAGAGAGTGACTGCAGGCGGTCAGCTAAGTCGATATCAATCACATTACAGATTCTTCGCTGTATTTTGTCAAGAACCCCGAGGAGAATAGAAGTGGCACCCGACCAGATGTGGCAGCAGTACTCAATACACGGGCGGATGGTAGATTTATATAAGTGCAGGATAGATTCAGGCGGAAAGAATTTCCGGGCCCTGCACAGAGAGCCGACTTTCACAGGTGCGGATTTAGCAATGGATTCGACGTAGCCATTCCACTTGAGGTCCGCTGAGAGTGTCAGTTCAAGCAGGCGTAGTGTTTTACTCTCTGGGAGGCAAGCCTGTTCCATACTAATGGGAGGGAGGTGCGGTTGTCTGTGGTGGTTATTAGACAGCAGTTTCGTTTTGGAAGAATTGAATTTTACGAGCCATTTCTTACCCCAATCCACCACAGTTTGGAGGTCCTTTTCAAGCTCGACAGCGAGGTTCGCCTTGTCACCAACACCAGATTTTTGATGGAGGTGAAAGTAAACTGTGGTATCATCGGCGTACATACCTACTTGGGATGTTATGGCATCGGGGAGATCATTGATGTAGATTAGAAAGAGCGTAGGACCTAGGATGGAGCCTTGGGGGACACCCGCATTTGTAGGATAGTTCTGAGAGGCATGTCCGTTTAGTACCACCTTCAAAGTACGGTTAGAGAGGAGTGACTGGATTAGGCCCAACAAAAGTCCAGTTATGCCATAGCTTCGCAGTTTCCGAAGAAGGCCGGCATGCCATACTCTGTCAAACGTTTAAGATATGTCCAAGGCGACGGTTCGGGCTTCACCATTCTTGTCGAGAGCCCGGTATATATACTCGGTGATGGTCGTTAGCATATCAGCAGTGGACCTTGTGAAGCGGAAGCCATATTGCTTGTCCGAGAGTAGCCTGTGGGCTGTGAAATGTTGAACGACCTCGACGTTGGCGTGGTCCGAGGGTTCACCAGTGTTCTTAAATATTGGAACCACAGAAGAAGACTTCCAACAGACAGGAAAGCAGGAGGAAGATAGGCAGATGTTGTAGAGTTTAAAAAAGACAGAGTAGAGTTCAGGGGCACATTTCTTCAAGGCTATGATAAGGATTCCGTCTCCGCCGCACGCTTTGTGAGGGTCAAGTTTTGAGATTATGTTAGAAATCAGTGAGGGCGTGATGTGGACGTCATTCAATCAGGCCTCTGTTCTAGGTGGAAAGTCGGGTCTATAGACTCCAGACGAGTCCAGACACGAATTGGTCGATAATCTACGGGCAAAGCATTCAGCCTTGTCCGCTGGGGAGATGAGGTCCTCAAACTCGTTGATTAGTGGGGGTATTGAGGACTTACTCTTGTTAAGCATGGTTTTACAGAGGCGCCAGTAGTCTTTGGCGCCGAACTTAGAGGATGCTATGCGTTGCTTCAATCTCGCAGCAAACAGTATCTTAGCTTCGCTAAGTACCTTTTTACACTTATTACGAGCTGAGGCGAAAAGGCGCCTGTTTTGGTCCGACGCGTGGCTACGATGAAGCCGGAAGAAATGATTCCGGTAAGCAATGGCGGCCGAGCAAGCGGGCTAGAACCAGAGAGACGAATGGGATTTAAGCTGAAATTTCCTGGCAGGGATGAAAGCATCGATGCCAGCCTTAACCCAGGAGGAGACCTCTGATGCACAGTCTTCGATGGTAAGACTAAAAACATTCTTCCAAGAGACGTCGCAGAGAAAGTCACGAAACGAATCCCAGTCTGCTCTTTGATAGCAGTAGGATATTCTGTTTGTCTGGGTTTCTTGGTTAGGGGTGGAGTGGAACGAGATGTTGACAGAAATTACGGCGTGGTCAGAATTTCCGAGAGGGCAGAGTTGGGGATGGAAGTGAAGCAGAGGTCTAGTAATGAGTACCTTCCATTAGGGCTGTTGGAGAAAAGCGTGGGGAAGCCCACCACTTGCGTAAGGGATTGGGAGATTGAAAAATTAAAGGTGTGGTTACAGAGTTTTCCAGCCACTTAGTGTGGTGGGCCTTAAAGTCACCAAACACGAAGTTATGGGCAGATGGGTGAGGAGAAATGGTCTTGTCGATATTGTTAGAGATGATGTCAAGTACTGAACAGTCAGAGGTGGAGGGGGAGCGGTAGAGGAAGAAGAGATATCTTAGAAGTGAGAGACGGAAGCACATGAAAGACTGGTCCTGGGATTCAAGAGATGTCACTCTAGCTAAGGGGAGGTGTTCGCTGACATATACACCAAGCCCATGCATATGGGCATTGGAGTCCTTCCTGAAGAGGGGAAGGTAACCAGGAACATAAAACTCAGATTAGGGGATAGAAGGGTCAACGTTCTACAAATACTTCCATGGCTTTGCTCCGATGAAGTTAGCTCGCTGGTGCCCTCTGTATATAAATTTACTCGACCCACAAGATTAGCAACTAGATCCCACCTTTTTATTGTGAAATAAATAAATTGTAAATGCAAATTCTACCCCATCATCTTCTTTTCTCGCACTTCCCACTTGTGGAATTCCCTTCCATTTACTTACTTTCCTGACAACTATAATCTCCAAGAATTTAAATGTAAAGTCAATAGTCATCTCCTATCTCACTAACCTACATCCTTTCTCTCTCTCATGCTCCTTTCTCCGTCTACTGCATTCTCATCAGTATTCTCGTCCTTCTCTTACCCACTTCCTGACACCCCTATTACCTGTCACTCTTTCTCATAACTTTCCTCCCATGTAAACCCCTGCAAAACAGTGGTAGTATAATGCCTTGCTTGGGACGATATGATTATAAAAAAAAATTACAAGATATTGTACATAAAAGTAAATTGACCGTTTGATGCTATGCTTAAAGTAGAATATTCCAAATGAAAACTTCATAACACAATATGAAGAATGCTATTTGGAAACAAGAATAGCGTATACGTGTTTGCAAGACCCATTTGTTTCTTAAAGTATGTATTTCGACTACTAGACAGCGTCAGGGGCGAACTGGGACATCGGTCAGTCGGACTATAGCTGAGATCCTGGCACTGCAAGGGTCCCCGCCTGGCTGCCAATAAAATTTTCAAGGACGTCCTAATACATGCAGTCTGACTTGGGTCACTCAGCTGCACATTATAGTGTGTGCGTGTCTCATACATGGCCGTAGGTGACTCCTTTCGATTTCGCCGCACCCCTTGCCTGGTCAAAGGGAAGACGCAATAAATCATTTTAACCTTCCAAGAATATTCCGATAATTATATACCTGGCGCTTCTGTAGTCTGTAGTATCGGTCAAGTCTTGGCGAACAATCTAAAGGGGATCATTTAGTCGTCCTGCTCCCATCTCCGTCACTCCCAAAAGCCACTAAAATCTTCATATGGTTATTAGAATTTGCAAAGAAAAGACACCTTTTTCCTAATTTTCCCTTTGAATTTTGTTCGACATGTCATTATGCTTTGTTGTTACTATCAGCATGTATCCATTAACATCTTCATGACCTTGAAGTTTTCAAATCTTTTTATGGATATAAACACATATATATCTTAAAATAAAGCCCTTACTTAGTTATGCCAATATGCACAGTTCACTTGCTGCCCAGCCTCTACATGTGCCATTTGACTGTAAAGAGCGGGGTGGGGAGGGGCCCATTGTATTTTCAGCCCGAGAGCCTACAACATTCTCACTTCCGTCCCTGGACAGCGTACACAAGTAAACATAATAAAATATCCGTTCTGAAGAGTTTGAACGAGCGTCCATTTTTGCAATAAGAACCTTAATCATAACAATATGTAGGATTAAAAATCTATGTGCAAATAAATTTTTTATAAATTGTTTTGTTTAGACTTTGGGTGAGAGACTGTTGATAAGCGTTCCGATAACAATCTGAACGAGTAGGTGTTCTTTAAAGTAAAAAATAAGACCTTACATTACTGTGACATTTTTCGTAATCAAACGATAAAATCACGCTAGATCAGACGGTCGTTCGTACTGTAAACAATTCCCCACAACCAAGACGATAATTATATTAAGACATAAAGGGGACACTGAAAGCAAAAAAGAATACGAAAACAGAAGGAACCGGAAAATCAATACTAAACAGGAAACAAGAAATACATTGTTACACCTGTCCCAGGATGATCGGCAAACGTACCTACTTCTGTTTCACAATGTAATCAGCTAAGAGTAAACAACTCCGATATTAAATGCCCTCTTCTTATTGTTTACGTATATCTGTTCCGCTCTACAAACCTCATGGTTATACCTATGCGATTCAAATCTTAGATTTGATTTGTGATATTAAAGGAATTATTTCTTTTACAAAAAATATCAACATGTTCGAATTTATCCACGTTGGAAGTATAATTTAACCTCCTATAATTTTTCCTCCGCGTTCAAGGGGAGCAACTATTCTCTCTAACGCGATGTTCACCGCGGCAAAGCAAAATAAGATTAACAATGCGAGCGTCTCAATTATAGAACTATATATAAAATTAGAATACATAAAAAGGTTTTTGCATTAAACATGTACAGTTCAATAAATGCTTAGCATTAGAAATATGTACAATAAAGACAGGAGAACTGCTAAAATTATAGGTATTTTAGCGGCAAAACTGATCGCGGAACATACAATAAAAATATTGCGACCAAATCACGAATTAGCCAAGAAGGAGGAAGGTGTGCTTTACGAACACAGACACAAAGTACTTACGAGAAGAGGGAAATACAAATGGCGTTCTCTTTCATTCGAATTGGCGGAAGGCAGACAATTCAGGCTTTCCCGTAGCCGAAAGCTTCTTTCTCCAGGGACTTGTTGGGCCGACGCTTTCTTCTTCTTCAGGGTAGCGGCTCTGGTCAACCAACACTTGAAGAGTTTCCTAAACGCAGCAACAATTCAATATGGAGTCGAATATTTAAGGGCCTCCGGAAGCCTCAATGGTCATTGTTTTGCGCTGTTTCAGCTCGATTCTCTTCCCTTCAGTTATAGGTTAAATAACAGGACAGATTGGGTTCTACAGCCTTGGTTGGCAACCATTCTACCGCAGAAAGTAATGGCAACCTGTTACTCAGTCAGTCATGTCTCGAAAAATGGACATAATTGCATAATATGGTACTTAACTGAATGATATATGATGGGCAATGATGCTTATATGTTGTTATATAGTGTTATTATTATTTAATGGTCGGTAACGGTTTTATTTACAATTATTCTAGGGGCTATTGAATGGAATTAGTTCTTGATCCGAATGCAGTTTAGTGGCTAGTTAATAATGTTTGTTAACCTTATTGAATGTTTTTTGTTCATTTTGAACTTTCTGTTTTAAGTAACGTAGTAAAATTGTGTAATCATGTGTGCATTTTGTAATGAGTCCAGATCGTTTAATTAGTAATTTGTGTTAGTCTGATAAGGTCGTTATAATTATTTTATACTTCTGACAGACTTTACAGTTTTTTAATGTAATGCTGTAGGCTAACACTATTTTCCTTATTTTCTATAATATTTATGATATTTTTCATTTGATTTTCCATACATGTTAAGAAACCAATGTGCTCTTCCTGCGTTTACTATTTAAGAAATATGTTTTGTGTGAAAATTTTCTTTATTTACGGTATCCTACTGTAAACCTATGTATATTTTCTATTCTTTATCTACTGACTGTACAGCGGCTTTATATATTTAATTATTTGTAAGCAATTTCTGTTTAAGCGATATCCATTCTTTGTTCTGCGATTTTGATTTGTGTGGTGGTTTGTGGGTTTGTTTTTCAATTTGTGTCGTGTTCTTGGTGCAGCTGTAGCTGATGTTATTCTGTTTTATTGACTATCTTGTAGAGTGTGATTTATAAAAGAAGTGTTTGTACATGAGTTCAATGTATAATTTTATACATTTGTTCTCAAGTTCTTCTTGCATATTAGGGGTGAACAATATGATGTTTTCTTTTATGTTGTCCTTCATGTGAGTGTTGCTGAAAAACTACGATCTTTTACAGCTCTTTCATAATCTTTCCTGGTTTCATTGAAAATGCTTTCACTGGAAGAATTTTCAGACAGTCGCAGGTGATCGGATATTCGTTCTTAATGTACTAACAATTTGCGTACATTCTTTAGTCAAGGTTGTTAATTAAATCGATCCCGTTCTATAAACTCCTTTTTTATATTAAATATAGGAATGTAATATACCTACTCATGATAAACAAAGTAACAAAGCTTTCTTTTACTTTGTTTATCTTAGCTGTATTTTACATGCTGTATTCATACATAGATTGAATTTCAAATTATTTTATCACTTTGATATAATCAACGACAATAAAAGGTTGAGTGAAAAAATAAGTGTCGTGGACCCGGTTAAGAGGTCCAGCAAGAAATAATAATAACAACAACCAAAATAGGAAATAAGAATATATATCGGGGTTCCTGTAGTGCCATATCGCGCATGGACGGGAGTCCCTTCATGAACCTCTGGTGGGCAACCCCGAGGCCACATTATGTTGCAGGCTGCGCCAGTCCCTATTCCTCACATCCTGCAAATAGTAACCAACTGATTCTACTCAGTTCTCTCTCCTCAACCAAAATACCATGAAAAAAAACAACAACAAAAAAAACAAAAAAACAAAATACCAAACCTGTCTGTGCCTCTTTCACTAACATACGCGGTATCCGCACTAACTTTTATAGCGTGGAATCATTCCTCCAAAATAACTCACCTGATATCTTAGCCCTATGTAAAACTAACCTTGACACATCTATCCCCTCCTTTGAGTTCTATGTTCCTGGTTACCTTGCCCTCTTCAGGAAGGACTCCAACGTCCATATGCATGGGCATGGTGTATAAGTCAGTGAACACATCCCCTTAGCTAGAGTAACATCTCTTGAATTCCTGGACCAGTCTTTCTGTGCTTCCGTCTCTCACTTCTAAGCTCTGTTAGCTATCTCTCCTTCCTCTACCGCCCCCCCTCCTCCTCGGACTGTTCGGTACTTGACAGCATCTCTAACAATATCGACAAGGCCATTTCTCTTCACCCATCTGCCCATATTTTCGTGTTTGGCGACTTTAAGGCCCACCACACTAAGTGGCTGGAAAACTCTGTAACCGAACCTGCTGGTGTCCACACCTTTAATTTTTCAATCTCCCAATCCCTTACGCAAGTAATGGACTTCTCCACGCGTTTCTCCAATAGACCTAACGGAAGGGACTCGCTACTAAACCTTTGCTTCACTTCCACCCCAAATTCTTGCTCCACCAGACAGCTATGCCCTCTCGGAAATTCTGACCACGCCGTAGTTTCTGTCAACATCTCGTTCCACTCCACCCCTAACCAAGAAACCCAGACAAACAGAATATCCTACTGCTATCAAAGAGCAGACTGGGATTCGTTCCGTGACTTCCTCTGCGACGTCCCTTGGAAGAATGTTTTTAGTCTTACCATCGAAGACTGTGCATCAGAGGTCTCCTCCTGGGTTAAGGCTGGCATCGATGCTTTCATCCCTGCCAGGAAATTTCAGCTTAAATCCCATTCGTCTCTCTGGTTCTAGCCCGCTTGCTCGGCCGCCATTGCTTACCGGAATCATTTCTTCCGGCTTCATCGTAGCCACGTGTCGGACCAAAACAGGCGCCTTTTCGCCTCAGCTCGTAATAAGTGTAAAAAGGTACTTAGCGAAGCTAAGATACTGTTTGCTGCTAGATTGAAGCAACGCAGAGCATCCTCTAAGTTCGGCGCCAAAGACTACTGGCGCCTCTGTAAAACCATGCTTAACAAGAGTAAGTCCTCAATACCCCCACTAATCAACGAGTTTGAGGTCCTCACCTCCCCAGCGGACAAGGCTGAATGCTTTGCCCGTAGATTATCGACCAATTCGTGTCTGGACTCGTCTGGAGTCTATAGACCCGACTTTCCACCTAGAACAGAGGCCTAATTGAATGAAGTCCCCATCACGCCCTCGCTGATTTCTAACATAATCTCAAACCTTGACCCTCACAAAGCGTGCGGCGGAGACGGAATCCTTATCATAGCCTTGAAGAAATGTGCCCCTGAACTCTACTCTGTCTTTTTTAAACTCTACAACATCTGCCTATCTTCCTCCTGCTTTCCTGTCTGTTGGAAGTCTTCTTCTGTGGTTCCAATATTTAAGAACACTGGTGAACCCTCGGACCACGCCAACGTCGAGGTCGTTCAACATTTCACAGCCCACAGGCTACTCTCGGACAAGCAATATGGCTTCCGCTTCACAAGGTCCACTGCTGATATGCTAACGACCATCACCGAGTATATATACCGGGCTCTCGACAAGAATGGTGAAGCCCGAACCGTCGCCTTGGACATATCTTAAACGTTTGACAGAGTATGGCATGCCGGCCTTCTTCGGAAACTGCGAAGCTATGGCATAACTGGACTTTTGTTGGGCCTAATCCAGTCACTCCTCTCTAACCGTACTTTGAAGGTGGTACTAAACGGACATGCCTCTCAGAACTATCCTACAAATGCGGGTGTCCCCCAAGGCTCCATCCTAGGTCCTACGCTCTTTCTAATCTACATCAATGATCTCCCCGATGCCATAACATCCCAAGTAGGTTATGTACGCCGATGATACCACAGTTTACTTTCACCTCCATCAAAAATCTGGTGTTGGTGACAAGGCGAACCTCGCTGTCGAGCTTGAAAAGGACCTCCAAACCGTGGTGGATTGGGGTAAGAAATGGCTCGTAAAATTCAATTCTTCCAAAACGAAACTGCTGTCTATTAACCACCACAGACAACCGCATCTCCCTCCCATTAGTATGGAACAGGCTTGCCTCACAGAGAGTAAAATACTACGCCTGCTTGAACTGACACTCTCAGCGGACCTCAAGTGGAATGACTACGTCGAATCCATTGCTAAATCCGCACCTGTGAAAGTCGGCTCTCTGTGCAGGGCCCGGAAATTCTTTCCGCCTGAATCTATCCTGCACTTATATAAATCTACCATCCGCCCGTGTATTGAGTACTGCTGCCACATCTGGTCGGGTGCCGCTTCTATTCTCCTCGGGGTTCTTGACAAAATACAGCGAAGAATCTGTAATGTGATTGATACCGACTTAGCTGAACGCCTGCAGTCACTCTCTCATCGGAGTGACGTGGCTTTCCTGTGCCTCTTCTATAAATACTTTGATGGCTTCTGATCTGACGAACTTAAATGACTGGTGCCCCCTAGATGTAAATTTGCACGAGATACTAGATTGGCAACCAGATCCCACCTCTTTACATTGAAACCGATGAAATGTAACCGCAATTTCTACTCCAACAGCTTCTTTCCTCGCACTTCCCGCCTGTGGAATTCCCTACCGCATGCTTGCTTCCCCGACAGCTACAACCTCGCAGGAGTTTAAATGTAGGGTCAATAGACATCTCCTAACACACTAACTCACACCCACTCTCTCAAGCTCTCTTCCTATGTACATCCTAAGTTGTCTATCACCCTCCTTCTGACATTTCCTATACCCAATTGCTCTTGTCGGAAATTTACAGATGTAACGGGTCTCCTGATTGGCTGATTTAACCCGAACCTCGTTTTGAACTTTAGGCGGGCTTTACCAGAGGTTTTATGTTTTTTTCTGATGGTTTTGTTCTCTCCT
The DNA here is from genome assembly GCA_037127315.1 of Ascarosepion bandense. Taxonomy (NCBI): domain Eukaryota; kingdom Metazoa; phylum Mollusca; class Cephalopoda; order Sepiida; family Sepiidae; genus Ascarosepion; species Ascarosepion bandense. The sequence goes on along the minus strand of JBBBDQ010000340.1, from coordinate 5,967,763 downwards.
TTTTTCAGCTAGCACGAACAGTATCGGACGTATTTGTGCCGCTCCGGATTTTTGTTGCAGCAGGGCCTAAATTGGCGCCCACTTGTCTTGCTATATCGAGACCATCTTACCAATTCTTTGTAATCTTTTAGGCTAATGCCACAACTTTGTAACAGAGAAAATCTCTTGTTACCCTTCTTACCTTAAAAAGGATACCCTATGGGCAAAGCCTTGCCTTCCTAGAGAAAAATTCTCTAAGCACTATCATCTTATACCAAGATAAGAAACTGTGAAAGAAGCTGACCCAGAAGAAAGTTCCTGTACGTCGCGGATCGCAGTTCCTTGTGTCTTTTTCATCCCACTCCTAGACGGAGGATACTATACCAAGCTAAGCAGAGAAAAGAGACTATACCAAGCTACACTGTAGCAGCAAAATTCAGCATATTTTAGCAAGACGAATAAATTGTTTTTTCTATACCAGGTATGTCTTGTTATGTTTGATAATTTCCTTTCACTGCTTAAGCGCTAAGCTATGTGAATATATTTCTCACATAGCTTTTATTGCAAAAATATGAGCGTTACATATTTTATTGTAAATTTTTCCCTTCCAGAATTATTATTTGTGTGATTTTTTTTTGGTGCTTCTTGTCTGCTACCTAAAAAAAAAAAAAAATTTTTTTTTTTCAAAATTTGTCGGAGAGGGGGTTAGTTTGACTGGATAAGCCTTGACATTTCCTTATTTTCTCTCTCTCTTCGCATGTTATCCTGGTATGCTTGAGGGCGGCATATGGCGGGAGAGCGGCAAAATTTAAAACCTGTCTCTCTTCAACCTTTAAAATTACAATTGGAGTGTCCTGACTTCAGTGGGTCTCCTTCGGCGGATAAATTTGAATTTCGGGCATTTCTCAGAAGGTTCGAATTCTGCACAGCCGACTTGGGGAGATATAACATTTGGTGCTTGTTGTAGTGACATTTAGTGCTTGTTAATATAACATTTAGTGCTTGTTAATATAACATTTAGTGCTTGTTATGATGACATTTAGTGCTTGTTAATATAACATTTAGTGCTTGTTAATATGACATTTAGTGCTTGTTGTGATGACATTTAGTGCTTGTTATGATGACATTTAGTGCTTGTTAATATAACATTTAGTGCTTGTTAATATAGCATTTAGTGCTTGTTATGGTGACATTTGGTGCTTGTTAGTATGACATTTAGTGCTTGTTATGATGACATTTAGTGCTTGTTAATATAACATTTAGTGCTTGTTAGTATAACATTTAGTGCTTGTTATGGTGACATTTAGTGCTTGTTAGTGTAACATTTAGTACTTGTTAATATAACATTTAGTGCTTGTTAATATAACATTTAGTGCTTGTTATGGTGACATTTAGTGCTTGTTAGTGTAACATTTAGTGCTTGTTAATATAACATTTAGTGCTTGTTAGTATAACATTTAGTGCTTGTTATGGTGACATTTAGTGCTTGTTAGTGTAACATTTAGTACTTGTTAGATCTCTCCTTTCTGTGTATAGTACTGTACGTAACAGGTTGAAGGACGCAGGATTCGATCTTCAGTCCTGTAACTCCAACTGTGCGGATTTGCAAAAGAAAATGTCAGAGGATGGATCAATTACCTCCCCCTTCCCTCCTATGAAAAGGTACTGGGGTATCATTATTCCCCTCGACAAGATACAATCAGACTTGCGCCCACTGAGATTAACATTAACGTAGACACTAAACGTGGAATTCTGTCTCAGACTTCCAGCATCTATGATCCGCTTTCCTTACTTCTCCCAGTTACTATTCAGGGCAAGACATTCGTTAGCCAACTATGGAAAAACAACTTGTCCTGGGATCAACAGATCCCTGAAAATTTTACTATCCCTTGGCAAACTCTTGCTAAGGAACTTAATGAATTAAGCGAATTTGAATTCCCCAGACGTGTGTTGCAGGAGAGCTTCCCGGTGGAATTTATTTGTTTCTGCGACGCATCTAAGCTCGCATACGGGTTTTCTTTATATGTTAAACAAGGAAATCGATGTTCCTTGTTGTTCGCTAAAGCTAAGGTGGCTCCCATTAAGCAGAAAACCCTACCTACTTTGGAACTAATGGCGATCTATCTCGCTCTCAAAGTTGTTCCTAAGGTTATTGAAGCCTTGAAGCCTATCAACGTACTTTCTATTTTCCTTGTGTCAGATGCACAAGTAGCCTTATCTTGGGTTTTAAATGGGAAGGGGTCTAAAAGAAATATTTTTGTGGAAAATCGTGTCCTGGACATAAAAAAAATGTTGGAGGACGTTAACATCAGATTTGGCGTCACCCCCTTGTTCAAGTATGTCCCTTCGTCGGAAAATCCTGCGGATTTGTTGACTAGAGGCCTTTCAGCCTCCAAGTTTAAACAATTGTTCGATTTTTGGGTATACGGACCCGATTGGCTAAATCAACATAACATCGACTGGCCAGTATCTCCATTACCTTGCCTTAATGACACCAACCGGAACATTGTATCCTGTATGTTAACCGAGGATTCTCGCGCAGACGAATCCAGTCTTCCTTTAAATATTTCTAAATTTTCAACATTGTCTAGAGCGATCAACGTTCTTGAAAAGGTTTTAAGGTTCGGTGATAAGTTGATGCATCGACACATTGATACCTACCATAAAGCCAAATTGTTGCTTTTTTCTGATATGCAAAGGGAGGCATTTCCCTTTGAGTTGGAATATTTGACTCAACCTTCTAATAAGGTGGTACCTCCTAGAATAACTGCCCTTGGGTTGTTTATTGATAGGGATGGTCTGTTGCGGACTAAAGGACGCATCCAGAATTCCAGTATACTCCACTTCGGAGTCAAATTCCCTATACTTTTGGGTAAACATCACCCCTTAACTGAATTGGTTATCAAAGAGGCGCATTTGAATTGTTGCCACATGGGAACCAATTCAACTCTTTCCAAGTTGAGATTATCCGGATTTTGGATTCCCCAGGGAAGACAATCGGTAAAGAAAACACTTCGTAGCTGTATTACTTGTAAGAAAATTAATTCTTTACCGTATAAAGCTCCCTCGGGCTCTCAACTACCCACCCATCGGGCAAATTTTGTTCACCCCTTTCAACAAGTGGGTATAGATTTTACCGGCCATTTCTTGGTAAAGTACAAGGATGATGAAATAAAGATGTACATCCTGCTATTCACCTGCATGAGTCTTCGCGCAGTGCATCTGGAGCTTTGCCTGACATGAGCTCCAGATCCTTCCTGTTAGCCTTCGTCAGATTTACCAATCTTTTTGGCGTTCCCTCTCATGTCTATTCGGATAATGCTAAAACCTTTCTAGCATCCGGCATTATGTTGTCTGAAATTTTCGTTTCCGACGAATTCAGGGAACATTTTAGGTCCGCTTCCATTAGTCATCACACCATTCCCCTTTATTCCGCCTGGTATGGGGGCGCATGGGAGAGAATGATCAAAACCATGAAGCAATGCTTGAAAAAATTAATAGGTAGGAGGAAAATTCAGTATTTTGAATTTTTAACGATAATTTCTGACGTGCAGAAAGCGATCAACGATCGACCGCTGACTTATTTTACCGCTTCAGAAGGGGGCCTAGATATTTTAACCTCCAATCACTTTCTACAAACTGGCTACAATCCACGTTTGTTAATTAGTAACTATGGATCGGAAGATCTGTGCCCCGATCCCCCTAGTAGAATAAAGCTGGTGCAATCTTTGGAGTTAAGACATAAATATGTCGAAAAATTTAGGAAGATGTGGCACAATGATTATCTGTTGTCTCTGAGAGAGAGGGATACGAATTTGAAGGGAGATTGCCCTCTAAAGGTGTCAGTTGGAGAAATTGTATTAATCAAATCTCCTAATAAGACTAGACCTTTTTGGAGTCTAGGTAAGGTGCTTAGACTCATTACCGGGAACGATGGTAAAGTTCGCTCGGCCTGTGTGTTGAGGAACGGTTGCGAACAGGTTCATTCCTTAAAACATTTATTTCCCCTGGAATTAAAGGCAGACAGAAGCACATTCAGTTCCCCTTGATCTTATTCTATGAAAAAAAAAAAAGTAATGGATAACCATTACTTTTTTCGTTCTCCGTTGGCAGTGTGTCGGAAATTTACAGATGTAACGGGTCTCCTGATTGGCTGATTTAACCCGAACCTTGTTTTGAACTTTAGGCGGGCTTTACCAGAGGTTTTATGTTTTTTTCTGATGGTTTTGTTCTCTTCTTTTTTCAGCTAGCACGAACAGTATCGGACGTATTTGTGCCGCTCCGGATTTTTGTTGCAGCAGGGCCTAAATTGGCGCCCACTTGTCTTGCTATATTGAGACCATCTTACCAATTCTTTGTAATCTTTTAGGCCAATGCCACAACTTTGTAACAGAGAAAATCTCTTGTTACCCTTCTTACCTTAAAAAGGATACCCTATGGGCAAAGCCTTGCCTTCCTAGAGAAAAATTCTCTAAGCACTATCATCTTATACCAAGATAAGAAACTGTGAAAGAAGCTGACCCAGAAGAAAGTTCCTGTACGTCGCGGATCGCAGTTCCTTGTGTCTTTTTCATCCCACTCCTAGACGGAGGATACTATACCAAGCTAAGCAGAGAAAAGAGACTATACCAAGCTACACTGTAGCAGCAAAATTCAGCATATTTTTGCAAGACAAATAAATTGTTTTTTCTATACCAGGTATGTCTTGTTATGTTTGATAATTTCCTTTCACTGCTTAAGCTCTAAGCTATGTGAATATATTTCTCACACTCTATGTAACCCCTTGCGCTATAGTGGCAGTGGAATGCATTGCTTGGGGTGACACGATTAAAAAAAATTTATTAACACAGTAAAATAAAAATACGCAGTCCAAGAATGAGTCCTAAGTAGAATTTAAATAATATTAGATGACCTATAGTTAGAATAAATACAATTATCTACGCAGTAAGGTGGTTAAATTCTTCAACATATTTGAGGAAATAATCGTTTAATAAATATTAAGGAAGCTTTTTATCTCCGATTAATTCCTATGTTGTATTTCGATCAATAAATATAAATTCTGACTGACAAAGTGATTTTTAACAATCGTGGATTTGTAATCCATTTCTAGTTAAATTAATCCTCTGCTTCCTTCAGATTTGGATATATATAGACTATCAACATCAGCCCTAGGGTGATGCAAGTGGTATCAATTGAGAAACTTTCTCGATTTGACACCTATTTGCTTAATGTTAACTATGATCCAGTTAAGGATGTGGAAATTATTGCGTCGCAGGGACAGCCAACGTCTTTATGAATAGTATTCTGTATTATGAATTTAACCCAGTATTTAACACCGAATGCATACTCCTATTTTCTTTCTTAATTTTCTTATTTTCTTCGTTTGGGTAAGCTTTATACCATCTCCCTCGCTGAAACCTACGTATTTACGCACTACTAATTTATGTCTCCTAATTTTGTAACAAAATTTAGATGTATAAAGCGTGTTTCTGTAATTCTCCATTTTTATAATTCTTCTTTATACATTTATCTAATCTGAAATCCATATTGATGTCTTCAATGTAGCCTTTTAAAATATTGACGATAATCTTTACTACACTATATACTTTGGTAGAGAGTTTGATAGAATAGATGACTAAAAACTTTCTGTTGTAGTTTCTATACAGTTTACATCATGCGAAACTGGTATTAAGGACAGAACAAACAGAAGGAACGATAGAGTGTCTCCCTAAAAGATTCCTCGTCGGATATTCAAAGAAATAGAAGTTACAGTATCTTTGCTGTTGTTTATGTATAATGTGGGTTTCCAAAGTTCCGGGTAGTTTTAATATCCGAGTACATTTACTTAACAATGTACTTAACTTGTACATTTCCAAAGCCTGAAGGATCCAAAAGTGACGTTCTTTTAGCTTTCTGACTTCTATAACTGCTTTTCCAATTCTTAAGGTCCGTTTGGAATTTATTTTTTGTTGATATAACCTACATCGTTTTTATATCATTTTATTTTCTTTGTCTTTAATTGTGGTTTCTGTTTAATTACTTTCTTGATTTGTGGGATTTAATTCACTAGTTTTATTTTATATTTAAGCTTGATCATTTTTCTTCGTCGTGGTGAAACATTTGTATTATCATTTTTTTTTTTTTTTTTAATCATCTCACCCCAAGCAAGGCATTCCACTGCCACTATTGCGCATGGGGCTACATAGGGGAAGGTAAAGAGAAGGAGTGGATAGACATAGGGAATGTCAGGAGAAAGGTGATAGATGAGTAAGGATAGCGAGGATGAGTGTCGGGCAGATGGGAAGAGTGCTTGATAGAATGGGAGCAGGTTAGTGTGTTAGGAGGTGTCTATTGACCTTACATTTAAACTCCTGGAGATTGTAGCCGTCGGGGAAGCAATCGTTTGGAAGAGAATTCCACAGTCGGGAAGTGCGAGGAAAGAAACTGTTGGAGTAGAAGTTACGGCTGCATTTTATCGGTTTCACTGTAAAAGGGTGGGATCTAGTTGCTAATCTAGTATCTCGTGCAAATTCGTATTTAGGGGGCACCAGTGATTTAAGTTCATCGGAGCAGAAGCCGTGAAAGTATTTATAGAAGAGACACAGGGAAGCCACGTCTCGCCGGTGGGAGAGAGACTGCAGGCGGTCTGCCAAGTCGGTATCTATCACATTACAGACCCTCCTCTGAACCTTATCGAGAAGCCCGAGGAGAACAGCAGGGGCACCCGACCAGATATGGCAGCAGTATTCAATGCACGGGCGGATGGTAGATTTGTAAATGTGCAGGATAGATTTAGACGGAAAAAACTTCCGGGCCCTACACAGAGAACCGACTTTCATAGCAGCGGATTTAGCAATGGATTCGATATAGTCATTCCATTTGAGGTCCGCTGAAAGTGTGAGACCAAGGAGGCGTAGTGTTTTACTCTCTGGGAGGCAAGCCTGGTCCATGCTAATGGGAGGTAGGTGAGATTGTCGATGATGGTTAATTGACAGTAGCTTCGTTTTAGAAGCATTAAAATTTACTAGCCATTTCTTACCCCAGTCCAATATGGATTGGAGGTCTTTTTCAATCTCGGCTGCGAGTTTAGCTTTGACGCCGACACCAGATTTTTGTTGGAGGCGAGAGTAAACTGTGGTGTCATCGGCGTACAAACCTATTTGGGTTCTTATGGAATCAGGGAGATCATTAATATATATCAGGAAGAGTGTAGGACCTAAGATGGAGCCTTGGGGGACACCTGCGTTTGTATGGTAGTTCTGAGAGGCATGTCCGTTTAATACCACTTTCATTGTGCGGTTAGAGAGGAAGGACTGGATTGGTTCAAACAAATGTCCAGTTATACCATAGCTCCGCAGTTTACATAGAAGGCCAGCATGCCAAACTCTGTCGAACGCCTTAGATATATCCAATGCAACGGTTCGAGCTTCGCCATTCCTGTCGAGTGCCTGGTATATGTACTCGGTGATGGTCGTTAGCATATCAGCAGTAGACCTGGTGAAGCGGAAACCATATTGCTTGTCCGAGAGGAGCCTGTGTGCTGTGAGATGCTGAACCACCGCGGCGTTGATAATGGCTTCGAACACTTTGCCAAAGATCGGAAGAAGGCTGATAGGGCGGTAATTTGCAGGGTCAGAGGGTTCTCCAGTGTTTTTAAATATAGGAACTATAGAGGAAGATTTCCAACAGGCAGGAAAGCAGGAAGCAGATAGGCAGAGGTTGTAGAGCTTAGAAAGGATAGAGGATAGTTCAGGGGCACATTTCTTTAAGACTATGGTTGGGATTCCGTCACCACCGCTCGCTTTGTGAGGGTCAAGTTTTAAGATTATCTTAGAGACAAGCGAAGGTGTAATGTGGACATCATTCAGTTGTGCCTCGGTTCTAGGTGAGAAGTCGGGTGTAAAAACTCCAGACGAGTCCAGACTCGAATTGTTCGAGAATCTGCGGGCAAAACATTCAGCCTTATCTGCTGGGGAGGTGAGGACCTCAAATTTGTTGATTAGCGGGGGTATTGTGGACTTGCTCTTATTAAGTACTCTTTTACAGAGTCGCCAGTAGTCTTTAGAGCCGAATTTAGAGCATGCTATGCGTTGCTTCATTCTGGCAGCAAACAACATCTTAGCTTCGTTAAGTATCCTTTTACACTTATTACGAGCTGAAGTGAAAAGGCGCCTGTTTTGTTCCGACGCATAGTTACGATAGAGTCGGAAGAAATGATTCCGGTGGGCAATGGCAGCCGAACAAGCGGGTGAGAACCATGGAGACGAATGAGATTTAAGCTGGAATTTCCTAGCAGGGATGAAGGCATCGATGCCAGCCTTAACCCAGGAGGAGACCTCGGATGCACATTCTTTGATGGGAAGACTAAAGACGTTGTTCCAAGGGATGTCACAGAGGAAGTCTCGGAACGAATCCCAGTCTGCTCTTTGATAGCAGTATGATATTCTACTTGTCTGTGTTTCATGGGTCGGGCGGGAGTGGAGTGAAATATTGACGGACACTACAGTGTGGTCAGAGTTTCCAAGTGGGCAGAGTTGTCTGGTAGTGCAAGAGTCTGGGATGGAAGTGAAGCAGAGGTCTAGAAGTGAGTTCCTTCCGTTAGGTTTGTCGGAGAAACGCGTGGGGAAGTCCACTACTTGCGTAAGGGATTGGGTGATTGAAAAGTTCATGGTGTGGACACCAGCAGGGTTAGTGACTGCGTTCTTCAGCCACTTGGTGTGGTGGGCGTTAAAGTCACCAAACACGAATACATGGGCAGAGGGATGGGTAGAAATGGCTTTGTCAATATTGTCAGAAATGATGTCAATTAACGAACAGTCAGGGGAGGAAGGAGAGCGGTACAGAAAGAAGAGATAGCTAATCGAGCTGAGAAGTGAGAGGCAGAAGCACATGAAAGAATGATCTGGGGATTCAAAAGATGACACCCTAGCTAAGGGAAGGTGTTCGCTGACATAGACACCAAGCCCATGCATATGAACATTGGAGTCCTTCCTGAAGAGGGGAAGGTAGCCAGGAACGCAGAACTCAGATGAGGGGATAAAAGGGTTAAGATTAGTTTCACATAGGGCTAATATATCAGGTGAGTTATTATGGAGGAAAGAATCTACGCTGGGGAAGTTGGTGCGGATGCCGCGTATGTTAGTGAAAGAGATGCAGACAGGTTTGGGCGTTTTCAAATGAGCTGGTTTAGTTTTGTTATTATGTTTGCTTTTTTCCATAGTAATTCAGTTAAGGAGTGGTCTTAGAATAGAATCAGTCGGTCAATCATTTGCAACTTGTGAAGGATGGAGACTGGCGCGGCCTACAACATAATGTGGCCTCGGGGTTGCCCACCGAACGTTCATGCAGGGACGCCCGTCCATGCGCGATATGGCACTACAAGAACCCCGGTATTATTCAACTGTTGATCAGAGCAGCCTCTCAAGACGCTACGCAAGAGTTCGGGCTCCTAACTACCAGTCGGAAGCAGCAACCAGGAAACTGCCAACCCGGTACCCTCAGAATGTAAAGACGTTGCCATCATACTCCGTAACTGCAAAGAGCTTCCAGCTGAACTAACACCAAGACCAGAGAAAGGGGATGAACCGGGAACCCCTTCCTAAACAAGAAACAAGGTGATCACCTCTAAACCCATTCAAAAGAAGGGGGTGGAGTGTGAGACCGGGCGATAGTAGAAACTATCTACTCCAATTAAAAAAAAAAAAAAAAAAGAAACAAGGAAAAAGTGACTGAGGCTTACAAAGTTTTAACTTAGTAAAAGTCGAAAATACCCTTGAATAGCAAAATTATTTACACAAATTAAGTGACGAAAAAAAAAATCAAAGACGACCAAAAGACGAAAAAAAAAAAAAAAAAAAAAAGTAAATAAATAAATAAAATAATTTCCAAGAAATTTCACAAAAACAGACTGAAAAATGGACTGAATCCCGGTTGACTTACCACAAGCAGCTAACACTGTAAAGTTGATTTAATTCAATTTATGAAGACAAAAATAGAAATTAAACCGTTTTTTACAGAATATAGTCGAGTTATGTTGCTTGCGTTCGCTTGCCAAACCGTTAAGAATTCAATCTCTCGAAGACAGAAATTTAAATCTTCTACAAGACAAAACTAATGGAAATAATTGAACCGTGATGCTATTTATCATTAGTCGAAAATACCCTTGAATAGCAAAATTATTTACACAAATTAAGTGACGAAAAAAAAAATCAAAGACGACCAAAAGACGAAAAAAAAAAAAAAAAAAAAAAGTAAATAAATAAATAAAATAAAATAATTATCATGCTAATCATTGCTTGTTTGTAAATTCAATGATATGTCCATAGATTGTCTGATATGGATTATCTCGTTGATTATTGCGTAATATCATGTGATATCAATTTTTGTTCTTTCATGTTGGAATGATCGAACTCATGACCACTAGATGATACTAATACATGTAAAACCAACTACTATATCCATTACACCATCGTTCGGAAGAACTTTAGTGGTGTATTTTTTGGAGCCTTTTATATTCAGCGTATAGGTGTTATAATAGACACAACGTTTCAACCAAGTACCCTCTGGTTATCCTCTTGGTACTCTCATCTTATTTTCTACGCCAATAATCTATTAAAATTTGCTAATATTTCCATCTAAATTTGATTTCGAGACCAGGATAATGATATTTCTGAAATGTACCTATTCCCACTTGAATAAAAAAAACTTGAGAGTATGAAAATTTTCCTTCACGCAAAGTAGGAACATGACGACGCATGATTCAAGAGTACCATTTAATAATTCTTGAATTACACGAGAAAGACAACAAATTTTACAGGTACTCTCCAAACTACGCAAATAACTTGGTATTAGAAAACAGGAATTCTCTGTGAATATATTTTGATAAATCTTTTCCCAGATGGTTTGCAAAATATGGTCAGGCTACTATTAGGTTTTCATTTATTTATCAGTTTCTTTAAAAATAAAGATTGAGTAGATCGAAAACGGCTGAAATGAAAGCATCTTGAAAATTTTAAAGCAAAATCGAGGAGTGTTTAATAATGCACATGATAACTCGAAACACCTAATACCACCCACGCTTATGTGACCTTACAATGAAGCATTAACCAAATATTGATACGTGATGTGCAATATGAAGCTTGTATATTCATGTCAAAAATGCAACTGTACACAAATGCGCGAAAATCTATGTAAGGAGTTGTATGAGTTTGGAAAACGAGATCAGCCTGACCCACTACAAAATTTTTATGAAAAAATAATCAAATATCAGTTAAATATTAAATAAATGACTCTCAGAGCATTTATTTAAAAGTTTTCACGTTTCTCTGGAAAATCTGACAACACGTACTTTTACATATGATTCAGAATCATCCACACGCACGCAGCATAATTTATGCAACCAAAGAATCACAAAGAATTTATATACACTGCGTGTAAAAACACGAATATAGATGCATTAAACACATTCAGAAATATCATCCACATTCCGGACAATGATATATGCACTACCGATGATCGGTGTAAGTAACTTTCAGTAATATCTTACAAGTGAAATTCAGCCTACTTCATATCAGCCACAATATATTACTTCGGTTAGATAACAGTTCCCATATATAGAATTTAGAATAGAAACAAATAAGAAAGAAAATCTGAAACGATTTTTACAGGGTAACCAAAAAAACTGTGTTCTGGCATTATCTTTATGAAATACACCACTTTATCCTGTTCGCTAGTTCCAGGCATTTTTCTTGAATTGCTGCCTTTTATACTTCCTATTCTAAATAGTATTTTTGAATCAGTTGTTTGGTTACGTAGCAGATGTTCAAAGTACATGATTCCTTTACAATCCCACCATATGCTTAGCATGACTTTCTGAGGTTAAAGACCTACTCTTGGGTTGGCTAAATTTGGTTCATGTTGCTTGTCCCATAATCTTTTCTACTGAACATTATTTTAAGCTATAGATTTCCTATTGCTAGTCATATTTTGTTTAAAAAATGTCCTATTTTGTTGCATTTATACAGCAAATAGCAGGGAGAATTACAACGCAAAATGATATTTTTAATCATAACCTAATCGATTTTAGTACCCAACATTCTCTAAGCGCTCATGTGGATTTTGTTAAATTTAGTGTTTATTCCAGTTGCTGCCTTGTGAAACGCGGGCGATTCTTTAAAAGCGAAAACATGTTCAACGTACACATAATATTTGTCTATATTTCAAAAGCGGCAGCAAAGATGGAATGGGAATGATATGCCACAGTGATTGAAATAGAGTTCGCATCGAAATTTTTATAAGCTGAAGAAGGTCGGAGCGTAAACATCGCAATAAAGATGAAGATAACAGTCCGAACAATGTAAATAATATACACATAACATATCTGTTTTGTTGATCGAGAGGCATTTTTTACCTATTTGGTAATATATAAGCATCATGCATCTAAAATGCTCCTCATCATCTTTCACTTTCATAGGGCTGCCAAGTTACTTTTTAGTAGATTTTTCAACACTATTTTTACTTCCATTTTATAATAATTATTGTGTCACTTTTCTTAGTTTATTTTATATTCTTTTCTATTTTATATGAGCAGTATTGAAAGATATATTTTTCACTAATATATAATCTATATCATCGCGGATATGGTGATACTAGCTTATCCAGACACAATAAGAACTACAGAGTTTATCCTGACGCTTCCGATCAACCAAATGATGCATGTTTATCCAAACTGGTTTATGAAAAAAAAAAAGAGGTAGAAAAAACAATTTATAAGTGAATCGCGGACAAGATAGTCAACAATAGAAAAAGTGATTCACTAGGCCCTCTACAATCTAACTTCATCGTGCCGCATTCACGATCTACATAGATCATACACCCCTAGAGAATTTACCGAATTCGCTCATGCAAAATTTAAAAAAAAATTACAAACTTAGGCTCTGAGCATTGCTGGCTATATTTGCAGCTTACAGTATCTCAAAGGCAAAGATAATGTTTGCGCACGTATCTTGTCGCGTGCAGTTGATGCAAATGAGGACAATGTTGATTCTCTGGTAGATATAAACCATAACAATTACTTAATTAGCACGATAAATTCAAACCTAATTAAAGCGAAAGCGTTTGCATCTCATGAAAATATTGACGATTAATCAGTGACGCCCGAGGGTCTCATATTAAACATAATTAGGGAGCAAGAGTTAGACAAGGACATTGTAGAACTAAAGAGTAGATTAAAACATGGTAGGGCTACCAAACCAGAACAGAAAAGGTACATAGTAATGGATGAGATTACTAGTGTAATTATTTGTCTGTTATTAATATTTTTTCTTTCTGATTTTCTAAGAAAATAGTCGTAGTTATTAAATATCTAAGGACGTAATATACAAATACAACAAGTATAAAAACAAAAAAGTAGCAGTGGTGTGATTAGAAACAGAGAATAACAGTTTCACCTATGGGAAAAAAGTGGAGAATATTCTATTTTCCTCAGTATTATTTCAAACAACTTTTGTTTCTTCAGTTCCAACAGCTGTTGCTTTTATTAAGTTTGTACAACAACGGCCAACATTTTTCCATATTTGCAAGAATTATTTTTCTATGCACACAAAAATAAAATAAAAATAACCGAACGTAATTCTAATTCTCAAACCGAAATATCATTAGCTTGTTGGTAAAGTGATTCCGCGTAAGACCGGAGTAGTTTTAAAATTGCGAAGGATACGCTCCAGCTTAATAACGTAAAGTAAATGCGGAGGAGTACTGCCTTGACGACTGTAGCGAGACAGTATTGAAGTCGCCGATTGAAACCCTTTAAATTCCATCAGTGCACCAGGAGACCTATACAGAAATCGGGTCCGGGTGCGAAACCAGGAGTTGAAAAGACAACTTCCAGAAATCGATAGTCATCTCTAACGAATGTCTTGGACTGATCTAAATTGATTAGTGCAGTTTTACTCTAGACGTACTCGATGATCAAGCGTACCATTTGAAGGTTGTTCTGCCATGCAATTTACAGCACAATACTTTTTGAAGCCTGTCAGAGTAAAGACAGCATTTAAACGGCTTGCTAAGATCTTGGTCAAAATATTCAGCTCTCTGTTTAATATCGTTAAAGACCAAATGTTACTAATCCCATACCCACTGTTCTTGTCCTTGCATAGGAACCTGATTACACCCCCGTTAAAACGTTTACGTGTAGACCCTGCTTTATCTAATTGTTGAAAATCAGTTCCGGCAAAGGAACGAGAACAGGAGATTTAAGGTTTGTAAGGCAGATCATCTAAACCCGAAGATTTATCCCATCCAACCAGCTCCATCTTTTTCAGGCTTCCAGAGACTTTAATGAAAGCCTCGCACACAGTAATGATCCGAAGACACTGTTGAATGAAAATTGAGACAGCCTAACCGATTCTCTTTACCCAGATAAGGCGGCTAATAAACCAATTGTAACCGAAGTGCCCCTATTTATCCAAGTCCACGCTACATCTCTAGGATGCTCTCTACGTTACTTATAGACATGATCATTCCTATCGGTGAAATCTCGAAAGGTTTTAACATCTCGTTTATTAGCAGCCAGCCGAATTTGTCTCTATACGATCTATGTCGGTGTCAAGGACGGTATTTCAGTCACCCACTAAAACTACCCGGCGAGATGTTACCAAAAATTTCTCGATCTAACTTTAAAAATCAGACCATTTAACACAGGCATTGGACGCATAAACCCAACTGAGACGAAGAGCCTTATTCTTTTTGATAATATTCAGAACATAAACCTTCCCTGCTGGAACCGCGAAGTGAAGACGTTATCTCGTGTCAGAATACTTTCTTACCACACTGGAATCCTCTAACGAGTCTCCATCAAATCATACTGAATAGAGAGAGAACCCCATAGGCAGGATTGTCTCACGACTACGAGTTTAAAATCGGTTTTTTGTACATAAGAAAAACTCACCCTGAAACGTTGAAGATCAAGAGATTCCTATCTTAGAACCCGTTTGTTCAAACAAGCAAACCAGATGGACATTATCAGAGAGATTAGGGTTGCTCTTCTTCAATGAACACGGCCGATGTGATTCTTGTTCCATTGTGCCTAGATTTATTTAATTTTTATGACCTTCTATTGTGACAGGCCAGCAATTTACAAAGAAAAAAGTTAGCTTTAATGCTTTATACAGGAAGAGGCGAATAAAAATCAGGAGCCTGTCAGCACAATAATATATGTGGTTGTCTTTTCACGTTTTTATTATCAATGTATGTCAGTCGAGGGAACGTTGATCTCCTCTATCATGTCCGATATCTACCGCTCACCTGCGCTTGACCGCACAACTTTTAAGATACTCTTTGCTTTAGAAAATACGAGAATTTCCCACATTTTTCCCTGTTAACTATTTTCATTTTTTAAATTATATTTTTGAATTTTGAAAGTTTCAAAGTATTTTGTCTTTGTTCTTTGGATACGCGACAGATGTCTTCCCCAAGGCCATGAGGTGGTTTAATTTTTTTTGTTTTTGCAGCTTTCCAAGAGTTTTCAAAACTTCTGAATCTTTCAGTAGAAAGTTTTTGAGATGGTTGAAGAAGAAAGAGCGGAGACTGGAAGTGGCTGAAGCGGAATGGAATAAAAATATAATAGTAATTCGTTTAGTGTAGTGAATTTTGATAGATTGGGTGTCAAATAACCTGTCATCGGTGGCATGGGTCATGATTTCTATAAATCAGTAGGAAAGCGGTGCAGAGGACGAGGAACACGGCACTCTACTGTATTTGGTTTTATCTCTCGCTTTGCGTCCAACTCTTTAGTATCCATAACTTTCTGATTTTACCCAGTTTTGTCAGTTTTCTGTTGTAAGTCGGCCAATGCTACTGTTGTAGTTGCAGCAAACGATATAGGGGAGTCACCCATGGAGTTGAAATAGAGAAGGAGGCTGTCGGTTGCTTTTACTTTGTTTTGTCTGTTCCCTCTGCCCATTCCTTTTCATTTTTGTCTAGTGGTTGATTAGAATAAGATTTGCACATAAATCAAAGCGTAAGATGATTTCAAGCAACTATTAATAATACAATCAGTAAAATTTAGTATAACGTAATTAATTTTACATGCTAGAAAGCTGTCGGAAATTTACAGATGTAACGGGTCTCCTGATTGGCTGATTTAACCCGAACCTCGTTTTGAACTTTAGGCGGGCTTTACCAGAGGTTTTATGTTTTTTTTCTGATGGTTTTGTTCTCTCCTTTTTTCAGCTAGCACGAACAGTATCGGACGTATTTGTGCCGCTCCGGATTTTTGTTGCAGCAGGGCCTAAATTGGCGCCCACTTGTCTCGCTATATCGAGACCATCTTACCAATTCTTTGTAATCTTTTAGGCTAATGCCACAACTTTGTAACAGAGAAAATCTCTTGTTACCCTTCTTACCTTAAAAAGGATACCCTATGGGCAAAGCCTTGCCTTCCTAGAGAAAAATTCTCTAAGCACTATCATCTTATACCAAGATAAGAAACTGTGAAAGAAGCTGACCCAGAAGAAAGTTCCTGTACGTCGCGGATCGCAGTTCCTTGTGTCTTTTTCATCCCACTCCTAGACGGAGGATACTATACCAAGCTAAGCAGAGAAAAGAGACTATACCAAGCTACACTGTAGCAGCAAAATTCAGCATATTTTTGCAAGACAAATAAATTGTTTTTTCTATACCAGGTATGTCTTGTTATGTTTGATAATTTCCTTTCACTGCTTAAGCGCTAAGCTATGTGAATATATTTCTCACAAAGCACTGTAAAAATTTTTTTGATAATATTAAAACAATTCTTTATAAAGCCTTTTTATATCATAAGATTTTTTGAAACATCAGCGTGATTGTTGCTTAGATGACGAGAAATATATTCTTAAAACAAATTAAATAACAGAAAAAATGTAAAATCCAAACAAAATCCTTACTTGAAGGAATCATGATCTCGACTTTCGTGTGTGAGACATAAAATCTTTAGGATACATTATTTTCCCTCCATTGTACACATAAACAAATTATAGCATTCAACAATAAATTTTTATTATCACTGGACATTATATATTTGATGTTTTACTCTTTCAGCCTGAATGCCTTTAGTAGGAATTCGTATTACCATCTTAAACTGTTAATATTTTGACTTTTAAACGGTTTATAACAATAGGAGAAAATTGCATGATGGAATTGACTGTATGCTGATATAGTGAGTGGATAACAATGATGTGTCAAAAGATTTAATCATTCAAAAACAGTTAATTACACAGTATAGTAGCAAATAGCGAATTTACGATATAACTTCAAAATTTTGTTGAAATTTTTTCGCTTTTTGTCAATGCATCACGCTTTATTGTTTGTGTGTTTTATCTTCACAAACAATTACATATTTATTTACTGCTTCTATTTTCTATTATAGTCACTGTCTCACTCTGTCTTTCTTCCTCCTTCCACATATATAGACACACAAACATACACAAACACTTTCTGATCCTGACCTGTTATTGTCAGAAACTCATCTCGAGGAATAAATGAACTAGTCTAGACGCTTAAATAAATACCTCCAGTGAATCTGAAAACTTAGAATGGGCTTTGTTGCAATTTATTGACGGGCGGTTGGCCAAATTGGGAGAATTTTATTTCGACTATTTCGGATAAGTTTTTGTTTCTAAGTTTGTTTCAGTAATTTTCTTTTCTTGAATTTATTTTTTTGTTTCCAGTATTATTTTTCAGATTCATATTTGTTTAATTTTTATTTCATTACACTGCACTTCTTTTTTTCAGTTTTGTATTTTTATCTTGTGTTTGCCTTGGACATTTTTAAGGTAAAATTGTTTTTACCTCAACAGTTTGTTTTGGCATTTTGTTTTGTACTGCATTTCATTTTACATTTCATTTTTCATTGAAAATAAAAACGTAACTTGGGTTTTTAAAATAGGAAACACATGGTGGCTGACAATATCTGTCCATCGTCAAACAACTACTTTTAGCCAATAAAGATGTGAGATAAAAAATGTGGTGGCCCAAATGTACCAGGAAAAGAAACAATTTTCCAAAGGAGGCCCTATAAATTAAAAATAATTTATTCTCCTATTGCAGAGGATAATAAGGAAAAAGAAGACACACGCATTAGCAAGGCGAATTAAGTGAACAGTGTAGCAGCTGGGAATCGACCTCTATTTGAAGTTCTTTGAAAAGCATTGTCAATAAGAGAAATCTAAAGTCTAAGTTCTTCTGGATACTGATAGTGAGTTTTTAGTAGATTACGATACAGAAGAACACATTACAAAATGAAAAGTTTCGGTTCTTGTGCTCGACAAGCTAACGCGCAAAATTTGTCGATGCACAAAGTGTCAGCGATGAAGACATTGACTTCCTTGGATATTGAACCTCAACAACTTATTAAAGGGACGATAATTTCATGTGCGACGTACGGTTACCTACGAAAGAAGACGCTGCGGAGAAGAACTCGTGTGATTTAATCACGAAAGAGCATATTATCCGCATAGAATTACAAGGATAGTGTCGGACCACTGTGACGGTGCATGACTTTCCTTACTATAATAACGGGGCATATTTGATGCTGTATGGTTAGTTGAAAGTGTTACTAAAAATGAGTTGGGTGAATAGGGGTTTATATTAATAATCGATTTAGAATCTTTCACCTCCATTCCTAACTGCCTGCAGACTGGCGGGTATAAATACCCCAACATAGTGGTATATGCGCACTACATGGGTTTGGTTTTCATTTGGGTGAATGTGATGATATACTGACGAGGTGGTTTGACCTCTTGGCTGGTAAAACGCAATATTTTATCTTTTGAATTGCCTGATCTTCCTAATCATTTTTTAGTAACGTATGCAAATTAATAGACAACTATAAATAGAGAATAATTGGAGAAGTAAGGAGAACAAGCCCTGTTGTCACAAAGGACATGGAAAGCTGTGCCACGACTGCTGTTATGCACAGAAATGCAAAACATAACAATGGCGTCGCTGATAGGATCCTTGAATTTGCTGGGCGACCCAAAACACACAGAAATATAGTTAAAAACTTTTGCTGCATTTACAAGAATAAAAAGTTAAGACAAAAATATTGACAGAGGAGAAAACGAGATAACTGATTTATTTCTTGCCACAGTTGGATACGAAGCTGTGAAGAAAATTTTGACAATGTGTTAACCAAGTGAGTTAGAAGAAATGACATTTGAAGAAATTGTGAAAGTTATAAAAAAGAACATATAACCAAAAACAAAAAAATGGTAATTGCTGAAAGAATTGAGTTTTTAGAAACAAGACAAGCACCAAATGAATCCATTGAACAATACTTATATAGATTGAAAGAACGAGCCAAGTATTGTGAATTTGAAAAATTGGGAGCACATGAAATAACTACACAAGATGAATTAATTCATCTTAGATTAATTGAAGGCTTGAAAGATCAAAACCACAAACGAAAAATACTAGAATGTCTGTAGAGTAACAAAATGAGTTTGGAAGCTAGCGTCGAGTTTTTGCAATAATCAGAATTGGTTAGAGAATTTAGTCAACCAAAAGAAGAATTTAAGACATACAGGACAATCACGACCAAATCCATAAGTAAACGTAGATATCGTGGAAAAGATCAAGAGAGAGACGAGCACAAATGTTCAGCTCTAGGAAAAAATGTAATCAAATTGCAAAAACAAAAAAAGGTCATTTTCAGGATGTATGCAAATACACAAAGCAAATAAAAAAACTAAAAACTGTTCAAACCCCATCCGAAAAAGCTGAAATATTTACAGTGAACACACAAAAAAGAGGTAAAAAAAGAATAACCGAATATTTGGATGACCAAATATTTAACATGCAAGCTGATACGCGCTGTGAAGTTACGTTGATACTTAAAAATGTCTGGATAAAATTAGGATGACGTAAATGAAAAAAGCAGCGTACAATTACAGTAATTTGATGGATAACCATTAAAAACAATGGGTACATTTCAAGGCAATTTTGAAACCGACAAGTGCTTTTTTTAAATAATTGCAATTACAGTTGGAACATGCAAACAACAACAAAAACATTGATTTATTAAAAGTAGATTCTGCTTCAATTCCATGGAAGCAGAAGGAAATAAAATAGGATTATTGAAAGGCTATAAAGCAAACATTCAAACTAATGAAAACTATCACCCAAAGTATATACTCAAAAATTCCAATTCATATCCTACTTTTGGTAGATGCCAAATCAAACAAAATGATACAACAAAGCATACTAGAAAGACTAACTCAAGGCGGTAGTAACTGGTTGCCACCGATAGTAGCGATAAAGAAACCCGACGGAAATTTAAGGCTAAGTAACGATTACAAGATAGGGGTAAATCACCAAACTTTTTTCGTTTGCCAAATATCGAAACTGCGAGCAATGAGTTAGCAAAAATGGAGTACTTTGCAAATAGAAATTGACAAGAAATTCAAGGAAATCACTATGATAAACACCCCTATGGGCTTAAGATGTACTTGTCTACCGTTTGGGGTAAAGACTTCCAGCCATATTTTTCAAAAAGCTATTGAAAGAGTCTTAATAGGAAAAATAAAAAAAATATAATATACCAGTACGATAAAGCAAATACTAAGAACTATATTCTCAAAGAATGGAGTAACCCAGACAATTTTGCTATGAGAACTCATTGTGGAAAGAAAGGTGCAAACTATGAAAATTGGATTAAAAGCATTCTCACCACTTAATGAAAGTATAGAAGCATATTTACCAAAAATGCTTCTCAGTTACAGATCCATTCCACATGTGAGAAAGTGAGCCCTTCGGCATTAATGGGAAGACAAATCAGAGCTCCCATAATCATGTCCTTTGCAACAAAAGGAAAGGTATGGTATTGAAAGAATAAAGAAGCGAATCTAGAATAAGCAAATTTCCTGATACAAAACACACAACACAACTACACTTGAAGAGACAGCATATATTGCTACATGCAGATCAGTTCAGTAGCAGAAACAAGCTGGAAGGTCAGAATCAAGAACAGGCAGAACGTTACAAAAGTGAAACAGTTGTGAAAAAGAAATGAAGCGAGACCAAGATCACCATTAAAGAGAAAAAAATAAAGTTAATACAGTATAAAAATAATCAGGTGTAGTAAAAGAAAAAAAAACAAGAATGTATGAACGTTCTGATTCTGGGATGTGTAGTATCGTATGCAAATTAATAGACAAGTATAAATAGAGAATAACTGAAAAGGTAAGGACAAACCCTGTTGTCACAGAGGACACAAAAAGCTGAGCTATGACTACTGCTATGAAATTCAAAACTTAACACGTTCATCGTTGAATTTTAGTCTTAATGTGGAATAGTATTTGCTTTCGCATATTCAATGTTGAAATCAAGTCAAGAGCTTTACAGATTCTCTTAAAATTCTAGATGTGATTATTAGTAACTCTTTTCTAGAGATGAAAATAAACTCTAGTTTTATGGTCAGATTTTAACAGTAACTTTCTGCCTAATAAAATGGAGCAAGCTTTATCTGTGTTCCGTATACTAGCTAACACGTGTTTTTCAATATTCAAGTATTTAGCTTCAACTGACGTTAATCTTCGAGAAAGGTTCATTATAGGGTGAACTTGAGACGAAAAAAAAATCACTGACATGGCACGTTTCGTTACGTACGTAGGTAAAGTTACTTCCATTTGAGGATCAAAACATTTTACAGTGAGTTATTTTTATAAGAGCTTTCTTTAAATTTTCAAATGCTATATTTTGTCATTGAGTCCTTTTAACTTCGCTATTCTTTTTACGTAACTCTGAAAAGAGGTCTATTAATCCACTACATTTTGGGAAATATCTTCTATAAAAATTGGCTAACCCTAAAAAAGATTCCAATTATTTTTCATTTGTGCGTGGAGATACCTCTGATATTTTCTTTTTCAAATTTGTGCCTTGTGAAATTCCAACATTAGAAATTTGGTTTTCCGGATATGCTATTATGTTGCAGTTTAATACACATTTATTTTTGCTTATGGTTATTCCAGCATTTTTTAATTTGTCTGAAACCATCTGTTCTTTGTCTTGACTCTTCTTTACTAGAAGCACCGATGCATACATCATTTTGATAAGTGATCGCATTTTTAACATCACAAGTTAGTACAATTCCAATTACTCTCTGAAAGATATCACTTGCTGTTTTTACTTCCATCCGAGTAAGTCTTGTGGTGAATACGGAATTAAAAGTTATTCTCTTCTCTTCACTGTTTACAAATTTCGCAAAGCCGTGTGAAATCTAATTTTGACCAATAGGAAAAAGACTGACCCTGTACTGAAGGAAAAAGACGAAGCCAAAGTTCGCAATCCGGTGTTAATGAATTTTCTAACCAATGAAAGGGAGCGATTTATAAAACTCTGCCTAAATGTTAAATTTGATTAGTTATAATAGGTGGAATGGGCAGTTATTTTAAAAATCTTCCTTTAACATGTTCTTAATTAAGTGAAGAAATAGCCTGTTAATTTTAAGAATACCGAATCAAAACTGCTCTCTTTTAATCATTTGAGAGAACTTTTTTGCCTTTTATCAGCAAGGTTGATGCTAACCATGGGGAGGGTAACACATTGTACCTTCTTGATCTTACATTTTCTACTGACGTGAATTGAAAAGATTATCATGAATCGATTGCTTGGTTTGCTTCTTGGAAATTTGTTTAGCCATAGGAAGCCAGACAATTTATCTCGTCAGAATTTATCTTATACCTTTATAACTACTTCTCATCCATGCATTGAATATTGCTTTCACATCCGGTCTGATGCTTCTACCATGTATTTAGAGGTTCTTGAAAAACCCAAATAAGTATATGTAATGTTATCAGTCGTTATCTGGCATCTCGGCTTCACCCACTTTCACACTCCTGGAAATTATCTTCACAATGCCATTTCTATGAATATTTAACTCTCCTTTACCGGAAGCACTGATGCATATATCATCTTGATAAATATTCGTATTGTTAAAATCACTAGTTATTACGCTTACTTTTGACCCCTGAACAATAGCACTTGCTGTTTTTGCATCATAAGACATATACTTCTATCTGAATAAACTAATAATAGTTACTTGTCATATTTTTGTCAATTAGTATTGGCTTTCAGAGCCTGTAATTATCTAAATCTCGCCCACCATCCTTGCTATCACACCCCTGGAGATCGGGGACAGATTGGGGACAGACTCCTGCTGAAACTAGTTGTTAAACACGACTGTCAAAATCGGCAAAGATGTGCGACAGCCTCAAGTACACCTCGTAGGGCAGACCATCAAATCCTGGAGACTCGCCTCTGCCGGCCCTCTTCAATGCTAAGTCAACCCCACACTCTGTGATCTCACTCTCACAGATAGCCATTTTTGTCGGCGAAAGCCGAGCAAAGTCAGCCAAAGAGCTGAGGAACTCTTCAGCACAGAGACCAGCCTCCTTTGTAAACAGTCTCTCAAAATGCTGCCAAAACGCCCACACATGTCTTTGGTCGACCTCAGAGTACATCCTCTCTAGGTATCAATCTCTTGTATGTAGCGATCGAAACTTCGATGGATATATTTCTTGCGCAGTTCAGCGTCCATTTTCAAGATTTCGTTTAACCTATGTCTAACCCTAGTAGCGCTTGCTAGCCGCACGCTCCATGGCTTGCCTAGCTATACACGGACAGCTTATCCGTCAACTTTTTAGCTTTATCTAGGGAGTCTGGTAGTGAAAGACCTGATACTATCCTTAAGCCTCTCCCACCACCTATTCCCAATAAATGATCAGCCACTAATTTAATTAGCTGTTACCAAAAATCTTTCCTGTCCAGTAATGACAAATCAAACTTCCAGTGTGCAGCTATTCTAGACATAGCATCTAACGCCATCTTAGCACAGACAAGTCTATGGTCTCAATAGCTTAACCAGTGAAATGTGAGACAATCTAGAAAATCTAGATCAACCCCTCTCACTAACTGAGTAGAACGTTAGCTAGCTAGCTACCTGGGTAGACGACCACATCTTCCGACCAGGATGATTGACCTGCTATCTATCGACCAGACAGAAGTTGCCGATCAGATCAGCCAAGCAACGATCACCTGACTTCCCGCTAGTTACCTGCTTAATTTGGGTTCTAGAATGGCATTCCAGTCCCCTATTAAAACGAGGTGCGATTAATACACCAGGAACGACCCCAACTGATGAAAATGCAATATACACTTCACCTGATTGTTGAACTCGGAAACTGCAACGATCCGAAATGAACACCATATCAACCGTCCGAATCGACATGGCCATACCTATCTTTGCACCCAGGGTATGTTTAACCAGTAAGGAAACACCTTTGGCCTGTTGGTTCTCCGTATGCTGAATAGACGGTGAAGTTGTTAGGCAGCACGTTAGCATGAAACAAAGTGCATCTCTTTGATCATGGCACCATCCACACCGAAGAACAAGAAGTCATGAAGCAGGCGGGCAGTCTTACCCCGATTCCTCAAGCCCCTTGCAGTCACACATGCCAACTTGAGACATTTCTGAGATTATTCTAGGTACAGACTAGTCAGAAATATGCGTCAAACAAGACCGTAACAGATTGTTCTAGGCTACTAGTGTCTAGTATTGGCATAATCCGTCCGTCAGTGACAATGCCACCAACATTCTTAGGTATAAGATACAAATCCTATATCATCCAACAATTAACTGAAACACAAAAAGTCAAATTTTGCACCCGCAAAATAGGATCAGAATGATTGAAAACATTTTGGAAAACCAAACCAAGGCAAAAATTCACAATCATGTGTGAAATTTAATTTTGACAAATAGGAAAAGGATTGACCCCATACTGAAAGAAAAAGACGTAGCCAAAGTTAATAATACAGTGTGAAAAAAAATTAAAGCTATAAAACAAGGAAGAAAGTGAAATCATAAAATAATAACAGCATATAAAATATAAAAAAATTCTATTCTTAAACAATTGGTGATATAAGGTTAATGATATTGTGTTTTTAGGCAAAAGACAAGAATTATTTTTTTAAATCGAATTAATTATTTTAAAATTTACTAATATATTTTGAAACACATATCTAAAACAAATACTTGATTATTAAGAGATTTTAAAATTTATTTTACGAGGTTTTCTATTTAAATCTGTACGCAGTTTTCGACTCTTATGGCAGTTCAACGAGTCTTTGTTTAACGAATTTTAAAAAATGTCTAAAAACGTTATTTATATGTAACACTAAGTGTTCCTTATGCACACACATTAAACGGATATCGACGGACCCTGGATTCGAACCCAGATATAGATTTGTCTATATTTCTGAGATCAAGTATTTACAGTATTTACATTATTAAGACTCCGTAGAATGCTGGAGCGTTGTACAAATGGCATCAAAGGCTAAAACGTTGTACAAATGGCAACAAAGATGAGGATAATAGTCCGAATAATGTAAATACTATAAATACTACCTCATCTCAGAAATATAGACAAATACCAAAGTTTACACACACACACACACACACACACACACACACACACACACACATATCTATATATCTATATATCTATATCTATATATATATTTAGTATATCGAGGCAGAAAGTAATTTTCTAAACCTATGCTGTTAAATATAAGAGACAATGAATGTCTATTATGTTTCATCATGAGCCGTTCTAAACGTCGTATTTTTGCTTTAATTTCAGTTGAAAATAAAGACAAAATTCTCCAACATTTGGATAATTATTTATTGGTTTTCTTCTAAGCTTTCGGCTCACATGAGCCATCTTTAGAAAGGTTGTTTAAACTGAAATATTATAAAATCCACCATCACCGACGATTTTATTTTCTGTTGACATAAAACTCCGCTTGGCAACGGCAACAGATACCAAAAATAATAAACGCAGTTCTTAAGTTTGCGATGCGGTTTTATGATGTCACACCGCTGGATAGCGCGAAATGACAACAAAACCATGTAGTCAAATGCACTATAATATGTTATTTCCTGTTTTAAAGTTGATTTTATTGAGTGTTGGTTGTTTAGATTTGATGTACATGGCCTCCAATATCTGCAGGTTCCTCTTACTGTGTGTATAAGTAAGGATCACCGTATTGTTGACCAAAATCTGTCTGATATTACCTGCATGTTTGTTTTTCAGAGAAATGTTGTTTAATAGTACTCTGATCAGAAAGATGACATGTAAGTCTACGGGAGAGCGTGGTTGTAGTAAAACCAATATATGTACTAGGTTTTTGATTAGTATCAGAGATGCAATCTCTGAATGGGCATGTAAATTGGTACACTACATTGGTTTTTTGTAGATAATTTAGTTTAGTGCTTGTTGGGTTATTATAGACTATGAGGTCAATTGTTTTAAACTTTTTATAATATATAATGAGTTTAATTTGATTATTACTTTCCACTGGTTTAACATTTCTACGTATTATGTTTTTGAGTTTTTCATCTTGTTTATAATTATTATGTATTTGGTTGCAATAGTATAAGTTAATAGTGTTATGTTTATTTTGATGTAAACCATTATTATTAATATTATCATTATTGTTAGAGCTATTGTTAATTTTGTTGAGGTACATTTTAATTTGTTGATCAATAACGGAGTTAGGAAATCCATTATTGACTAGTGTTTGCTTAATGTTGTGTAATTCTTTATAAAATATAGATTTGGAAGTAGATATCATTTGTGTGCGTTGAAGTAAGTTTTTTTATAACAGGTAACTTATATCTTTGGGGGCCTTCACTATTATAATTAAGAAGACACGAATTCATGCTAGTTGGTTTCCTATATAGAGAAGTAGTAAATTTATGTGTACTAGAATCAATGAATACATCAAGGAATGGGAGTTTGTTATTAATATTAATAACAAACTCCCATTCCTTGATGTATTGGTAGTGGTTGGCGCGGATATTTTTAATTTAGGCAGAGTATTTATAATTAATGTAAGTTTTTATATTTAATCTTAACTTTGGATTTAGGGAATATATTTTTTCTATTAAATTTTTAATTATTAATTAAATGAGTTTGAAAACCGTTTTTTCAATGAAATTTTTAATTTTGATTTTCTATTCTTATATCTAGTCAATTGTGTATGTGGTGGGGGTTTGTATTTAAGGTAATAGTTGAAGCTTTTTGTGTGTTAAGGACAGTATATATAATTGATCTAATTCTGGTTATTAACCTTACTTAATCGATTACGTCTATAAAATTCTAAATTTTATTTAGAGAAAAATGTCTAATTTAATTATGAATATTATACTTTACTTTAGAATTTAGTAATTCGATATTATAGAATTCTCTTATATATATATATATATATATATATATATATATGGTGTCCTAGCTCTGGCTATTGTAGTATGTTTTAGCATGATTGTAATGTTAGTTCTCTAATGTGCTTGCAGTTTACTGTGGTTTCATGCCTCTGGTTTAAAATCTTGTTACTGTTCATATATTTAAGGATCTCAATTTTTTCTTGAAGACAGAGGAAACATGGTTCAGTTATAGATTTAGCTGTTCTTGCTTGTTTAAGGATTTTCTATTTAACTTTAGGCGTTTTATTTTCGTCTTTTAACTTCCAAAAGTATTTGGACAGAGATGTCATGTTTTGTTTTTCTTTGTTATTGAAGGATGAGAGGTGGTTGCAAAATCGCTTTTTAAATACGTTCATGGTATTTCCGATATATATTTTTTCATCCTTATGATTCTCCATGGATGAAATCGAACACATATATCAGGGATTTCGTTAGACATTTATTGGTCATGGGGCATTGGACAGGGTTTCTACAGTTGTGATATAGATATTTAGAAAGTATCTGTGTGTGTATATATTTTTCGTTCCCAGAAAAATTAACTTTTTTTATTTTCTTAATAGGGGCTGAGAGGGAGAGAGTGGGGGAAGGGAAATAAACGCCGGGGGTTACCGAGAAAAGTAGAGGAGCAAACACATGGCATTGTTGTATGACATGTTGATAATAATTCGACGATGAACTTTCGAGGGGAGATAACACTGGTTCGTTCTTTCTGTTGCTCTCCCCTTCGCTCTCTCTAAGAAGTAAATAGAGGACGAATGACAAATGGTAAAATTAACTTTATATTTTTGAAGAGGGTCACCCACGAAAAATGCAATTGTAATTAACGCTGACAGGTGAATGCGTAAGGTCAGCGAAGCGAAGCCTTCATGTCGGAAAAATATGAGCAATTGAGATGAAGCAGACCAAGAAGTTGACGTTATATTTTAATGAGAGGACATTCCAATGTTCTCCACCATCCACATCAGATTAAAACGGTTCAACAAAAAACACAACGGATTTGAAAATCAAAGCAGAACAGTCTTAAATCTTTAAAATTCTGTATTAATTTGCACCAGTTACGTGATATTATTATTAAGTAAAAACTATTTACTAATCATAAATAGAAAAGCTTGCTACAATTCAGTAGCCTCCAATATTTAAAAAATAATTTTGAATTTTCTGTATGTGTGCTTATAAATGTGCCAATATTTTTAGATACAGATTTCCATACACAACCTTTTTAGAAAATAAGTGTGGTAATTTTAGTAAATTAAAAATTTATAGATAATTTTCTAACATTAACTCATCAAGTATCTAAATAAATTAGATGGTAAAGCCTAAGTACCTAAAATTCAAGAAAATATTAAGTTGCATAGAATATTTTCCTAAAAATGCCAGCAAGAAGAACATATAATTATTTGTTTTTGAAGATTTCCAAAAACATTTTTAGTATTTTTCGTCTTTATTTTGTTTCTTGAGAGAAAAATTTTCTGGTACAAAAACTTGCTTCATCTTTAAACTATATAATCTTGGTGTGAGTTTAAACTGATACTTTCTTATATGCCTAAATAGTAATTATGTTTTGAAAATAACCCACTGAAATATGCTGGAAAATTTCTAAGCTATCATCTTAAATCAAGAAAATACAATCTTTAACGAAAATGGTGAAAATATATGGAAAATGTTGTCAGTTTAAACTGATATTACGATGATAAGGGTTTTAAAAATGAAGTTCATTTTACAAAATAAAATGTTTTTCTCGTGCACATGATGCATGATTTTTCAAGTATCTCATAACCAACAATTCATACTAAGTGAAACCTTAGAAGAAATGATAAATACTGCTTTTACTGACATATACAACATGTTTTGTAAGACTCAGTTCTTTAATTATGAGAAATTACAAAAAAATTGGATGTATGAATAGTTATTGTAAATTGTCTGCCATTTTTTTAATTAAAAGATCTTAAATGTCTTGATAAAAAATATTACTTAAAAATTTTAAAAGTTAATTTTTATAATTTTTTTTACTTTCACAACAAACATAAGTCAAAATTTGCATCTCACAAGGAAAACACACAATTGAATTAAATGGCTATAAAGTCAAATATTTCTTTTTATAAGATGGATGGTTCATTGTCAGTGTGAGTCATGAGACATACAGCAACTGTAAAAATGAATGCCTGCCAGTTTGTAAGTATCTTGATGAGTAATAAGCATATTATATTAAAAACAAGTATTTTATATATAAAATTATTTTTCTGGATCTTTTCTAGTGATCACCAAGATTGTTATTTCATTGAACATTTGAAGATTAATTCTGGAAGATATTTTTTCACATGAAAAGTTAATTATAAAAATGTAAGAAAAATTAAAATACACTAACTAGATTTTGGTTTTAAGAAATACTTTTGGGGAAAATGATCATGATAATAAACAAAGAAACCTAATTTTCACCTGAAAATTAGGAAACAATCTATTTTATTTTCAACATACGTCAAAATCTTAGAACTTATCGACATTTGAAGTATAGGAGCAATCAGAAGGAAAAGATATGACTTTAAAATTAAGTTTTATACATTTTTCATAGCTTTTAATTTATTTATTTAGTTTGTTGTTCTATTTTTAAACTCAGTTGTAAAATTTTGACAATGAAAAAATTCAGTCAATCTAGAGAAATTTAGAGTTTGGAATTAGGTTTGGAGGAAAAAGCAATACATTCCATTTCTTCTAAGATAATCTTAAAATGTTTTTTGCTTGAAGTAAATTATCATTCTAACTTTAACTGTGCTATCCATCTTCTTCCTCTGGCTAACAAATTAAATTAAATAAAAATCATCCATAATATTTAATTACTCAAGGGAGAAAACTTTAGAGAAAAAGTTCTCATTTACCTCCCTTGTATATTATCTTTTCTTTTTTTTTTCTAATCGGTCAATTAAGAGCCATGCGTGATACACGCTTTGGGCGATCATGTCTCGAAAAAACATGACTGACTGGGCAGAAGATTATCCCGCAGTAGGTTGCTATTGCTTTCTGCGGTAGACTGGTTGCAAGCCAAGGCTAGAGAACCCAATCTTTTGTTTTAGTTAACCCATAACTAGAGGGCAAAGACAGATTAAATTTTAAATACCTTTCCAAAGGTTACTTGTGCGTAAGTGAATGCAAGGAATTCAACTGAAATTCGTACGATAGTTTTTCTAAAAACCCCAATAACGCTTAATAGAAACATCAACCAGTTACATTCTTTCTAAAACCAGATCTTTTTCTGATTCATACTACACTAATTTCTACTACTGGCTAGATGTGATTGCTTCGAAGTCCCAAAACTGAACTAAAATCCATTCTATAATTCGCACATATCTTCTGTTTTACTCACATGCTCAAAGAAAAAAGTAATACAATCCAGAATTTCTATCGAACCAATAGCACCCACTCCCGCCTAAAGAAACAAATAAAAAACTGGAGCCGATTTGAGCCTAAAAAATGGCCATAAAAGCCCTTCATGAAAGAGACATTCGACAGTTGGACGTCCTCTTTGTCTCGGTACCCAGACTTTGTCTGAAAGTTGAATTTTATATACTTCCACTCACTTGCCGAAAAATAGCGTAACCTGATGTTAAAAGGGCGCAAAAATGTTTATGCTATTATTAAGAGGAAAGATAAAATTTTGTTGTCATTATTTTTAAAATCTTTTAATCCTTTCTAATACGTTCGAAATTTCAATTAAAGTTTTTTTGTTTTCCGTCAGCGATTCACGCTATGTTTACGTAAAAAGGTGACTATTAAGCAAAACGTAATATTACGAAAGTTATTTTATTGCATTAAAAGTATAGGATACAAATCCTATATCATACAACAATTAACTGAAACGCAAAAAGTAAAATTGCACACCCGCAAAAATGGATCAGAATTACTGAAAACATTTTGGAAAATCCCAAACTAAGGCAAATTTCTCAAGCCAGTGTGAAAATTAAGATTCTAGAGATTCTGATTGAATAGGAAATAGTAACCTGAACTATGACCCCGCTCAAATTTTCTTAACACCGAAAAAAATGGGTATGTGGTTCGATCCACCCCTAACCTGATAAGTACTTATTTATGTCCCTTGACCGGCAAAAGAGTCAAATGGAAGCAGAGAGAAAAGACAAGCTAAAATGTAACAAGGGAAACTTCAAATCTGACCAGTACGTAAGTTCGCGTCACACACTCGTTCTCCTTCTTCGCTCGTGCTAATTTCTTTAACCTCATCTTCTCCATCTTCAACATTCTTGCAGCCAACAAAGAAGACGGCAACAACAACAACGAGGTATTTCAAATGACTCCTAAAACTAACGTCCACTAAATACACTTTTCCTTTAATTCTTTACCTTTCTTTTCCCTTTTTCGCCGGCCATAAAAAAGGGAAAGGAACACAAACTTTATTAACACATTCACATTATTCACTATTCTCTATAATCAGGGCTGTCAATTCTCTATGTAACTTCTAAAATAACAAAGTTATTTCGGGTCCTTATCAGAGTTTAACGGAGTTTACGGAAGTAGAGCGAATGAGGAATCAGAGATTTCGATTCTCTCATGATTAAAAAAAAACAATAACGTTCTCACATTTCTCTAGACTCTATTGCCCCACTACTCGAGTTTTAATGGTATGCAATCACGGATTTCGCTCTGGGCATCACCAAACATCACTAAATCTCTGCATGTTACTGCCTGTAGACCATAATTAACGGCGAATCTGTTACAATTTTTTTTACTAGCTGCAAACCAGTATTTTTTACGTTCAATACAATAAATTGAATTAATCTTTTTATTTTAAAATATTTCTCTGAAGTTTTTAAATACATTTTATGCTATTGTTTACTTCTTTACGGTTTTTCATTATGAATAAATTTAACAAAAAAGAAATTAAATTTAACAAAGAAAATCACTTCAGTTGATAAATTAGAAATTTGCATAAATAAAAAATTAAACAATTTATTTGCTTTTGTTGAGTGAATTTGTGAAAATGTATTATTTACGATTTTTTATATTGCAAAATATGCTTCTGAATTACAGAATCTTCAAGGGAAATAATTTCTTAAAAAATGCATTTTGACTTATATACGTCAGCCTGGATTTTAGGTTGAACATGAACATCAATAGAGGCATCTTGTCATGTCATCTTTGAAAAACTGAAAAATCCTTCTATTTAAGTTAGTGTTTTATACAGTGAGGGATGTAAGTGAATTTGGTCTTTGGTTGTCATAACAATGAAAAATGTGAAACAAAGACAAAAAAAAAAAAACTTGCAAGGAGTAAGATTGTGTTGCGCAGATACAATGTATGTTTTTGAGAAGTTATTCTAGAATTTTTAGTTTTTGGAAACCATTTTTTCTAGTTTCATTGTTAATACATTTTGACCACTCCGTTTTTAACAGGAAAAGAAAGTAAAGGATGATACTAAACAAGCAACGTTCATTATAGTACATCATTTTTGTCAGTTCAACTTATAGGAAATATTACTGTTTGAAATTGCACAGACTGTGAGTGGTTGAGTACAAAATTATACATTTCTACTGTATTGAAAATATGCTGTTCATGAATGAAGAATTTACAATTATATATGGTAAAATGTCCTGGGTCTTATTAACCTAATGTTGTGCCTGATCATAAAAACAAAAGAATGTATGTCAAAAATATATAGCTAAAGTTTCAGATATCCTATTTTTGCAATCCTAAATTACCTCTTTACTTTCAGCTTTTATAAATACGTCATAATAAGAACATTCAAAGATTTTATAGTCATCATAACTGCTTTTCATCGAGGAATCACTAATGAACATTTTATGAAGAGCCACTCATAAAAAACCGTAACACACCCACAAAAAGCAGCTCATCGGCTTTTCCTCATTAAATATCATCGTCTTTTGAAACATCATTTTAAAGAAAATGCTTTTATAGACAAGCAAAATATGTAATTTATATAAGTAGCTATTGTTTTTATTTATTTTAACCAATTTGTCCATTGTTGAATACAGATAAATTTATTTTCCACATTGAACAATGCAGCTAAGTCTTTCAACCCCATTTTAAAATCGGTAAATCTTCAATTTGATGAAGAAAAAAACGTCAGCCGACATTTTTGTTTTAATAAATGTGCTGTTTAAAAAAAATAAGAACATTTTTATTTGATCATAATGATATCATTCGGTCCAGAGAGAAATGAAACTTAACATCAAAGGCATTCGATTAAGTGTCTAAAAATCTATGTACACAATGTCAGCTTTTGATTTGTTTTGATCAATTTTTTGCATGTGTATGGCAGGATACATTACACCTAAGCACCGCTTGTTTCTAACAGGTATGCCCCCACACACAGGTAGATAGTTTAATGGTTGTCGCAGGACCGTTTATGGTAATCGACTCTGCGGACTTTTAAGAAAAGTGAAGTCATCTTTTCTTAAAAGTCCGCAGGAAAAGCAAGGATGTCAAAACAATATGTTGTGTGACAAAACTTTTATTGTGTCACTATTCAAACGATCACTTTGGTCGGCGTGAAACTGTTGTTGCCTGAGCGGTGTCCACCGCTCGAAGGCTTGAGTCGATCGGTGCGTGTGGCTAGCAATTCGTAGACCAGGGAATGAGGACTGAGTTGTTGGGCGCTTCTGCACAGAGCTGATCATACTAATTCATCGGGTGTTGCTTCAGTCTGGTGGCATAGACTGCGCTGTGGAATTACGGTTTTTATTTTGTGTTTTGTGTTTGTATTGTAGGCAGTAAAATTATAAAGGGTGTTATTAGAACCGATTTTAAATGGGAATTAAGTTGAAGCATCTAATGATTGTTTTCAATTTTGTTCAGTTTTTTGCAATTTCAACCATGAAAAAATTAACAATGGAACAATGTTAAATTAATCAAAGCCTATTACAAAAATGAATGCAGCTAATGCAAACAATGTTTCTATTGAATGAGAAGTTCCCCGGTCGCATCATCTCTGGAAAGAGTGATGTCAATTGACCACCACGAACGTGCGACTTAACGCCTTTAGATTTCTTTCTTTGGGCTCATCTCAAAAGTAAGGATAATGCCGACAAGCCAACATCAATTCACCAGCTGAAAGATGAGATAAGACATATTGGTGAGATCGAGGAGCAACTATGCAGAGACGTCATCAAAAATTTTGACCATCGGGTGGAGGTGTGCCGCCATGTCCTTGGCGAACATTTGAATAATATTATTTTCACACATAATTGCCATGATTCAAATAACATGATCAAACAGTGAAATAATAAAATTTCACCAATAACACTGTTTTATTTACTGCTAACTTCAGTTCGTTTTAATGGAACACCTTATAGCATCTTTTAGATTTTATGCTGTTATTAAGGTCACCGTAGAGATCTTCTTTGATAAGACATTTTTGAATGGCAACGCTAAAGAGTTTTAGGATAAACAGTATATTATGTTAGACAATGCTACTTCAGACTTTGCACAGCAATAGTTTTGTCAAAAAAGATTTCAAAGACATCTAGTTAACTGAATTGATTCCATCTTGTCCTAATATAAATCCAACTGAAAACTTGACTTCTTTCATTAAAAGAGATGTGCGTGAGAATGGAAAACAAGATTCAAGCAAGACAGATTTATGGAAAGCAATATCAACTGCAACATTTAATGTTAAACTCAAAGCTAAAGAAAAGTTACTAAAATCAATAGAAAAAAGTTTAAAATAAATGATATAATGTCAAAGTATCATTTCTTATAAGAAAATAATAATTAATTTAGGTCGAAGTATGTTATGCTGAATATTTTAATAAATATATATAATATCAGCTAAAAAATTACTCAATATATTGCCCAGGGAATTTATATTTTTTTAATAGAAATGAATTTGTTTAAATCATATTCTTCATTTTTTTCATCTCCAACATCTTGCTTTTCATTCAGATATTTTCTTCCAAAAACGTTCATCTGACTGGCAACAGCGTAAACAGTGAAACCGATATAGACATAATATGCTAAATGATATAGTAAGCTCCTCTGATAAACATGAACTTTCAAGTATTAGATATCAGCAAAAATGTCACAGTTAAAAGGTTGAAAAATATAAAGATACTCATTAAGACTGAGTTTGGAATAACCTAAAGTAATTCTGAATCCTTTTTCCCCCAGTCATTGTAAAAGGAAATCCAATAAAAATCTAAAAGGGAACTGATTACTTTATCGCTATGCATGAATGATATTGATTGACTTCAATAAAATGTCAATGGATTAATATAACAAATAAAATGATGAATTTGCATAAGAATGTATGCCTTTTTTTCTTCTTTTTTTCTTTTTGTCTTCAGTTCATTCATCATTTGCTGTGTTTTTGGAATGAAAAATAAAAAAAATTCTTCACTCATTGACCGAGGAGATTTCATTGATGGAGTTTCATTCTTTTTATCTTAAAGAATAGAAAGAAGTTTTGGTCGGAAATAAATTTGCTTCAAGTTTTATTGATTTTTATGTGGTGTCTTTGAGTGTCACCATGTATTATGCTTCTCTGTTTATTGTTGCTTTGATTTAAAAGACAACCCATCAAGTCTTGATGCTATCTTTTTATTTTTGCTTTATTCATTTTCAGTTCTGCTTATTAAGCAAGGCTTTGTTACAAAATTCTAAACATTATAGAATGCTATAAATTCTTCAACTTAACACATCAATAAAACTAATATTGTCTTTTAAAAATAGTTTGTTTATTTTATTAAGTCGAAAAAATTGCAGAGATTGCTGCATTTTCAAGATTATATAGTATACCAGTAGTCTTATCACTCAGACATGTCTTATCATAAAGACATATCATTCACATTGGAAAGATTGAGTGATTAAATTGCTTTCCAATCAACTCCTTATGGATTATTTAATTCCTAAATTTATTCTTTTTTTGTGGGGGAGTGGGAGAGATTGGAATAATATAGATATGTTATTCTGCTTTCACAATTGAATACATAGTAGACGATACTCAACTTTTCTGCATATACATGTTTGTATGGACATAATTACTACAGGCGGTGATATGTGTGTTTTATGTTGTAGTTTTGTTGAAATTATATTTTAGAATGCATTTTGATTTCTTTAATAAATTGTGGGACAATTTATGGATTAATGCTATGAAAGAGTTCTTTGCTTGGTTGGTTGATTTTGTTTTGTGGCATATCAACACATTTATGGGTTATTTAATGCCGAAATCTAAATATTTTGAACGTAATTTTATACTTTCAGAGTTAAAGTGTATTTTTTTTAAATAAACATATTTTAAAAGTTATAAAAATTATTATTGATAATTTTACTATAAAAATTTACTGTTGATTTTGTTTGGTGGATCATCATTTGCCGATAACAAGTGCTACCACCCCAAGTTAGGGTAGACCTGGAAACAACAGCAATTAAGAGGTGTTTCCATACTCCTCAAAACCTCCAATCTCCCGATCAAAGTCTCCTATTAAAAAGATTTGCATCTGGTCAAACTTTTGAAATTCCTTCTCTATTTTTTCTTTTTTTCTTTCTCTCTCACTCCTAATTCCTTTAAGAATGTTTACTACATCCATAATAAAATAAGCGAAAAAAAAAGAAAAATTGGTACTTTTTGATTCAGTTTGTTGATGCAGTTTTGGGTCCCTGCTGATGAATTGCCAATAGTAGTCAAAATTCTGAGACAAAATGCATCAAAAGTTCTCAAACTAGCTCAGGAACCAGAGTGCAAGAATTAATGTATGATTATGTATGCAATAAACGCAACAGATTTTGCTCGGCCACCATCCACTGAATCCGACAAAAATAAGATGAAATTACAATTTATAATTTTGTTCTACTGCCTTCCTTCAAATTGCTTAGCCAACTTTTATCTTTCTTGGTATGTAGTTGATAGAACACAATAAAATAGTTCTGGTTGTTGTTTGATCGCCTGAGACAGAATAAATATTATTTAATTAGTTTTACAAAGTGTAACTCATCCAGTATTAAAACAATAATAATTGTTTGTATTTTTCCAAATTTAGTTATTTATGAAAAAATAAAATAAAGATCTTCTTTGCAACTTGGATGTTTCGGTTAGGAAATGATAATGATATCTCACCTTCTCCCTGCAGCTTAGAGGCAAAGCATTTAACTCAGGACATGAGTTGTTCCAAATTGCTACATTTTGTATACTCGCAATGACGTTAAGTAGCCCTAAGACATTTTGTGCAGCAGAATGATTCTTGAAAATAATCCCAAGTGCGTCAACAACAAAAGGAACTAATTGAATTTCTGCTTGGTATATTTGGTCTGATTTCCCGTGCCAGCTTGATAGCTCTGCATTTTTGCCTGCCTCACCTTGAAGGTTTTCTTATCCCAAGGTACCACAACGCCTATGATAATCCAGTCATGACTTTTCTTGTTCGCAAGTGTGATATCAGACCGGTTGCTCTTCAATTACTTCATGATGTTTGTATCCCACGACTTTCATTTACTACTGACTCTGTTAAATGCATGTACCACTTCTCTGCCCACTTGAGAACAAACTTTCTGCAAATTTCCCAAATGTATTCTGAGAGTTACTTTGTAATCGCATTGTCCGTATGTTTTTGGTGGTAGATGAGTGCAGCCACTAACAATGAATTACACACTATTAGTAACTTCCCTAGATTTCTTAAACACTCTGAAAACTGGTCAATCATCTGTGTTATCAATAGAGAACTAGGGAGATATGTTCTTCTTGCACTTGCCCTGCACAGATCCTCTCTTTGGTTTCCATTTTCAAGAATATAAGCCACTTTCATCATTTCAGATCTGTTGGATTTCTTGTGCAACTTCATGCAAGGTTAATTTTTCTTCCATGCTTTGATTCCCTTCCCATAATCCACCAATCTTTCTGTCTCTACAATAACCTTTTCATTCAGCACACCTTTTAGCATCAACACCTGGCTATCCTGTTAGTACTCATATAAAAAGAGATATTCTGATGTTACTAGTGCTTCTAAACTTATCAAATGTTTCCAATTTCTTTTCACGGTAGTTAAAAATAGGTACATTACTCCTAGGATGTAATCACCTGTTCCGGGTCATTTTTTTTCTACAAAACACTGGTGGTTGAATCTCATTACCAATTTTGCCATCTAGTTCATCGTATAACAAATCTTGGTTTGTCCTAAACAAGTTGTTCTTTTCTAACCGAACGCAGCATTTATTGTATTGCTTCAATAATATATATATATATATATATATATATATATATATTAGTCATCCACATACAAGCCTGTTTTGCTGTATCATCAGTGTAGCTAGACATTCACTTGCTTCCAGCCGGGATCGAAACTCGTCTGAATTTCTACTCCCTAAGCCATGGGTGCATGGGATGAGAGTGAGGAAAAATATATATATATATATATATATATATATATATATATATATATAAATTACGTTAAAACATGAAGAAATTGTTTTGGCAGGAAGGAAAATGTGACACCGAAATCTAAATATTAATTTGAATAGCAAAAAAGCTAAGGAAAATATTGAAAAAAATGAAAATTTTGTTCGAAATTAAGAAAAGTACTGAACTATTATATAATATTGGTTCTTTTATATAGTATTGAATGCTTAGCAATCTCCTCATGAATAAAGAAGAGACTTGAAGCAACTGAAATATGGTTCTACAGAAGTATGCTGAGAATACCATTGACTGAGAATATTAGTAACGAGAAAGTTTTAAGAAAAATAGAAGCAAAAGGAAGCTTATACTTAGAATAAGAAGGATAAAATCTCATAGGAAAGAAGGTTATGAAAATTTGATACTTACAAAACATGTTGAAAGCAAGAAAATAGAGCAACGTGACGAATAACCAACTAAAGGACATTGCGTAAATATTTGGCAGAACAGAGATTACAAGGGAGGACAAAACGACAAACCTTGCTAGGAGCTAAAAAAGACTGGAAGTTATGGTGGGCCATGATCGCCCATGTCATGAAGGGTAATATAGAAAAAAGGCAAATGATTCTTAGAGTTTCAATCTGTCAAATTCATGATATCTGTTGCATGTCTAATTCACATCTATGTGAATTACAACAAAATAAGCTTCCATTGTTATCGTCAGTATAGCAATATATTGATTCCCTGTTGGACAAGCTTCTAATCTTCTGTCTGGATCATTGAATTGAAACAGGCACTGTTCAGATGAGAATATATGAAGTAGGGCAATATGAAATACTGATTTAATTAAATTGAATAAATTCCAAAAGTATTGATTTTAAGTAGACTTTTTATGATGGCTTCTATAAAATTCATTCATCATTTTCCTTTATAAAAAAGTTCCGTTCAAAGAAGGAATAAATTCATTCAAACTTTCTTGAATTGATTATTCCAAACTGAACTTTTCTTTTTGTTGTCAATAATTTTAATCAGTTTCACTGAAGACACTGAATTTATTTTAAAAAATTATCGTTGATTAATGTTTTCGGTCAGTTTTTTTCTTGCTTCTCTAAGCTAAAAATCTCTATTTGTAAATTTTCAGAAATCATGGAAAATGCAAAGTTTATCTTCCTCACAGCTTTAGCCTGTAAAGAATCTGGTAAGTATTAATTCTCCGAATCAGTTGAAATCCTTTTCATATTTACCCTAAAAACAAATGGAATGAAAAAAAAAACAAAAAACGTTAGCTTAATAATCAACAAATAATATTTAAAAATATAACATAAAAAAATTATTATTGCTTATATAAAATAAAGTTGGAAAATTCTCGTGTGAAAAGAATCAACCATTATGAAATGCTGTACTGATTGTTGTGACAAATATTTCCATGAATATAATGGTAATAATAATGACAGGCTATTCCTTTCCGAGTCTGTCTACTAAGGAAGCTAATCCACTTAGGCATATTTGTGTTTCTTCAACACCTCCAGAGACAATATGTGGTTCATACAATAACTGTACTGAGCGGACTTTATTCAAAGTTTCTGGCAGAAGGTGCATAATCTGGCCATAACGACATGATTTTGTGCAGGCAACCATAAACAGTTTTGCCTACTCAATTTCACTCACAAGACTTAAGTAAATCTATGCTATGACTTGAAGACAATTTCCATCAGTGCTGTGTATGGGCATTATTTCTCCAGATTGATATAAATTCACCAAATCTAGGTCATTAGTTAGAATGCTGACACTCTAACAAATGTTCTATGTATGCGTGAATATAATAATATAAAATTTTATTAATGTTTCGTACTAATAAAACAACAAGTTTCTTACACTTTCTTGCATACGTTGCTTGACTAATGAATGTGCATAGCTTAAATATAAGAAATCATCAATTTACAAACAGATTTTGCTGCATGAAACAATCGTTTTTGTTTTTTAATTGTAGAATGATTTAAAAATCCGTAAATGAATGGATTCATTAATGCATGTTCGAGGTTTTAAAGGAAAGTCTTAGACATGAAAACATTTTTAAAAAAGTTTTCAGTGTAAAGTGCAGCCTATTTTCTCCTTTCAATATTACCAAATAGTAAATTGAAATTCACTTACTTCATAGAATTTCTTTTTGACAAATTTTCTCTTTTATTTCCTAAAGCTCCATGAAATGAATTCCATGCATTGTATTTGAATTTCGCCATGTCACGAGGTCTTTGTTTTCCTGACACGAAAGTGAAATGACTTACAGGTTGAAAACAAATGCAGACTTTAACATAGTTTTATTATTTTAGATATTTTTAAAGCTTGTCCATAATCATTTCACCCAAAGCAAGGCAAGAATGCCACTAGTACTTGTGTGGTTATATGGAGTAAATATGAAAGAAAATACTGAGTATAGGGAGGTTTGAGGAAAGTACAAAAAATAAGATTGTGAATCAGGGAGACAGAAGATGGTGATTCATGTTGCATTTAAATTTTATATGATATTATATATGCAAGCATGTTTAGGTGTTTGTGTGCGCCGGAATATGCAGCCACACACACACACACACACACACATATATATATATATATATATATATATATATATATATATATATTAGAACCTTGAATAAGTTCTCACTGCTTTCAAACCGATGGCATTCCCAGAACTGTGTACGCGTAGTTTCAGATGTTAACACATTTATAAAGAAGTACTATACATAAGTTTGAAATTCAGTGTATGTCATCTCGCAGAAGTATAAACAACTTTGTTTTTCATACCGTTAAACATATCGGAATTCGTGCCAAAGAAAGTGTATTTGAGGGGAATTTTACTGCACTATTTTATTCAAAGGAAATTTGCAGTTGAAGCACACATAATTTTTGTTGAGAATTACGGCGACCATTCTCTGTCAGAAACAGCATGCAGGGATTGGTTTAGACTGGTTAAGACGCTTCAAAAATAATGATTTTGTTGTTGAAGATAAAGAACGGTCTGGCACACTAAAAATTTTAAAGACAAAGAATTGGAGGCATTATCTCATGAAACGTTAGGCGCAAGCTGAATTTTCAGAATCATTAGGACTTGATTGGATACTCTGTTTTTAACAGAGTATTCTTAACGACTTTAGTTGTAAATATCTTAAATGTTACTTTACTAAAGTTTAAACATTTTAGATGTTACCTTTGACTTGAACAATGTTCTATTCAAACTGTACGCTAAAGACTCACATAATCATAAATACATTAATCGGGAATCAAATCACCCCCACACCATAGAATCAGCAACTATCCACATAAATCAATCCAAATTCGTTTAAGTACCAACTCTAGCAATAAGGAAGTTTTCAAATTTCAAAATTAAATACATTAATGCTTTAAACTCAACACTAATTCAAAATACTCCGTTAAAAATAAAGCTGGCAGAAGTAAGCAGAAACCACGTAATCGTAACATTATTTGGTTTAACCCATCCTTCAGCCATAATGTTTAAACAAAAATTGAAAAATTCTTTCTAAATTTAATTCACAAACATTTCTACCATTCACCCGTACTAAAAAAAAAATTCAACAAAAACAATGTCAAAGTCAGTTATAGTTGCGCTAAGAACATAGAAAAATATATTTCACAACATTAATATGATATCAAATAAATACTTGGCCCACCTGAATAATATCAGTTACCTAATATTGACAATAATGACCCTTCTAAAATTTATTGCAGCCGCTGAAAAAAATAAGATCTGCCCATTGAATGACCAGTGTATCCGAAAGTCTTATTTATAGAGCTCGCACCCATTCGGATGATGACGATGTCAAATTTTATTATGGAGCAATTGTATGTTCACAACCACATGTTGTCTTTGAACAACAGTAAATACTGCAAAAGCACTGCTTTATCTATATATTATTGGAAATTAAATAATAGCAGGTAATCATTTATTATCTGGAATATTGTCGCTAAAACCAAATCTTACAACGGAAATGGAGACAGGTGTAACTTATGCCTTTTAGAAAAAAACTTGTCATCTTAAACCCTATAAATAACACTAATTTACTTAACAAAAATTGAATTAATGATCACATGCTGCCATAAAAATACTTATTCTAATTCTTAGACTCTGATTGATACAGATTTCTTTGTACGTTTGTTTGTTTTTTTGTTTGTTTGTTTGTTTATTTATTTATTTATTTTCTTCGCATATGTTACTTTTAAACCAGCTAGTCGTAAATCGCCCAAACCTATCTGCGTTACCTTCACAAATATACGAGGTATTCGCAGTAACATTAATAGTGTAGAATCTTTCCTTCTAACTAACTCACCCGATATCTTAGCTATATGTGAGACTAACCTTGACCCTTCTATCCCCTCTTCAGAGCTGTTCGTTCCTGGTTACCTTCCTCTCTTAAGGAAGGACTCCAATATCCATATGCATGGGCTTGGTGTATATGTCAGCGAACAACTCCCCCTAGCCAGAGTCACATATCTTGAATCCCTTCATGTGCTTCCGTCTCTCACTTCTAAGCTCGGTTAGCTATCTCTTCTTCCTCTACCGCTCCCCCTCCTCCTCTGACTGTACGGTACTTGATTGCATCTCTACTAACATCGACAGGGCCATTTCTTCTCACCCATCTGCCCATATATTTGTGTTTGGCGATTTTAACGCCCACCACACCAAGTGGCTTGAAAACTCTGCCACCGACCTTGCTGGGATCCGCACCATGCACTTTTCAATAGCCCAAGCTCTAACGCAAGTGGTGGACTTCCCCACGCGTTTCTCTAAAAACCCTAACGGAAGGGACTCTTTACTCGACCTTTGTTTTACCTCCATCCCAGACTCCTGCACTACCAGGCAACTCTTCCCCCTCGGAAACTCTGACCACGCCGTAGTCTCCGTAAACATATCAATCCGCAC
This sequence comes from Ascarosepion bandense, assembly GCA_037127315.1. NCBI lineage: Eukaryota > Metazoa > Mollusca > Cephalopoda > Sepiida > Sepiidae > Ascarosepion > Ascarosepion bandense. The sequence continues at coordinate 5,924,200 of JBBBDQ010000340.1, read as the reverse complement.
TAACTCTACCCAAGAAAACCAGACCAGCAGAATATCATACTGCTACCAAAGAGCCGACTGGGACTCGTTCAGGGACTTCCTCTGCGACGTCCCCTGGAACAACGTCTTTGATCTTCCTGTCGAAGACTGTGCCTCCGAAGTCTCCTCTTGGGTTAAGGCTGGCATCGATGCTTTTATCCCTGCCAGAAAATTCCAACTAAAACCAAATTCGTGCCCCTGGTTCTCACCCGCTTGCTCGGCTGCTATTGCCCACCGGAACCATTTCTTCCGGCTCTATCGAAGCTGCTCGTCGAACCAAAACAGGCGCCTTTTCACCTCAGGACGGAACAAGTGCAAAAAAGTACTGAACGAAGCCAAGAGGGCGTTTGCTACCAGAATTAGGCAACGCATAGCATCCTCTAAGTTTGGCTTCAAAGATTATTGGCGTCTCTGCAAAAGCGTGCTCAGCAGGAACAAGACTTCAATACCCCCAATAATCAATGAATTTGAAGTTCTCACCTCCCCAGCCAACAAGGCTGAATGCTTTGCCCGTAGAGTCTCAACCAATTCGACACTGGACTCGTTAGGAATACCTACACCAGACTTCCCACCCAGAACGAAGGCTCAACTAAATAACGTCCACATTACACCCTCGCTGCTCGCCAAGATAATTGCGCAACTTGACCCACACAAAGCGAGCGGCGGTGACGGAATCCCAGTCATAGTACTGAAGAAATGTGCCCCAGAACTCTCCTCTGTCCTCTCTAAACTCTATAACCTCTGCCTATCTGCTTCCTGCTTTCCTGCCTGTTGGAAGTCCTCCTGCGTAGTACCTATATTTAAGAATTCTGGCGAACCCTCAGACCCCGCCAATTACCGTCCTATTAGTCTCCTTCCAATCTTTGGCAAAGTTTTCGAAGCCATTATCAACGCCGAGGTGATTCAGCATCTTATGGCCAACGGGCTTCTCTCTGACAAACAGTATGGGTTTCGCTTCACCAGGTCTACTGCTGATATGCTAACGACCATTACCGAGTACATATACCAGGCACTTGACAAGACTGGTGAAGCCCGAACTGTTGCCTTGGATATCTCCAAAGCATTCAACAGGGTCTGGCATGCTGGCCTCTTGTGCAAACTGCGGCGCTATGGGATAACTGGACATCTGTTTGACCTCATCCAGTCTTTCCTCTCTAACCGCACATTGAAGGTGGTATTAAATGGGCATGCCTCCCAAAACTACCAGACTACCTGGGGTAGGAAATGGTTGGTAAATTTCAATGCCTCTAAAACAAAGCTGTTATCAACTAATCACCATAGACAATCGCATCTACCTCCCATTAGCATGGGACAGGCTAGCCTCCCAGAGAGTAAAATACTACGCCTCCTTGGCCTTACACTCTCGGCGGACCTCAAATGGAATGACCTTATTGAATCCATTGCCAAATCTGCTGCTATGAAAGTGGGCTCCCTGTGCAGGGCCCGGAAATTTTTCCCACCTGAATCTATTCTGCACATATACAAATCTACCATCCGCCCGTGTATTGAATATTGCTGCCATATCTGGTCGGGTGCCCCTGCTGCTCTCCTTGGGCTTCTTGACAAAATACAAAGGAGGATCTGTAACGTGGTTGATACTGACTTGGCAGACCAGCTGCAGCCGCTCTCACACCGGCGTGATGTGGCTTCCCTGTGCCTCTTCTACAAGTACTTTCATGGCTTCTGCTCCGATGAGCTTAGATCACTGGTGCCGCCTAAGCACGAATTTACACGAGATACTAGATTAGCAACTAGGTCCCACCCTTTTACAGTTAAACAAATAAGATGTAACCGTAAATTCTACTCCAACAGCTTCTTTTCTCGCGCTTCCCGTCTGTGGAACTCCCTTCCACAACTCTGCTTTCCCGACAGTTACAATCTCCAGGTGTTTAAATGTAGGGTCAATAAACACCTCCTATCACACTAACTCCCAACTATTCTCACAACACTCTCATCTACCCAACCCTCATTCTCAGTATCCTTACCCGCCTATCACCCACCCTCTGTCATTTCCTATATTTAATCAGCCTTTCTCCACTCTACGTAGCCCCCTGCACAGTAGTGGCAGTGACATGCCTTGCTCGGGGTGAAACGCTTATAAAAAAGAAAAAAAAATAATTATGAATTTTACTTCCTTTTGATTTTATCTCCATGCATTTTAATATTTTTTCAATTTAAAATTTCAATTTTAATTTATTTATGTACATGTAATTTTTGTCTATTTAAATTTTACTACTTTATATATTAAAAATAGTAACCTAATATTATAAGTTTTAAATCCCATAAACATCAAGTGAACTTAAATTGAAACTCAGTCGTGCCATTGACGTTGGATAATATATATATATATATATATATATATATGAGAAAATAGCGAACCCATAAAGACGGAGAGGATATTTCAAAAGATTTTAACCAATTAATATAAATTATTAATTACACAAAAATAGAGAGTTCGATGGATATTATTCAGAGCATTATAAAATGCATTTAGTCATATATGTCTGTGAACCTAAATGTCTATTCCTATCTTTCTCCTTTATTTTGTGTGAGTATATATTCTTTACATTTTTATATAATTGTATGTTTGAGTATATACATCCTGTCTGTTTCTCTTTTTTTTACATCTGTCTAATTCAAATATTTTTTGTATGTATATATTTTCTCATAAGACTTGTTTTTGTCTGTCTGAGTAAATATATGTTATGTGTGATCTGATGTATCTATTCTCAATTTATTTCTTTTTTTTATATTCTAAATTAATTCATTTTTTAACTGTCTGAATGAGACAATGTAAGTAATTTTACACTGTCGAAATAAATCCGGATTTATGACCATCTAAATACTTTTAAAAAATAATTTATGTGCTTTTTATTGATGTTAGGTGGATCTTATACTTCTTTCTTTGTGTGTGTATGCCTGTACATGTGCTTGTGTATGCGCATGTACGCATAAATGCATCTATGCATAGAATTAGTGTAATAGATATTGGCACTAAATGTGGAATTGGTGAGTTTGTTGGTTTTCTTTCCTTAGTGAGAGAGATGGATTCGTTTATACTCAGCCTGGTAGTAAAATTATATTGCAAAAAGCATTTTACAAACATGCTTCAAAACACCTTGAAACTTTAATGAGTATTGCACAAAAATATGAGAAAGTGTCATATTGCAAAACATTATTTTTATAATTTCAAGTTTTGGCTTTAAGATAATTCAAGGAAATTTCTATAATCTCACAACCCTTCTCAGCTAAATTGTGCATTTCACCATAAAAGAGTGATCTCAGTTTCGATTTGTTGAATTCATCAAATAACATTCGGATTTGACAATTTTGTCTCCGCTCGTAATAGTGCAAACGTGTCTTTAAAGAAGCTAAGTTGTTTGTCGATAAAGAGAGGCACCATATAGTCTTTCACAAGTTGACGTCCTATTGATGGCAACTCTAAAAGAGTGTGTTAAATTAGGGTACATATTCAACACCCTCTCTTCAATCATTTTGAAATGCTATCAACTTCTGCCAATAAAGCAGAATGCTTTGCTCCCAAATTCTCTTGTCTCACCAGAACTACCTTTGCCTGATTTTCCACACAGAACCGTGTCTCCACTGTGTGATATGCATACAACGCCGTCTGTTTTCCACTATCATTTCCAAACACGATCCTTACAAGCATTTAAACTTGATGATATCCCTACAAGTATCTCTAAGAAATGTGCCTCTGTTTTTTTTTCTGTTCTCTCCAAACTCTAAAATAGTTTGTAATCCTCTTCTGCAGTTCCAGTTTTAAAAACTGGCAAACCATCTGATCCATCGAACTATCGACCTAATTTTGTACCTTTCGAAAGTACTAGAATCTCAAATGAACTCGAAATTGGTTAAATATCTCATCTCACAGGGTTTCCTTTCGGAAAAACAACATGACTTTCACTTCTCTAGGTAAACTGGGTATGTGTTGATAGTTATTGTTGAAATAGTCTATCAAGTTTTAGCTAAGAATAGTGAAGTTCTGGCTGCTGCTTTTGATATTTCGAAGGCACTTGACAGGGTTTGACGTGCAGGTCTGTTTCACAACTTAAAGTATTTTGATTCAATCTTTCTTATCAAACCGCGTAGTGAAAATAGTCTCGAGCGGCAATTCCTCTATATCAGTTAGCATTAATGCGGGTATCCCCCAGGACTTTATTAGTGAACTCAATCTGTTCCTTATTTTAATCAACGACCTTCTTGATGCCATCAGTTATCGACACAGTATCTATGCCGATGACACAATTCTTTATTTCTGTCTAAAATAGTAAGTCTGAAAGGTTCAGTAAAATCAAATTGGCAGGTGATCTCGTAAATGATCTACAATCTTTTGTGAACTGGCGTAAGAAGTAACTTGTTAATTTTAACTTCCCAAACGAAACTGCTCTCTATTCTTTTACCTTAAAAAATCCTATTTTACCTTCCATCAGCAAAGATGAAGCTCACCACCAGGAGAGGTAAAACACGCTTGGCCTTCTCTGTCTCACGTTTGCCAATGAGAGGAATGATTATTATGAATCAAGCATGTTGCTAGGAAAGTTGGTTCACTATATTACGTATGCATCGCTTTTGCGTTCTGAACGACTAAGCTGCCTATTGCGATTGGTTTGAATAGGTCCCTATGCAGCTCTGGTCTGAGAGATGTAGGGCGATCTGTCTTGATGCACACACACACACACACACACACACACACACACACACACACACACACACACACACACACATATATATATATATATATATATATAAATAGATATGTCTCGCTGTCTGTCTTTGTGTTTCCGTTCTAACCAACACTATTCGTCCAAAACCCTTGGTCCGATTTCAACTAAAATTGTGTCATTTTTCGATCATGACATGAACCTTTGATGTACGCAAATCTTTTTCTAATCGATTTACAGGTTACAGCAGAGATCACCGAAACGCTTAGAATTTTCGACCTCTTCTCCATCCAGACGCCTTATGCGAATTCAACCAAAATCGGATAACTTGTAGATCAAAGTCCAAACCTTTGAAGTATACAAAAATGTTTCGAATCAATGTATAGAGTTTGTCAAAAATCAACGACAAACATAATTTTGGATGGTCATTTGAGCACTTTTATGCATTTCTTCAAGACGCTTCTCTCAAACTCAACCAAAATCAAGTCACTGAGAGATCAAGGTCTGATGCCTTTATATGCTAATAAATAATTCAATTGATGCACAAGGTGTGGCAAAAAGTAATGGAAGACATTGCTTTTGCGATCGTTTTTGTCGCCGAGACGCTGAGTTGCATTTCAACAAAAATCGGGTCTATTTTGTAAATTCTACCTTAACATATGTCATAAAAATTGCAGGTTTTTTTACAAGGTGTCAACCCCTTCGAAGGTGCAGGGACATTGCATCCACTTTTTGCATCACGACCTCATCGCATCACATTACAAGCTCTCTCGTTGGCCCGCCCCCGTTCTTTCAATTGAACATACCTCATTCTCGTTTTTTGGCAAAACTGACTAATCATAAATCCTGTTTTAAAAATACAAAAAAATACTTACTTCGCATTTTTTTAATTTACGAGTCACAGCAACTTCATACTGGAACGTTTTGAATAACCATTTGACCTTAACATTTCAAAGTAACCACTAAGAAAACCCGAGCAACGGCGGCGTATACAGCTAGTATATATATATATATATATTTGAAGCATTTATGTATATATGTTAAATCAAATTTTTAAAAACTTAAACACATATCTGTCCATTCCCAACACCAAGAGACACTTTCCTTATATATATATATATATATATTAGTCATTCACATACAAACCCGTTTTGCTGTATCACAGCTCATCAGTATGGCTAGACACATCCACTTGCTTCTGGCCGGGATCGAAACTCGACCGATTTGGTGTCAGTCGGAGTCTCTAAGCCATCAGCGCATGACATCAGAGAAGGGAAATTTTAACGTCTTGTCTCTCCTCCTTAAGCCAAATATATATATATATATATATATAATTTATTATTATTTATAATCATAAACACTCATTTTCTAACGCTTTCTTGAAACAATAAACAGCCGTATCGAAATACTACTGGAAATTGAAGGACGGAAGACTCACTCCACAGGTTAAATGGAGGATCATGAAATATGCTCATACTCCCAACAATGCAATCTAGGCTTGGAGGAGAAAATAGCTATAATCAACTATAAAAATTCAAATGAACTTTTGAACTAGAGAAATAAACTAATTTTTAAATGTAGACATAAAAATGGGTATTGGATCACTTTACAAGATCAAAATTAAACTTAAAAATTTGATTTAGTAAAAAATATAGAACTTCCCGTTGAATACTTTATACCCTCAAAAAACCTTCATATCATTATTACTATCATAGGTACTTTACAAATATTGCGTTTATTACTATTATTTTCACTTTTATTCAGAGTAGTAATATATTAATATTATTTTAATGTAAAAATATATACATATACTTTAAATTAGTTTTCTTTTAAATTACGAATAATTATTTTTAATTCACATTAACTTATCGTTGTATGTTGTCTTCATTATTATTATTATGTCATTTTTCATCATATTTCGATTTCGGCTATGGTCGCACTACCAACCAAGTCTGCGGGAAGACTTAAGGCAGGTCGTGGTGTGTTGTTATGGCTCCATTTCATGATTTTTCTATCTTCCCCATCATCCCTAGCGTTATATAAACAAAGTTCTCCTTAGTGTGTGGGCTGTACTTAATAAGACAATTTTTTGTATATCTCTTAAGCTGGGGTTTCCAGGGATTCTTTCAATGTGTTGTTTTGTTCCATTTTTTATCATTCCAAGTGCACCTACTATCACTGGCACAACTCTTGTTTTCAATTTCCACATTTTTTCTATTTCAATTTCCAGGTCTTTATATTTTGAGAGTTTTTCAAATTCCTTGATTGCTATGTTACAATCCGCTGGACAAGCCATATCAATCAACAGACAAGTCCTCTCTTTCTGGTTTTTAACAAAAATGACTGGCCTATTTGCGTCAATTTTTCTGTCTGTGGAAATGGTGTAATCCCATAGAATGGTGACATCATTTATTTCTGTAACCGGTGCTGGGTGATGTTCATACCAGTGTTTGTTTATAGATTTTCAATAGTGTTTGCACATTGTCCAATGTAAATATTGCCCCACTTCTTTACGGGTTATGTATAGACGGTCTACATCAGCCTTTGGATGATGCATTTTATGCTTAGAAAGAAGCTTTCTTGTTTTAGAATCTATTCGCTTGATGTCGTTTAGAGTCCAGTTTAAGATGTTGAAACTACATTGTACAACTGGGATTGCAAGGCTATTAATGGCCATAATTCTGTTCTCAGAATTCAATTCAGTTTTTAATATAATTCGTAGCCTTCTATAGTACTCTTTAGGCACTCTTTCTTTCATTTTTTTATAGTGAATTTTTTCACTCTCATTTACACTTAGGTATTTATAAGCCTCTTCTTGCTTCAATTCTTTTATTGTTACAGCAGGGTCTAAGCTAATTGAGGATGTTTATTGTAGCGATCCACGTAAAACTGTAGCTTTATCACATTTATTCAAATTGAATTTCATTCCAATGTTTTCGCTGAAGCATTTTACAGTTTGCAGAAGACCTTCCAGCTCATTATCATTCTTAGCACACAACTTTAAGTCATCCATGTAAAATAGATGGCTTATTTTCTTTTGGCCTATTTTATAACCACATTCTGTCTTATCAAGTTGACTGGTTAGTGCTATTAATGATATGCAGAATAGTAAGGGAGACAAAGAATCACCTTGAAATATACCTCTTTTGATGTTTATTTCATCAGACTTATAGGTTCCATTTACATGATTGAGGTAAAGGGTTGTTTTCCATATAGACATGCACTGTTTGATGAAATTGATGATGACCGGTGATATCTTGTATATATTTAAAGTCTTTAAAATCCAGGAATTTGGCACACTATCGAATGCCTTTCGATAATCTATCCAGGCAGTACTAAGATTTTTCTTTGTACTGTAGCAGTTTTCCAGGATCATTTTGTTAATAAGCAATTGGTCTTTACATTCGTAACAGTCACGTTTGCACCCTTTTTGTTCAAGCGGTAACATGTCATTTCTTTCTAAAAATAAATATGTCTGTTTTGTTTAAATAGATGTTAATTGTTTATATGTTGTCGGAAGGCATGTAATTGGTCTGTAGCTTTTCGGGTTGTTTGTGTCACTATTCTTGGGTAGAAGAAATGTAATTCCTTTGGTCATCCATGCAGGAATTTTAGTGGGATCGTCAACCATTTCTTGAAGTTCTTTGGCTAGTTTTTATGTGCTGTATTTAAATAATATAGCCAAAAGTTAGGAATTTTATCTCTACCTGGAAATTTCCAATTTGTGCTTTTTTTTTTTACTGCAAATTTAACATCCTCTTCCATGTCTGTTCTGGTTTATTTTTTATTCGTTCTATCTCTTGTGCAATCCAATCTACTTCTTTGTTATGTTCTTTAGAACAAGCCCATATTTTTTCCCAGAACTGTGTAACTTCTTCCATTTTGGCGGGGCTGTCACTTCAATTCTTTTTTTTACCTATTTCCCTGTAAAATTTATTTGCATCGGTTTGAAAATCTTGTTTTGTCTGTAGAATCTTGATCTTTTTTCATAGCGTCTTATTCTTTGAGCCTTCAGTTGTATTGTTTGCTTTATTTTTTCCTTAGTTGATAGGACTTCATTTTCATTTCTAATGTATTTTCTTTCGACTCTTCAGCTTTTCCTAGTTCGTACATTTATTCCTCTAGTCAGTTCACTTCTAAGTTGTTCGATCTTTTTTTCTATTTTTCTTTTCCAAGGTGGATCTTCATGTCTGCGAGACTGCCTTGTTTTTAATTTGATGTTCAAATTTTGTTTCTGCTATTGCTGATGCACGGGTCCACAAGTTCACCCAAAGTTGCCCGGCACGTTGGCTCATATCACTAGTCCTTGTAAAAACAAAAAATTAATGGAAAAGAAAAAGTTGACATACGCTTAAGTTTATTAGTGCTGTAAGATTTAAAAGAAAGATAATAATTTGTTCGTCCACTGTATATTCAGTTATTTTTTCATTAAAGTCGTTGGTCGAAAACAGGGTTATCAAAATAAGATAAATTAAATAAGTAAATAAAATCAATAAATAAATAAAAATAAATATATAAATAAATACGTATTCTTTCTATAAAATAATATCGTAGAAATTGTTTTTCATCGTATTTAATTTATTTTCCTGTTGTTTTGTTTTGTTTTTGTTTTTAAGAAAATTATAATAGTTTAAAAAAATTATTACGAAATATCGACAGCTAAAGAAAATATAAAACTGATGATTTTATTTATTAGGATAATTTAAAGAACAAACATAGATTAATAATATGTGTTAAAAAAATGGTAAAACAGAATTTCATATTGGAAAAAAAAATCAATAAAATTAAATAATATATGAAGAAAAAATTATGGGTACTTACGTATTATCGGGAGGACCTTTAAAAAAACGACTCAAAAATTAAAGTAAATTATTTATTGAAACGGTTAAAACAAGTTGTACTTGTGGTTGACGTTCAGGTGATGAAAGCCTGATTTTTCCAGTTCCTTGGTGTTATAAGTAAAAATCAAAGGTCCTCCCGATAATACGTAAGGACCGAAAAACCTAGTTAAATCTATTAGGATCATTTAAAGAACATTAAACATACAATTTAAATTATATACGAAGAAAAAATCAATGTTTACGTTTAAAATAGTAAAATTAAAAATTAGAAATTAATGTTTACGTTTAAAATAGTAGAATAAAATTTTATTAGAAAAAAGTTTAAAAGACCTTCCGTGTTCAGGAGCCTCAAAAAAACACGTCATTCTCGTTGTAATTCCAATCGCGTATTATTATTGTTATTGTTATTATTATTACTAATTTTTCTATTATTTTTCACTTATTTTTAATTTTTAATTTTTATTATTATTAAATTTAGGTTTCTAAATATTAGTTTCTTTCTTACCACGTTATTATTACTACGAATATAATATAATACTACTACTTCCACTTTTCACGGGAAAAACAGCATAACGTAATGCAAAGCGCCACAAACTTAACGAAAATAAAGTTTTATCGTCAAAATGTTTATGTTATTTATGAGATGAAAGACTAAATTATTTTTTAATTATTTTTTAAAATTTTTTTAATCCTTCTAACACGTTCGAAATTTTGGTTAAATTCTTGTTTTGTTTTACGTCATCGACTACTCCAAAGATTAACATTGTTTTTTTTTTGCGCGTTTTTTCCGTAGAAAACACATTAATTTGGAAATTCTTGTAAAAATCAAATAATTGTCCGATTTTAATGAAATTTTCAGGACTTATTCAGAAATGAATGAAATTTTTTTTTTTTGTTTTAAATATTGGTAGGGAAATTTTTTTCAAATGTGTTACCCACCACTTAATTTCATGAAATTTCGCACAAAACATTTTGTACCGTGATTTTTTTTTTTGTTAGAAGTAGGAGTCTTTGGAGATAGAAAAAACAAAGTCGGTGATTTACAAATTGGGACGCAAAGAACTTCAAATTTGCTCTGAATTGAAAAATAATAAATCCAATAAAATTATGACATTATTACTGAATTAAAAAAGCTCCTAATTACTTTTGTAAATAAATAATATTAAGGACATTATTGTCTGAAAAAATTAAAAAAATTTGATAAATAATGAATTTTTACAAGAATTATTTTTCAATTCTTTTACATTTTAATTATAATAATTTTTCAAAATTTTAATAGTTTAAAATCGTGTAAATTTCTGTATTTGTTTGTTGCGCGGAGATTATATAATAAAGTGAAAAAAAATTACGAATCAAAAATTGCAAAGATTATTATTTGTAAGCGGGGGCTCAAAGATTTTTTAAATAATTTTATTTTGTATTTTTTGGGTTCCTTATTTTAATGTACGGTACACTATAAGTGCCATTATTATGTAAAAGGTCACGTGATCTAAGAGTTTTGTCCCTTTATTCTAATTATGTAACATTTTTGTTTCTTATGCCATCTGCGTACCAACAGGTATTTTTGCTCAGCTTTCGTGTAAAATTTAAACTGTAAAGTTAATTTTTCTTTTTTTCATTTACTACTTCACTAAATATTTTTCTTTTATTATTTTTTTATTTCCTGCTTATTTGAAATTAGCCTAGATTTTTCATTTTCTATTAATTTTTTTGTTGAATAGTTCTACTTTTCTTTTCAACTGTGTTCATTTTTTTTCGAAATAGAAAACTATTTTTTTATTTTACTTAATGTTAATTAAAGTTTATTATTATTTTGATTACTCATTAAATAATAATTTATTTGTTAAAAAAATTCCAAATCAAGGTGTTAATTTTTTGGTTTATGTTATTTTTAATTTTTGTTAATTATAGATGTCTATGAAAATTTGTCATTTCTGGTCATCCGTAGCAGCTGTCAACACTATGTCTGTTAACACTTTGTCAAACATTCGATCTGATAAACACGATCAATCGTTAATAATTCGTTGTATATTACTTTTTAATGCTAATATTTGTTTCAAATCAGATAAATTAAACTTTCAATTTTCAAATTTTACTAAAAAAAGTGTCAGAAATCTTTTGAAATATTTTTAAAAATCGATGATTTGTGTTTGTTTACAATTTTTTTAATTTTAAGAACATGGCCGCTTTTAAGAAAATTTTAAGAAATTTAACAATTTCTATATGAAATACACCAGATTTTTTTAATTGATGGAAATAATAAATTTAATCATTAAGCTTTTATTTAAATTCAAAATGAAATCTTTAAGAATGTGTTTTTTTATTTAAAATTTTCATTTTAAACAATTAATTTGCCTAGCGTAAATTCAATCCCTAATTTCTAAATTTTAAATTTTAATGTCATGCATCTAAAAATAGACATCTAGCAAATGAAGTCATTGTTTTTCCTTAACGACGGTTTTTTGTAGATCTAGACCAAAGACGCAGCGTGACGCTAAGATTTAAGTTACGTTATGTTAACCCCCCTTTCCCGTATTCTTTTCTTCTTTTTTCTTTCTCTTTTCTCTTTATTTTTAAAATTTCTTTTCATTTTTATTCTTTTTTCTATTCTATTTGACTTTGTCTGGATAAATTTGAACCATTCATTTTTGTATGAATTTGGTCTGACGAGCGGTGAGATGATAAAAGAGCCGCGAAATATGATATTACCTATGGATTTGTAGAAATATCCAACTTTTGTTCTCTCTCTCTCTCTCTCTCTCTCTCTCTCTCTCTCTATATATATATATATATATATATATATATATATTACAAATCATATATATAAAATTATTTAAATATTTAGTCTTTGGTCATAATGAAATTAGATCAATACACAGTTGTATTAAAAAGTGTTCAATACAATTATATTGCAGAACTTTTGAATATTTTTTATTTGTAAACGAGTTATTACGCAACCCAGCTTTCTACCTTTACAATGTCTTCAGGCGACTTATAATAACTGATTTTCAAATAAGAGCAATTTTTATGTACACGCAATTTTCAAAATTAGGAGAAGTTAGAACATTTTCATCCTTGATTGTATGATCCTAATAGGTATTTGTTGGTATGGTTACATTTGGTTATAATTTCTGTTCTTTCATTTAGTAATTCATTTTTGTTTGGTAATAACATAATAGCTAACTTTTCTTCCTGGCACAATCTACATATTTTCCACCGTTGTTATTATACTCCACGTTATGTCTTGGTTTTTTCCATATTTTAATTTCAGTTTCCATATGTGGCTAGCTAATTTTGTACATTTTTCTGAAGTTTTCTCATTTAAAAGTAGATCTATGATTATTCCATCTAGACTTAAAAGTATCTTTGGTTGATTCCAAATATGTTTTGTTTTGACCATATAAGTAATGTACTTTTGCTTTATAAATAACTTCGTTAGAGTATTGTTTTAGGAAGTTGTCGTCTAGAAATTGATACGGAGGGTAGGGAAGAAGGGATAAAGAAAAGAAAAGAGACGGCAAAAAGGATTCAAGACACGATCAGTGAAAATGACTTTTAAATTAAAACTATGTTAAGAAATCAAAAATTAAGCGTGTTACAGAAAAGTGAGTGGGGGTCAGTAAAAAAACGTAAAGAAGGAAAAAGGCAATAATGGGGTAGACGAGGAAAGCGTTAAAGAGATGCAGAGGGAAAAAAGAAAGAAGAAAAATCGTGTCAGACAGCCATCGAAAGATACGTGACGGTGGGAAGAAAGGAATATATATACATATAAGGGAAATGAAAGATAGAGAAAAAGATATCATGATGTAATATTCGGCTGTGCCATAAGTCTTTTAAAAATTTTCCGTTTAAAATAATATTGACTTACTATTGTAGTGATAAAATTAATTTAAATTCTACTAAAGGAATAAAAGGAGAGGAGCTGAAAAAGGAAATATTGTATTATTTCAAAAATAAAAAAGAAGTATTTTTAAAAATGAATAAAAATAAAAATAAAATAGAATATTTTTTATTTTACTAAAAATAAAATATAATACTTCTTCAAAACAAAAATAAAAATTAAATTAAAAAAGGAACATTTTTTTCAAAATAAAAAAGAAATATTCCCTTTTTTCAAACATTTTTCAGTTTAAATAATATCGTATTACTATTGTAGGAATAAAATTACCTTTATATATATATATATATATATATATATATATATATATATATACAAGTGGACATTAAAATCAACACCCATATGTGAGCATAAGTTCTATGATGGCAGTGTCTTGATGAATGCTTCTACTTCTGTGATTTTGTAAACATACAAAATCTTTTAGAACTATTTTTAGCAAATAATGTGAATAAAATTGATTATGTGAAGATTTATTGTCAATTTCATTTTGTAGATGACTGAATTATTTTCCAATCTGTAAATTGGAGCCATAGTATTTCTGATGAACATCTGCTTCTCAGCATCAAATATTGGACTCACTGAATTATTTTCTTATTAAAAAGTTTCTAACCTTGCCTGAGAGAAAGCAATAGAAAGAAAGAGTGTGAGCGAGAGTGGGAAAGGGATGAAGGGAGAGGATAGATTAATACAGATCTTAACAAGTTACAAAATATGAACAAAGGTAGATCGATTGATACAAACAAATATCAGGAAAAGCGTAGGACATAGGACAGAGCCTTGAGGGACATCCGCGTTCGCATGAAACATGCAAATTCAGTACGACCGTCATTTAATGATTTGACATCAACGATTGGTTTAAATCAAACAATCGTCTATTTATTGTGCAGCTTTGTAGCTTGCGCAGAAGGCCAGCAAACCAAACCCTGTCCAACGTTTTCGAGCCATATAGGACAACAGCTCGAGCTTTGCCGTTCTCATCAAGGGCCTGATATATGTATTTGGTGATGGTCGTTAGAACATCAGCAGTAGATCTGGCGGAGCGGAAGCAATACTTCCGGTCATTTGTTGGACGTTATATGCTGAATCATTTCAGTATTGATAATAGCCTCGAACACTTTGCTAAAAGCGTTGAGAGGCTGATAGGTCAATAGTTAGAAGGGTCGAAAGGTTGCCCAGAGTTTTTAAAAACAGGAACTACAGAGGGGAACTTCCAGCAAGCAGGGAAGCCAGGAGCAGTGAGGCAATAGTTATAGATTCGGAGAGGACAGGGGAGAGTTCAGGGGCACATTTCTTAAGGACGATGACTAGAATTCCATCACACCCACTTGCTTTATGGGAATCAAGCTTAGAAGTAATTTTAGAGACCAAAGACAGGATTATGTATACATCTCTCAGTTGGGCCGTAGTTCTAGGAGAAAAGTACTCCAGATGAGTCAAGTGTGGAGTCGTAAGAGAATTTGCGAGCAAAGCACTCAGCCTTGTCTGCTGTGGATATGAAGACCTCAAAGTTATTGTGTAGTGGAAAGATTGATGGTTTGCAATTGTTTACTGCCAGTTTGCAGAGCCGCCAGTAGTCCAGTAGAGGCAAACTTGTGAGATACTATACGCTGTTTTGTTCTATCAGCAAAGAACAGCTTTTTTTTTAATCGTATAACCCGAGCAAGGCGGTAATGCCACTGACGTGCAGGGGGCTACATAAGAGTAAAAAGATTAAGTAGAAGAGAGTGAAGAGGAAGACGAACCAGTTAGAAAGAAGCAAGAGAAGGATAGGAATACAGGTGTGATTACAGTTGCAAAGGTGGAGAGAAAGGAAAGGATATACGGGGTGGTGAAAGAACTAAAGTCAAGTGGGTAATAAATGAGTATTGACATTGCATTTAAATTCCTGGAGGTTGTAGCCGTCAGAAAGCAAGAATATGGAAGCGAGTTCCACAGGCGGGAAGTGCGAGAGAAGAAGCTGCAGGAGTAGAATTGTCGTCTGCATTTGCTTAATCTAACTGTGAATGGGTGGAAGCCAGTTGCCAATCTGGTTGCACGAGTAAACACCTGTTGCAGAGGCACCAGTGACAAGTTCTTTGGAGCAGAAGCCATGAAAGTATTTATAGAACAGACAAAGGGAAGCCACATCTCGTCGGTGGGGAAGTGGCTGTAGTCGAGCCGCTAAGTCGGTACCTATCACATTACTGATTCTCATTTGGAGCCTGTCGAGAACACTGAGATGAACAGCAGGGGCGCCTGACCATATATGGCAGCAGTATTCCATGCACAGACGAATGGTTGATTTGTATATATGTAGGATGGTTTCAGGCGGGAAAACCATCCTGGCCCGACACAGTGACCCAACCTTCTTAGCAGTGGATTTAGCTTGACATCCTTTAAGACACGTTTGCATTTATAGCGAGCAGAGACAAAAAGGCGCATTTATAGTCAGACACGCCACTCTGGTAAAGCCGGACAAAAGTGATTTCTGTAGGTATGTCGGCCGGACAAGCAGGAGAGAACCAAGAGGAAGAATGGGATATATATATATATATATATATATATATATAGAGAGAGAGAGAGAGAGATAGAGAGAGAGAGAGATGTGTTTGCGAGACAAGAGTTTATTGAAATATATATACAGATTGTTTTTCCTACGGTAGAAAATCGGCATTTACCTTTCTGAAAATCAAAATTAAATTTGTTTGGCTGTGCGTTGTCGTGCAGTAGATATTGGCTCGGAATGAGAAATCGAAGATCCGAGTTCGAATTCCGGCTGAATTCATTGCATTCATTTACGCACAAATACCATTGAGGAAGGTATTAAACCGCTGCTCTTCCTCCAGCTATGGGTTAAATACCAGGCCAGATTGGTTTTTATAGCCTTTTTTGACAAACAGTCTACCGCATAAAGTAATGCCACGCTACTGCTGGAAAATCTTCTGCCCAGTTAGTAATGTTATAATCGCCCAAGCGTGTATCACGTATGGCACTTATATGACTGAAAGAAAGAACTGAAAAGAGACGATAAAATCCATACTGAACGTTTCTTCTGTTTGTTCTTGATTGGAGAAACTCATGCATGTCGTTCGGATGCTCACACAAATGATAATTCGCTGTAGAATTTATTAATAAAGACTTGTTATAAAATAAACTTCTCAAATGTGTGATTGCTGAAAATTCAATTTTATTCATACTTCAACAAAAAGACACGATCATCTTGAGCGGAAAAGAAACTCACGGAGTTTTCTTTTGTGCATGCTTTTTTCTTCCATTTTCGAAAATCCTGAACGGATTTTAAAAGCAAGAGTAAAAATAGAAGACGAGTGATATAAATAATTAATAGAAGCTGTAAATATTGTCCAACCCTGAAGTGCGTGCGAATAAACAATTAATAGGCTGTATGTCTAATTATAATTTCTAATCAAACTACAAAAAAGCAAAAAAAAAAAAAAAATCACCTCGACAGAAAAACCAGCTGTTCTCCGTTCAAATTCTAGTAAGTGTAAAAAGAAAAAACAGGTTTCCCTTTTTACTGATGAACATGCATTTAGTTTTCTTGTAATTTATATGAAGTCTTTTTTGTCGCTTTTTTCAGCTACCTTCTCTAGGGGTTCTTATAGTTTCCTTTCCGTGTCTGCTATCATCACTGTATCGTCTACGTATCTTATATTGATCAGATTGTAGCTGCCAATGACGAATCATGGAATGACTTCTAGAAGTTTCAGATTTGTCTCACTGTATAAGGGGAATAGATTTGGTGAGAAAACATATCCTTGTCTTACACCCCTTTCTATTTTTGTATATATGCAGAAATCGTTTCATGTCCGTATGCAAGTGGTTTGCTGCCAGCAGAGGTTCTTGATTACTCCAATGTCTTTCCCGAATGTGACGAGGCTGATGAGCATTTCTATCAAATTTTTGTGGTGTACTTTGTCAAATGATTTTGCGTAGTCTATAAAACGCAGGTACACGTATTTCTGCCTTCTAAGCATAAATATCGGGTTCTATCTATGGCCTGATACTGCTGCGCGTTTCATTCATCAGGATTTGGATCATGAGTTTCGTTATGTGACTCATTAAGCGAATTGTTCGGTGGAGTTTACATTTCTTTGAGCCAGGCTTCTTAGGCAGTGCTATGGAAATCGATCTGCTTAGGCCTTCTGGTATCACACCACTGTTATAGATTTCATTTATTATATCTGTAGTTTTGTTTACGCCGAAATCATCTACGGCAGTCAGTATCTCTATTACAATGTCGTCTGGTCCAGCTGCTTTGTTTCTAGTCAGTTTGGCCAGTTCAGCTTCCAATTTGGATTTTAATATTTCCGGTCCGTCGCTATCTCTGGGTAATGTCGAGAATCTCATGTGTTATCCACTCGATTTTTATTCTCCGTCTGTTTTCCTTGTCTGCTGATGTTATTAACGCTCTTTTTGGTGTGCTTCATTTTGAGTTTCCGTTTCCAATTTGTTCATTGTATTTGTTTTTCACAACCTGTAAAGGAATTGCTGAACTTGTGTATGTTCCGAGTACTTTTCAGTTATTTTGGTAGTTTCCAAGGAATTAACCCAGAATGACAACGACATTAATACTACACTGGCTTTCTTTTGATTTTATGCCTTCATTACATGGAAACGATTAACGATAGTTGAAAGTACATTGCTCATAACCCACATTTTCTACCTGACATGAAATAACTTATTCAACAAAGAAGAAACACATTAAAAAGCTTAACAGATATTCCCTGTTTTATAGAAAATATTAAAAAGACTGATTGCTGTCTGAATATACTGTTTAAATAAGTCGATTCTATGCCTCAGTGCAATCTTCAGGCAAAGTACGACTTGATGGCTCTTTCAAATCTGCTATATTTATCAGAGAAGACCATTTACAGATATTTACAGAGTGAACATTACATAGGGTCAGGGTGAAAAGTATGCAGCGAGAGAGAAAAGTAACAAAAAGCGAAAATGCTAGCGAAAAAGAACAGAAAAAAACAAAAAATTTATGAACGAGAAAATATGAGCGAAAAAGCATGGAGAAAATCAGAATAGAAGTTGAAAGTATCGCTGAATTGAAATGAAAATAACAAAAATGTTATGAGAAAAGAGAAGCATAAAAATTAAATGGATATGTTTCTTCAATCCACGGCTGTAGATTCTTCTTATCCAAAGAAACACATGGCCTAGCAGATTAAAGTATAAGTAAAAATACAACAGGTTTGCTGGCCTTTGTAGATGGAAATCTTCTTATACTGGTTCATTGGAATTAACAGTAGATTTTCTAAGCGCTGCTTAGATGTGGCACAAGGCCGAATGTATGGGGTACCCAGTGAAGATCGAATTCACTACTCAGGTGTAATAGGTTCTCTAACAAGAAAACCTTGCTAACCATTACCACGCTGAGGTGCTCTTCATTGGAATTAACAGATGAGCAAAGATGGGCAAGACAGGTGATTATTAACTGATACGAAACATCCTTTCAATTGGGAAAGTGGAATAAAAAATATCCGTGAAATAATAAAATTATTCGACATTCCGAAAAGATTAACAGATGCGAAGATAAGACAACTGAAAAATGTCAAAGTTCAACATTTGTAACGTTGTGAGTATAACAACCAATGTGAGCATTTTGGTCGTTTAGCAAAGCCCTTCATGAGGATAATTCCTCATCTCGAAAACCATGACAAAAACTAAACAATAAAATTAAGAATAACTGGGAAGTTTATTCCTCATATCTCTTGTGACCAGAGTCAACTCACTCTTTTGGTTTTACATTTTTCTCTGATTTACGGGCAATTTTCGATTTCATTATCAATCGTTTATCAATTTGTCTATTACGCAAGCGTAGATTCATCCTAATCCTTATCATTTTACCCTTTTTTAATTCAATATTTTCCCTATTTTCAGAATTACTGCATAAATCAACTGCCATGTCCATTTATTTATACTTCTACTTTGTGGCGTGGTTACACAGTCGACAAAATACTTAGTCTTGTTTGCACATTTCTCATCGTCATATTGTACTTTTCTTAGATTTGCCGCTTATGTGGCTGCCATCATTAATCATTCAATAAGCTTCTTTGTGTAATCCTCTCCTCTCACCGTATCAGGACCAATACAATCATTCCAGATCTTACATTTTATGGTCGCACATTTCAACTTTTGCCAGATGTACTTGCAAATTTGGTTGTCACAATCGATCTTTCAACTCACCAATTTCGCCTTTATTAGAGACTTAGTATTTTTCGTTTTTTTTTTCTCATGACACATTTGTTATAGTTTCATACGGAAACAACTGTTCAACACATTCATGCAACTTGTGGTATTTTGTTGTTTATTTTTTATATCATTGAATGTGTTTTTTGGTTGCTATGAGCAACTTCGTCGTCGTATCATTTCATTTAAATCTTGTTGCTACTTGACAAATCCTTAAACCACGACTCTCCCAAGAGCAACTGCCTCGAACACATGGCAGCAATCCCAACTTCTCCATCACTTCAATAAATAGTTTCACTAATGTGTATAAAGGTGTATATCTCATATTGTGTTCCTTGTCCCTTCAGGACGTGGGAGGTCATGGCTATTTACAAATTCCTGTTCTTTGTAGCTCTAAATAATATTTGTTACTTTATTACCCTACCTATTCTGTCACTTATTTACCCAAGATTGCCAGTAAGATTAATTGGTGTTACCCCTAACTTTCAATATATCCAGTGTGTATCAAATTCTCCAAGTCGTTTCTCCTCATTATATTTCCCAGAAATTTAAATTGTCTTTTTCTGATTCTGAGTACAAGTGTAAGTTTTTTTAAAATTTAATGACAGTGCAAAATTATTCTCTTTGTTTCTAACGGCACTGCCTTGTTTCTTGATACTTCTTTAGTTTCTTTTAGTTATCATTGTTTATTCTAATGAGGCTTTGGATTTCAGCATCACATTTTCCACCATTTGTCATTACACTTCCCAGGTAGTGAAATTTCTGTACTTGCTTGATTTTGATATTTGCAGTCTGTAATTCGCATCTTGAACTGTCCATATTATTAACGACCATACATTCTGTCGTTTTATAATTGACCATTCGTTCTTTCTTCCCACTTTCCTTTACTACCTTGTATCGCAGATTCTGCAGTTTGCTTTCTGTGTCTACCATAAACACAAGGTCATCTGCGTTTCGTATGCTGTTAACAGGTATATATAATGATTTATAATGAACAGACTAGTTAGGTGGGCTGAAAAGTTCATAGGCTGACTATGAAAGAGTGGTGCTATAGTTGTGAAATATTGCACAGATGAATTGATTATCTTCTAGTAAACTGACGTCTGACTGTACGAAGAAGACTTCAAATACAACAAATAGCGGCTTCTCTTAAAAATGTACAAAATTTGACATTGTGGCTTTATCAAGTACCCTTAGAAAATTAAGGTTAGACATTCATACTGATAGGATTTTTGCATTAGGAGATGACACCCCACCTTTATCAACATTTAGTGTAGATGTGGGCATTATATGTCGTGAGGGTGTTGAGAATTTTCTGCAAGCGAAAAACCGACATTGTTTGTTTCAGCTAATTTTCTTGAAGGTCCTAACCAAAGAGAATGCTGTGTTCTTCCCTTTGAGCCAAAGACAAAGTGACATTCTGTGCAGTGGGATCACCCCTCCTCATCTACTCTAAAGAAAGCCAAAGTCGTTTACCCTGAAGGGACGGTTATAGTCTCATCTTTTTAGGATACAAAAGGCATTGTGCTTATTGACTTCAGAGGGGCCACGCCATGCATGAAGAGTACTATGCCAACTCGCTGAGGCAGCTAAAATAGTCTATGAAGACCAAACTCCTAGGAAAACTGCCAAAAGGAGTTTTATTTCGTCAAGACAAATCTTTGGTTTCAATGAATGCTGTGTGTGACTGCGACGTTCAAATTGTTGATCACTCTCTATACTGTCCTGATTTAACTTCCATTTGTTCCCTAACATAAAAATTTGACTGAGAAGCAGTATCGCATATCTGATATGGATGACGCTTTTGACGAACAGTTTAATTGAACAGTCAGATGTCAGTTTACATGAAAAAGAAACAATGTACTTATCGATAAGAAAAGTTAACATTAACGCAAAATTTAACAACCTTACTACTCTTTAATAGTCAGCCTATGAACTTTTCAGCAGACCCTCGTATCATAGTGAAAAACTTAGTCTTCATTAAAATAAATGTAGCCACTCGCACCATATTAGAGACCATTTTCAACACTCAAATTGTCTCAAAATCGTTGAGCAACAAACTACTACATAGAACATAAGTTTCTTAATAGGATTTTTATTTGGCAATTTATGTTAATAATTTTATGTACTTTTAGGATTTCACTCTAAATATGATCTTCGAGTTGACGTTCGCGTTGGTGTGCGGTTAGATAACCACATAAGCACAAGTTCGCTTCATTCTGAAAACATTTATCTATTTTGTTCAATTTAGGAAGTGAAGAAAATGAAGATGAAATTACGATTTTCTTTCATTCATGGTAATCACGTGAGACTTCACGAGATATTTGTTGCTGCCAGCGAGATTTAATCACTTTTGAAAGGCGAAAATGATGCTTGCATGTTTTTAGATTCGATCAGTTCAAAAGAAAGGAATAAAATGTTGAAACTGCTTTCTTAATCTGGTGAGTATTACGAAAGTTGATTCATGTGTGCTTGTGTTTGGCGAACCGACACAAAAATCTCGTGATGGGGTAGCACGCGAGAATTGTGTTTATGCGAGATTTTAATACTTCAAGTTTTACTAAAGGCGCGTGAATATGCGCATGTATTCACAGGTAATGCTTCATCAACGAGAACAGATCAATGGAAAAAGACCCATAAATAGATTTTTAATTAAACGTATTTTTTTTATTCAATCATTAATAAAATCAAGATGCACATTTTTATTTTGTAACTTGTTTAGCTGGTCATACACATATGAACATTACAAGGTGCGAGGGGGAAATTATGACCATTTTATATTTGTTATTTCTCACATGCGCGCTGTTTGATTCTGATTTTGTCGACTTCACAGTATAGTAGGGTCAGTTAGGCTAAATCTGAGAAAAAGAGCCTCATGAAACAATTCATGTCAACTAATTTCAGAGTATTTGGGTGTAAACTGAGTACAGGGCAGAAGATTCGGAATGATTTGGATGAGTCTAATCGTTATCTCGGTAAACCTACTCTGATCGTTCTGATAAGAAAAGAAACCCGAATTTGTTGGTGAGGACCTCAGACTAAACACGGAGGCCTGCATCAAGTACAATGAGGAGATAGTGTTGTAATGGGTCAAGATTGTGACTGTCAAAGAAAGGCAGGAAAAACACCAGAAAGCTGTAATTCGGGAAGAGATAAAGAATCAGTGACTTCAATCCCTGAGCCACGTTGTGAAATAAATTTATATACAATGGCGTGCAAAAGTTTTGTGACAACTCCGTAATATGTTTATACATCTTTTATCTTATTAAAAAATTTGATATTATTTAGCCACATATATTTATCAGTTGTGTCAGTGAATGGAAAATTAGTTGTTGCGGTTTAGAGTGTAAGTTGCCTTGGTAAGTCGTTTTAGTTGAATATGAGCTGGCTTTTTACACTGAAATCATGGCTAAAATTTTTGCTGAAACAAAGATGAAGGTTGTGAACTTGAATAGGAAGATAACTCAATCAGAGATAGCAAGGCGGCTGGAAATTTCCAGAAACAGTCTTTAACCCCTCCCCCACCCCAAAGTCGTTTGCTATCGCTAGAAATGGTGTAATTGCAAAGACAAACGAAACACAACAGAATTTAGACAAAAGAGATGAAAGCGTGTGTGAGAGTCTTGGTATGTGAGGTGTCGTTATTTTTTTTTTAATTCACAGTGTTTCGTCTGCTGTTCCCGCCAACCTTCTTCTGGCAGTTGAACATTTCAATACCAAATAAATGTCTACCATTTCTCAAAATTCAAAATGGACATCACCGCATTCGAGAATTAAATCGTATCTTCAATAAGACAATTAAAGAATTGTTTGATTTGTTTTTTATGGGTTATCAACCGTTTTACATCTTCTAATTAACCTATAGGTATGAGGGTGAGATGGATCCATACTTTTCCAAGGGTATTTGCGCATAACTGATTATAACGACCCCGAGTGGAATTGGAAATCATTGAGCCAATTTTCATTTATTAGTCATTATCCATTAGATCAGCTGTACATCCAAATTTACAACACCCAACATTCCCAAACAGAGTCACCCATCTATGTACAGATGCTTAACTTCGGTGAACATCCAGTCGATAACCGGTGTTTCAAAGTTATATTTCCCTATGGCTATGATAATAAAAAAATAATTGTTTTTTTTATGTTATCGCATTAACTGTCGATGGTAGAGTTGATATTTAAACGAGAAATTATCTGTGTAGGGAGGTGTTCAGTGTTGAAAGGCGTGATCGGCAAGCCGACTTTGAATGCCTATTGAAATTGCGTTGGTTCATTTTAACCATCCCTTTGGAAATGTCATGTCATGTGAAATATTTGGCTAATAACAAGATGCAGTGGTTGATAAAGAAGAATTTAATCCAATATTGAACTTGACCACATTACTGATATAGTGCAACCTAATATTATCTGTCCCATGTTATCTGAAGAATGAGTAGCAACTGTCAAGCAAGTTCGGTTACCATAGATGGCCATAATTGACTCGATAATGAGTCGATAATTGACTCATTTGAGTTGGTATGATCACAAGATCGCCAAAATTACTCGCAAAAACAACCTTTCTGGGTATTCTTTGCTTCTCATTTAATTAAGGATATTACATTTGCCACTGAAACTTTTTACAAAGGTTTTGGTGATGGGTTGATGAAGTTCTCGAATCGGAAAGATATAGAATTAATTCTATAATAGAATATAATAAAAATATTACAGAATTAGTACTATAATAGAATATAATACAATATTGTAGAATTAATTCTATAACAGAATTATTTTTTTTTGTATGAAATAATGTACAGCTTGGTAAATCTATGATCCCTTGGCTGTAAACAAATCAAGCAGAAATTCAAGTTTATCTTAAATACCGGATTGATACTTCAGTGACATCTGTTTTTCTCAAATAGATATCTTATTTGTTGCTGAAACTGAAGCCGGTGTTTCTAATGCTTTAGTTTTGCACGTCTCTGAATAATTTATGACATGGCTGTTGTCGCATCCACGGTGCATGCTAACACCTACCAGTAATAACAGCCTGATTTTAGTCGCAAGGTCAATCTAAGTGAAATAAAATATATCATTAAAAGTTTAGTGGATACGATATACTACGTTTGAAATTGGCTATTGACATGCGAACAAAAGACTGTTGTTGTTTAGTATGCGGCATCCAGTAAGGATCGGACTTGAAGGATCAGCATGTCTGATGCGGACCTCTAGGAGAGTGACACGTTGTGGCTTCTCGGCTTGTGTTCTTGGGTTTGGAGAAGAGAGGGACAAAGAAAAACAGCGGATAACCTACTTGATAAGCTTGAGTAAATGGATGTCAAAACGGTTTGAAAAAATAACAAAACAAAATTTATTAAGCGCTACAAAGGACAAGACGATGTGGAGGGCCATGATATTTTCTGCAGAAACAGGATACAAAGAAGAATAAGATTGGAGGTAAAAAGGACAAAGAAAAGCAACATACAACAGACGCGGCGAGATTGAATAAATGGATGTAAAGCAGGGCACGAGAGAGATGGCAAAAGACAAAAGTTATAAAAGCTACAAGGGGCAGAAAATGTGGAGAGCCATGATCGCAAACCTCCTGACGAAATATTGCATATAGAAAAAGATTAACATACTCGCGTGCCCAGACACACAGACATATATTTATGTAAATATATATAAAATACATTTTATTATATTCAACGGATAATGTATGTTTTTTAATCGTATTTTTCCAATTTTCGAACATATTGTTGCTCATCTGGATCCAAGTTGTATATAAACTGTCCAAAGTTCATGTTTTTTTGTTCCTTTTTGATCCTGTTCTTGCTGTCGCCTCAGTAATTATCATGAACTTAATTCTTGTCAGCGTCGTAGACAAAATGTTTTGCTCGATACATCTTAGCATTTCCGAAACGCTAGATTTTAAATATAATTAAACGTATCTTGTGAGACGCTATGTGCAGAACGGTTTGACAACATCGAAAATAAGAACATTAATTATTCTTCTTCTTCTTGTATAAGCATCTGAAATATTTCATAAAACATATAAAATGGCATGTGCTGTGGAAATATTTAAGTTATTTAATGTGGATTATTTTTATATAACAACAGCATCGAGTATATCTGTCTCCTTACAGTGAATACTATGTAGAGTTTGGCTGTTATCTAATAATATTTGTCTTATGTTAGATAAAAACAACAAAATGAAAAAAAAAAACAGCATGACTCTGTGCAAAACAGTACACTTGGCGAAATCTAATGACTCCCACAGACACGTGAAGACGCATCTTTATAAGCCCACAGTGCATATACATAGACACAATAATATCAACACACACACGCACACAAACGTGCGCTCTCTCTCTCTCTCTCTCTCTCTCTCACACACACACACACACACACACACACAAAGAGAGAGAGAGAGCATGTAAAATTTCCACTAAGGGCAACACTGTTCTCCTATTTTTGGACGCAAAACAAATAACAGTAATTAATTTAAGAATCAGGAAGACGACCAGTCCGTACTATAAAATTACTTTGTATATCAAGGCAAGGGTCGTTTTCTGTGAACGGTATAAACATAAATGCCGAGTAAATTGATTTATCTCGTCGCCAGAGGGAGACATCGGTTTATTGCGTGCAGGACAAAGCTTCCGTTTTGTTGTAAATTTCTGCTGCCATCACTCGAAGACAATTTTCATTTCTTAGAGCTTGCAGCCAAACATATTGACAACAGCGACATGCAGAATCATCAGGCGAAATGTTATAAGTGCTAAAGAACTCCCATTTTTTCCATTTGGATAGCAATATAATCAGTTTGATTTTAAACATATAAAGCAGTTATCATAGTCTTATATCATTGTCCTCTGTCTGCTCGTTTAATTTCAATACCACTAAGGTGAAAGATTTAACAAAAAAGAAACTGTATATCAAAGAACACCAAATATAAGAACGAAAATACTTATAAATATACTTATAGATAACCAATAGTCGATTACAGGAAATAAATTTATCAATATTTCGATAGTCCTATGAAAATGTTCACTGAATCGAAAACTTACTTGTTTGCAATGAAGCATTTATTTTATAAATATAAACAGATGGGTAGCTGTTCGTTTCTGAGTATGCCTCTCCGTTAGGATGGCAAGCTAATCCCTGGACAACTCAACACCGCCGACTAAGCGCCGAGTCATCTCAACACCAGGACAACGCAACACCAAAAACATAACTGTTTTTGTAACCAAATAAAAGTAATTTAATTAATTAGTGGATCTTTTTATTAAAAAGTTATGTTTTTTGTACTGATTTGTTCCGCTGTTGAGTTGTCCCGATGATCAGTCAGCGGCGTTGAATTGTTCCTTCTCACTTCAAGATGTCTGTTCAAGAGTGGAATTGGAAATCTGTCTTGTCTGTGGAAGATTCTGCTCTACATTTGGTGGGATCAGATGAATATAACTTATTATGACCTACTCAAACCGACCGAAACCATCACGGGATAGCTATCGACTACATTGAAAAATTGAAAAAAAAATGGCTGATATACGAGCAGAAACACGGCAAAGTGATTTTGAAATATGACAAGACTAAGCTGCATGTTTGTAAAACAAGTGAAACCCTACTTGGTAACGTTTACATGAGAAGTCCTACCCCACCCGCCGTATTCACGAGACATTGTCACGTATGATTATCGATCGATGGTACTTGTCCGCTGAGCAGCACTTTCATAGTTATAAAGATGCCAAAAAAATGGGTCGATTCGTCATTAGCCTCAAAATACGTGTCGTTTGGCCTACATGGAATCGAAATGCTGTAAGAAAGATGGAAAAAAAGTAGTAGCATTAAGAATTCGAAATCATTTTAGACATATAGGCCAAATAATATGGAATAGATATCTTTTATCGATATTCTTTGAAAATCAATTCATTTTAATCACCAATGTTTTTATTCTTGACTTTCATGAATGATCGTCAAATATCGATTGTCTGCATCGGAATCCCGCATTAATGAAAGTGTGAAAATGAAGAATAGAAAAATGAAGTTTAAATATTAATCTAAAAAATAATTTTATCCAAGTTTCGTTGCATTACATATAATTTTGTGTGCTTCTTAAATGTTCTATCTGTAGAGAAGCAAGATTTGATGACATAGATAAAAAAAACAAACTAGCGGAATATTTTATCTTTTTTTTTCTTTCATATAAATGCTGAGAAATTTTATTTCTGGTAAAACTTGTTTTTCCAGATGTTTTAAATCTAAAAATGATTAGTCTTTTTTTTTTTTTTGATAGTTATAACGTACCAATCATTTGGTAGTTAAAACTTTTTGATTATTTGGAAGTTATAACTTACCAATTATTTGGTAGCTATAATTGACCAATCATTTACTAGTTATAATCTACTAACCATTTGGTAGTGTAACCCTATTTTCAGATGGCTGGTATTAATTTTAGGTAATTTTCAAGATGAGAAGAGATTTCTCTAAAATTGGGGAATACAATTATTTTTGTCGGAAAAAGTAGCAGAGATGATAAAAAGTGTAAACTACAGATTCAGAGTGCATGCAAATTGCTTTTGTAGGGAGAAGTAAACGAATTTATCAAAGCTAGTTAGTCAAAATATTCGTCAATGAGTTTTGACGATATGTGACCCTAGGTAAAAATTCGGCCTTGAGAATTTCCTGTTCTAAGCTACTGGATGTTGGAAACGGACAATCTATTGATAACAGATGGTGGGTTCACACCCCTTCCCAGAGAATCAATCAAAATGGACAACTGATATTGCTTTCATTTTGAGCTGGTAAAAGTTATACAGTGAGAGAGAATTGAACCCCCGTAACTAACTTTTACTACGCTAGTTTTTGTGCTTGTTTAATAAAACCAGAGTTAGTCATGTAAAAGATGATATCCTACTTAAAAAAAAAACACAGAAGTTTTGGTTTCGAAGTTAATCTGAAGAAAATGGACATCGTTTACCGATCTGTAACGGTACAGGAGTATTCACTGACATGCAAAGGTTTGGTGATATTTGGTGATGCCTGAAGCCAACTCCTTGTTTGTATGTCTCTAAGACTCAGGTAGTGGGGCTATAGAGACCAGTAAGGAGGCATTTGAGAAAGGAAGACACTTTAAATATGTAAAAACAGATGTAGCACGAAATAAACATTTTATTCAAATTAAATATAAACTAAGTTTTTATTTCACTCTTTGAGTGGATGTTCTCCTGATAAGAAAACACGGGGCCGTTGCACCTTCTCCCTTCCCTTGCCCGCTACTTGGAGTATCACATCTTCTCTTGCTTTGTCACACTTGTTAGAGTGCATAAACATGTGTGGAGAAATAGGTAAGTTACAAAGTTTAGAGTCTACAAATCTGTCGCATTGTCTCCCCTTTATTACAGAGCTGAATCCTGACTCATATATCAGCTCCATCCCACCCACGTCTCCACGAACAATTAAATTAGCGTTGTCTTTGCGTCATTCTTAATGTGCACTTATTTCACAAAAGCAAAATCCTTAGGACATTCAGTGCTACAAGCATTGAATTTCTCCAAAAGGTTTATCTGTGCTTGGAAGGTGACGTATAAGCGGAGAGTAGAATATAGAGGCATTTAAAAACCTTTCTGTCCAGCGAAATAGTGTCTCTGTTTGACGGAAAAATATAAATTATACCACATTCTACCCCTAGGCCACGAGCCTTTTAGCGCGCATAAACACGCCATATATATATATATATATATATATATATATATATATATAATCTCACTAGCGGGACGAAGCTTTGAAGTATACTCCATTTCTTTCTGATGACCCCGGTTGCTGTGTCATAAAAAATATTTATATTTACGTCGGATATTCTGTAATCCAGATTGGCTCAGTGATGTGGTTTGAATATAACATGGATTCAGACAAAAATTTGGTTAACAGAAAGAAAACAGCAAAATAAAGATAGCACAATTTATCCAAATAACTGATTAAGATAAGACGATCGTAACAATATGAAAACAATTTAATTTATAACTTGAGGGAAATATATTTAAGAGTTAAGAGTTTTTTTCTTTGAGATTTTACAGAATAAAATAAAATATTTTTAAATTCAATGTTCAAGTGAATTTATGTTCACAAAAAATAAGAAAGATATAGAGCGTGAAATCTCAGACAGTTATTTTTATAACCAAATGAATTACTGTTCACATAAGCAATAAAAATACTTCAATGTAGAAAACAATATTCTACAAAAGAAGATTATTTTTATTTAGTCTTCTACCCGTTAGTTACAATCCATCGTCTTCATTTTGCAGAGCGTTTTCTTCTCACTGTTTTTTTTGGCATGAATATAAGCGTTTTTAAGACTCTTTTTCTTGTTTGGCATGGATATTCTCGTCACAATATATATTTTTATATATATAGTCGAGTTCGAATTCCAGTTGAATTTCTCGCATTCACTCACGCACAAATACCCTTAGGAAAGGTATTAATCCGTTTCTTTCCTCCAGTTATGGGTTAAATAATAGGACAGATTGGGTTTTACAGCCTTGTCTGGCAACCAATCTACCGCAGAAAGCAATGGCAACCTATTGCAGGATAATCTTCTACCCAGTCAATCATGTCTCTTTTGAGACATGGTCGCCCAAAGCGGGCTTTACATATGACACTTAACTCACTAATTTGCATGTAAAATCCTTTTTTCTGATTGTTCCAGTATTGAAGATTTGTTTGGAATTGTTCAGAAATGCTTTACCGCTTAACACATCTTCTTCAGAAGAAAGCCAAACACATCTCTTTGGAGGGCCATGATATGCATGTATTAATTACTTCAAAAGTCGCTATTACTCTCTTCACAAATTTATCTTTCTTCGTCAATGACCTGCAGCCGAAAATCACTCTATTTACATTATTCGAACTATTGTCCTTAACTTTTTTGCCATTTCTATGACGTTTCGGTCGTTGTACGCTCCGTTCCTCTTCAGATGCTAGGAATTTCGATCCGAACCCTTTATTACGATCATTGGAATATATCATTCTCATTTCTTTGTGCTAAGCCTCTTTGGTAGTCATGAATTATCTCTCTCTAACCTGACTCTCAGTTACTTGTTCACCATTGCTGTAGCCTGGTATTGAACACACAACTCTCACTGATGATACATGGCCCTGTGGATATAGGCATTAGTTAGTTCCAGTGACTTGACCCAAAGAGCTCTTAGTTCAATACTAGACTACTCAACGGTGAACAAGTAACTTAGCGTTGGGTTAGATGGTGATAATGTAGATAGTGTAAATACTACCTCATCTCAGAAATATAGACAAATACTGAAAATATTACTGACTACTGACGCATCTGATCCTGGTTTAGGTGCCGTTATTGAGTTATAACTAAAGTCACTGCCTAAACCAATCGCCCTCTTCTCTAAATTTTTTCACTAAAACTTTTATTTTTTGAAATAACATGACAACCATCTTCAGCAAAATTATTTATTACATGAGACCAAAAAATACTTGACGTATTTCAGTTTTTCTTTCATTCTTTATAATCAGTATTTCATGTAAATGTATGTGTTCCCAAATTAACTTTCTAAAAGCAATGATCGTCTTTTTTTAAAATGCTGATTGTCAAAAACAAAACATTGCAGAAAGATGATTTGTTTTAAAAAATTCACATTGATTTTGATTGTAAACCACCATACTTATAAATGGATGATATTTAGTCTACAGCTGTCAGCGCGAATTTGTACCTCTGGCGTCTGCCGATAATATCACCAAGTTGACATGTACTGACTGATGCGAGCCACTCATCTAACTATAAACCATTTTAAACATATTTTTTAAATTGTGAAATGTTTTGACGTAGTTAATTCGAATAAAGATTAAAATAACTATTTCCCATTTAGGTACCTCCAAGAATTTGCTAAAAAAGAAGGTAAATAATAAAAAGGAATGCAAAAACACAATTTTATCGTCAAATCTTCGTCTTATGAAGATGAACGACCAAATGTTTATTTTATGTTAAAATTATTCGCTTTATTTTATCTAGAACCTTGCAATTGTTTTGGTTAAAAATCTTGCTTTTCGGGTGTCCATACGAAATTATAAATCCGTCCGAAAAATTTGAGCGCCTTTTTGAGTCAAAAACACATTAAACTGGAAATTATTGTAAAAATAAGATAATTGTTAATGAAAATATTAGAACTCATTAAACAATGAATGAAATTGTTTGTAAGGCGTTTTGTTTTCGGAAATATTTATAAATAAATAATTTTTGTGTGTATGGGTAGGTATTTGAAGGCCATCACAATACGTTTAGTAAAATAAAGCAAGGTAAAGAAGGTGTTGGGTATTATCTTTTTATTATTCATTAGCATTTCGAGATCAGAATCTCATCTTCAGAACATAACCAAACTTTCTACAACTTAGGATTATTCGCTATCATCAGAAAATTAGAGATAAGAATGTGTGAATTTTGTGGAAGAATAAAAGTATACTCTTTGTATGTTTAAAATAGAAATATATCAATAAAAAAGAATAACATAAGGGTATCAAGGGTTTGTCGTAGTAACTTGCAAGAAAAAGTTTATGTGTACGTAGGCAGGAACGTATGTATGTATGTATGTATGTATGTATGTATGTATGTATGTATGTGCGTTTATTGTTGGGTAGGATAGTCTTTGAAGTTATTGCTCAGGGTGAATGGTGAAAAGGATGGAGATGAGAGGTGAGAGAGAAAGATAGAAACAATAATAATAATCGATTGACGTTTGTTAAGGGGACGTACTGATCGCTCGTCATCTTAACTCTCTGTCAACAGCCGGTTTTGCTCCGTCTTTTATTTAGTTTGTGAGGACTCCAGAAGTTCATTTTGGAAGTCACTCCCTGATGTGATTCTGGCCTTTCTATTTTGTTTTTAGATGTTTCCGAGTTTTCTACTGGCCGAAAACATTTGAAACTTCGCGAGTTTTGTGTGTGTTAGGCAAAGTTTGTAAATTCGAGAAAATCGTTTATTTATAACAAAATCAATGTGTCAGTGCTTAGCATTTGAATTTTTAAATCTAATTTTTTTAATAGCCCAGTGGATTTAGACGTTGGTTAGTTCCTGACTTGACTCTTAGTGAGTTCAATACCAGGCTACAGCAGTGTTGAACAAGTAACTTATAGGGTTAGAGGGAGATAACTCATGACTTCCAATCGAGCTTTACGTAAGGAATGAGGATGGTATACCTCAGTGATTGTAATAAAGGGTTCGGTTCAAAATCCCTAGCACCTGAAGAAGACCGGAGCGTACAACGGCCGGAACGCCGTACAAATGGCAACCAAGATATGAACAATAGTCCGAATAATGCAAATACTGTAAAACTTGTTTTGTTCACTACAAGCTTACTACAATTCAACGGACCTTATCTGGCATGGTCGGTTTTAGCTGTAAATGTTTGAACTGGTGGAACTAGCGTTAGAATAGCGACATGCTTGTGACGCTGGAAATAACGAGGAAATAATCAATCACCTACACGGCCGAGTGATACGATCTTTAAGTTCTACAATGACATAAGAATGAGAATTACATAGCTTTAGACAAGATATTATAGTAAAACTTTAGTCCGACCTATTTGCAGATGTCTCGAAAGAGACATGACTGACTGGGCAAAAGATAATAACGCAGTAGATTGACATCAATCAAGGCTATACAAAACCAATCTGTCCTGCTCTTTAACCATAACTAGAGAGAGAGAGAAAGGACAGATTAATATATCTTTCCCAAGGGTACTTGCGCATAAGTGAATGCAACAAATTCAAATGGAATTCGAACTCGGATCTTTTATTTCTCGTTCCAAGCCGATATTCACTGAACCACAACGCACATCAGTCACACTGTTGTTCTTCTTGCCTTTCCACGTCTTCCTGTCCATGGTAGCTCTTAGCACACTTTCTCCTGTTACCCCTCCCAAACCCTGCTTTGCCATCCACCTGCTCAGGCCCTTCAAACATGTTATCCTCTGCTTTTCCTTCTCTCTTTTTCACTCTATCTGACCTGTGAGTATCAGATTCTCCAAGCGTTCCTTCCTCATTATATTTCCTAACAACTTCAGCTCTCTTTCTCATGCTCAGTATTAATTTCCTTTTCATTTCCATCCTTTCTAAAACCTCATCATTACTCACATGCTCGATCCATGATATTCACAGCATCCTTCTGTAGAACCACATGTCAGTTGCTTCAAGTTTTTCCTTCATCTTTGATGATATTGTCCAGCATTCACTGTCATATTAAAGGACAAATCACATAGTAATCTCGTACTCTCTTCTTTGTTTCTAGTGAAATTTTCCCGTCTCTTAATACTCTGCTCAGCTTCTGGAAAGCTTCTTTGGCTATTCTAATTCGCCTTCGCATCTCAGTATCGCACTTTCCGTTTTCAGTTAGAACAATTCCCAAGTACGTAAATGTTTGTACTTGCTTGATTTTAATATCCCCAACCTGTAATTGGCATTTTGGGCTCCTCCGTTTACTAATGACCATACATTTGGTTTTCTTGCAATTTATTTATATTTCTTTCTTTGTCCCTGGAAAATATCCAGGAAAGTATTGAGATGAAGTTAACATACAAGGGAAGATTAAACCCAGTTGAGGGTATTTAATCCCCAATCGCCAATCTTCCAAAGTCGCTGCTGGAAAAATTAAAATAAAATAAAGCATATGATAGGAAATAAATAAGTTTAATTCGACCAATGACAAAGCTTTTTATTCAAACATAAAAATACATTTGTTTCAATTTCATTTTTTCACACAATTTGCGCAAATCAACAATCTGCTCTTTTAGAAATAAAAACTTCCAAATGATGTTATACAAAAGAGAAAAAAATCAACTCTACAAATTGGACGTTTTCAATTTCGCTTTTTTTTTTTCGTTTTTGAATCACAATTTTGCAGATATTTTTTTATGACGGAGAATAACAAATGAAAGGCGATTGGTATGAAGCACAGTGAAAAGCGTAACAAAAATCACTTACAACTGTCCTCACTTTATTTCTTATTACTGTTAACAGGAAGCGATTTGGGATTTACCAGGAAATCTTTTAATAGGGTGAAAATAGAGCTTCGTAAAAATCTAAAAATCAGTTTTTAAAAATATAATTTAGTTTAAAAACCATCCTCAAAATATTCTATGCGTAATCTTGAAGTTTTCATCAAGAAAACTTTTTGAGTGCTTTCTAAGTCAATTTACTCGTTTGGAGTTCTTGGTAACAATTTTACATCATTTCTCCATTTCTTCACACATAAAAGATTTTTAGGATGTAACAAGATTTTGTTTGACGGAATTCAGTAAAATCATCTCCTTAATAAGTCAATAAAAAATATATTAAAAAAAATGGAAATAGAGATAGTCTTTCCTTCAAAAGAAAAACGCATCAAAGCGGTTTCTTTAAGATGTTCTGCATTGAATGTATTCATTATTCCAGAAAGTTTTCGTGACATCATGACTGGGACTAGATGCCAGTTCAAGTTTCATTTGAAATAATTATTTTTCCGAATTCCTACGTGATTTGAAAACTGAAAATCTTTCACTGCATAAGCTTTGCAATAAAACCTATCACAAAGAGAAAGATAATGGTAGAAATATATGCAGAAAATTACATCAAATTAGTTTTAAAAACACATTACATCGAATTAGTTTTAAAAACACATATCTTCTCTGAAAAAATAACAATTTATATAATTTTCTGCACAAATGAAAAATTGTGCAAAAAATAAAGAACAGTGTAAAGACAAACTAATTTATTTGATCTTGAATTAATGTCGAAGTATTTCTAAGACACAATACTATCTGGACAGAAAATCTGGAAATTTGGCGCAACACAATCGTCCGCTACTGACTTGACTTCCTACCTTATTAAACATAGTAAATAGTAATATGTGGTCTGAACATAGTTGTGAAACGTGGCCGAACTATTTGTGGGGAGACCGATTACTTCGTAACATTTGTGTTTAAATTTAGGCAATGTGCAACAATTGACTAAATATTTAGATCTTAAAGCGATAAAAATAAAATAAAATATCATGAAATACGTGATGATTTATATCGTATTTACTTTGATGTGCATATAACATAATTGACGCATGCACGCATTGCATTGGGATTAAAAATTAACAAATAAATGAATTCATTGATAAAATAAATAAATCGCCTTTTTTAGTGACTTGTTCCCGCATGACTTCATTTTAAACAACCAGCGTCCGAATGAATACCAAAATGCGCGCAAAGGAGTTACTACTACCACAGAGACACTACATAATTTCTTGATAACGACTAGAAAGTACTTGAAGAATAAAAAAAATAACATTCGTGTGGGATATTTGGTTTATTTGATTTTGGGGATGAAAAGTTATCGTAATTTACATTATTTTCACGTGGACTAATGTCCTCATCTTTGTTGCTGTTACCCCAACGTTTCGGACTTTGTACCATCCTGTATTCTTCTTATTGTCAATCTGGGTAACCATCAAGGAATTTCGAACTGGAATCTTTACTTAGTCTACGGGGAAGATTATTTTCGTTCTGCTATCCATGTCGAGGGAATGTTTCGTTCTTTTTTATTCAATTTTTAATCTTAGATTTGTGGAAAAACTAAAAAAGGAGAAAATTGTAGGAAAAGAAAAACTATGTTGCGCAAAAATTTCCAGAAATCTAAGAAAACTATTTGTCTCAAAAATTTAAACTTTTAGAATTATTTTAGGAAAATTTTAACATTAGTCACTATTCAGTAATATATATATATATATATATATATATACTGAACAGTTATAGGTCAGACTTAAATTAAATTAGACCAGTAAGCAGTTGTATTAGAAATTGCTAAATGCATGTTTGAAGGAAGATGAATATTCAACATTTAGAGCATATATATATATATATATATATATATATATATATATATATATGTTTGTATGTGTTGGTTCACAAAATGTTCAACGTCGAACGCGATAGAAATAAACTCCAAATAAACTTGGTAATGCTAACAGCGACAACATTACAATACAAAATATTTTTCATTTACTCAGAACGAAGTGTCCATCCACAAAACGAATATATGGATTTTTGTGTAACAAATTCATTAACAATTGAAAAAAATAAAGAAGAAAATAAACCCGTGTATTTCAAAAAACATTTCGAGAAATGAGACCCCGGTGAAAAGTCGGTTCACGTCTTCCGAAGCAGTAAGAAAAACAGTCATTTTCAATTTTCATTTGCTTTTTACTCAATATAAACATCTCAGCTCAAATTCCAAATACAGATTAACAATAACTAAAATAAAAACATCGGTAAAAGCAACAACAATGCGCCATGCAGTAGGAAGAATAAAACGAATTGACTGCGTGTCTTCCACTGTATGTTTATATTCAAATAAAATAACTTCCATTAAGATAAATATTAGGGAAAAGAACGCTCGCCTCTTCCCTAAACGTGTCATAGATTATAAAGCTTTATTATGATTGTATGACAATGAATAAAAAGAAGAAAAAAAAGAAAAAGAAAAAAAGGCACTTTAGCTTTGCCCCTAACTTCGAGAAGAGTAACTTTGAAACCGTTCCTGTTTCCGCACTGGTGTAAAGAGTATCATTTATTACATATTAACATAAGAACATACAGTACAAATAAATTGGATTACAAGGATTTTATTCAGTTTTACTTTCATGAAAGATAAAATGTTTCCATTCAAATTGTTTCTTCAAGAAAATTAAAGAATTTCAAAGACAGCCTTTTTGTAAGAGTTGGGAGTTAAGCTAAAGTACTTTCACAAAAAATACACAGGAATTTACTCATTTTAGATTCTTCTGATTGGGTGAAAATGCGGAACTATATTTACAGATGGAATAGAGACAACGAGACACATCACACCACTTGCACCGGAAAGTGCTTTATCACTTTTGGATATTGAATCCAAATATTTTAAACCTTTAAGTCATTTTTTTTTTTTTTTGGTGGGGGAAATTTTAATTAAAAATATAAAAATGTCAAATAATGGAGCTGGCAAGATTCCAACTTAGGATTTGTGATGACACATTTAATCTCTCGTACTTTTTTTTGGGGGGGGGGGGGATTTTTTTTCGTAATGTGTAACTGGGGATCGGTATACAGAATTCGTAAATGAAGAACACAAGAGGATTTTACAAGCAAACTATGTTGTTTAAATGCATGATAGTTTCATTTGATGACGTGGAAAATACAATCCTTTATCAAGATAAAATAAGCAAGAAATAAAGAATAATTTAAAATATTTTTTCAGATAAAGAAAAATAATTGTGAATTGTAGAAAATGAATATACAAAATATTAAAAATAAAAACAAACATTTTTAAATTGATTGCTCCTATTTTATCTTTCTAATAATTGTAATAAATAATAATTATCATTAATATCTAAAATCTTGTGTTAACTATATTCCTCATTATACTGATTATATCACTGGGTCCGAAGTATATAATGCAAATATTGTAAAGATGTTGCTAATAATAATAATAATAATAATAATAATAATAATAATAAATTTGATTGGTTGATTCGTTTTCTACGGCTTATCAACCATTTGCAGATTATTTAAAACCATAAAATAATTTCAGATAGTAAAGATATTTTTAAATAATAATGATTTAGTGATACAAGTTTTACTACTTAACCCATTGCTGGAGTGAGAAGAAGAGAATTTGTAGCTTTCCTAAGAGTACTTGCGCGTAAATGAATATAACTAACCTAACAGGAATTGAAACTTGAACTTCCCATTAACAATTCCGAACTGTTATTCATTAAACCACTCATATACTCAAGGTTACACCCCCCTCCACGGTATTCCGAAGCAGTAACTCTTCAAAATACTGACGAAGTTCATTGTTGCATAACTTCGGTGATCCGAGGGGAACCGATGTTTCAGCGCGATGTGGCTGTAAGACAGTTATAAAAAAACTAACATGATCTTACTAGAGCAATGAAGAAGATGTCTAAATAACAGTTGTACCCATCATTATTAGTATACTTGAAAGAGTCCAGAAGTATTTTGTCAAAAGATTAAAAGAATTGGAAATCTGAGGTAAAAACGAAACCGAATGATAGAATTATTAAAAAGTTATGGCTTACAATAAAAATCAGTTCAAAACAAGAGTCTTCAATATTACAACACCCACCCTCCTCGAGTATTCGTACTGCTGTCATCCGGGTGATTTCGATTCTTTCTTTGAGTTCTTAAGCTTTCAATTTCGTTACAAAAGTATACAAAGCTGTTCCAAGTCCTCTTGTAAAGACCGTCACGATTGTCACTTTAAGGCTTAAAATACTTAGCTAACCCTAACCCTACAGGGAAAAAGCTAACTAATTTTCTTCTTGTTTGATATGCGCATATGTTATTATAATTAATGTAAATTACATTATGGCAGTTTCACAAAAGTTAATGACAAGGGTGCACGATTGGTGATAAGTCTCGACGGGCAATAATCGTATATACTCTTCGAAATAACAAAGAAACGTAATTAGTTTCAGCTTTTGAAATAACTGTAATTAACTCTATTGTACGAATTTATACTTAATTATCAACAATTGACGAAAATACGTTTCATAAAAAGTTACCGCTTTTTAATTTGACTGCATTAATTTCACACATTTTACGAATTGATATTTTTATCGTTTCATTATCACATTTCAGTTCATATGTTTCCCAACTTAGGCTGCATTTAGCGCCATTGGCAAAAAATATGACCAAATAATAAATCGCCAAAACTCGGTAATAATAATAATAATAATAATAATAATAATAATAATAATCCAATTCGTTCCCGAGAAATATGTAGAACAATCAAAATACTTTCCCCATGTCTAGATCGAAGGACATCAAGAAATTGCAAGTTTAATGGAGAGAATATGCCAAACATTTTCGAAGTATTGAATATGAGTTTTCATTGAATAGCATCTACAATTTGATGATTAAAAAAACCTTTAATTTGAGATCAAGTCTATATTATTAAAAAATGCCGATTCTCTGTCCGTCACACACCGTTTATGCGTGCGTCTGTGTTGTGGGAGAGTAACTTGTGCCATTTAATGTACACACAAATCCACACCCAATCAGAGGGAGT
Organism: Ascarosepion bandense; assembly: GCA_037127315.1. NCBI lineage: Eukaryota > Metazoa > Mollusca > Cephalopoda > Sepiida > Sepiidae > Ascarosepion > Ascarosepion bandense. Next base: position 5,884,475 of record JBBBDQ010000340.1, on the reverse strand, counting down.
TTGAAAAAAAACATGATATATTCCAAAACCACTTAGTCTGAACGCCCTCTACCCTGGGCTGAGCAACAAAATAATAAAATTGGTAGACAGGGAAAAAGTTAATTTTAAATCCCCCACAAAAAATTAGGTAATTATAATGTTTAATTGAACTTTTCAAAAATTATTCAGAAATTAACAGAATTAATTATTAATGACTTTTTTAATTTTATAGAAATATTTCTAAGTCTGTCATTGAATAAAAATATACACACGCACAGGTAAATGTGAATACTCAGGTAATATGAATAAAAATGCGTCGAGAATGCTAATTATCTTTTCTGTCTTGCAACAACCCCTGTGTAACAGAAAAAGGGCAGAAGCCGAAATGAGAGACAATTTGAAGTTATTTTTATGAGATGTTCCCTATTTAAACTGACTATATTTTTAATAAATTTAGTATTTTAAATAGATAAACAATTTAAGTTTGATTGTTTTGTCCGCAGCGAAGCGACTGGTACCAAACTGGTATAGCGCATGTATTCAAAAGTAGTTTAGAAAAGATTTTGCATATTGCAGGTATGACAATTGTAACTGTAAAAGAACTTTCCAAAAAATTAATGAAAATTTATAATTTTTATCTAATTTGAAGTCGCTGAAATGGCGATTGAATGAAGAAATCAACAAAACCGATCGTCTATTTTATCAAATAATATAAACCGCCGAGATGCAAAGAAAGTGATGGCAAAAGATTCATTTTTAGATCTCAAAGTCAATTGATACCCTTAGTGACAAAGAAAAACATATTAGCTATGGAACAGTTTGTTCACTGTTTGTTAAGCCTAAAATTTAAATGGAATAATAACGTATTAGAGCTGAGGTCGGTGTTTAGTCTAAGATTTCTAAGAAGAATAGCGGATCTACATCATCTTCTTAATTTCTTATTTAGCTTTGCACCAGTCGAGCTAAGTCTAAGAAATCTTTATAATTGTTCTTCTATTTTACAAACGGTGAAACTCACAATGAAGAAAATAATCAAATTTTTTTTTACTTAAAAATCGAAAAAAACAACAACAAAAAAAAGACAAAAATACAAATATATACATTATATACAATACAGATCGCTGCCGAGTTTGAAAAGGATTTCAATCCGTGGTAGACTGGGGTAAGAAATGGCTCGTGAATTTTAATGCTTCCAAAACGAAGCTGCTATCTATTAACTATTACAGACAATCGTTCCTAGATTAGCAACTAGGTCCTACCCTTTTACTGGGAAACCAATAAATTGTAAATGCAAATTCTACTCCAGCAGCTTCTTTTCTTGCACTTCTTGTCTGTGGAATTCCCTTCCGTTTACTTGCTTTCCCGACAGCTACAATCTCCAAGAAGTTAAATGTAAAGACAATAGTCATTTCCTATCTCACTAACTTGTATCCATTCTCTCATCCACTCCACTCTCATCAGTATTCTCATCCTTCTCTTACCCTTTCCCTGACACCCCCTGTAACCTGTCACTCTTTCTCATAACTTTCCTCCTATGTAGCTCCCTGCAAAACAATGGCAGTAAAATTCCTTGCTTGGGACGATATGATTATAAAAAAGATAGATAGCCCGACAGCTACAATCTCCAAGAATTTCAATGTAAAGTCAATAGTCATCTTCTATATCACTAACTTGCATCCTCTCTCTCTCTCTCTCTCTCTCATGCTCCTTTCTTCATCCACTCTACTCTCATCAGTATTCTCATTCTTCTCTTACCCACTTCCTGACACCCACGATAACCTGTCACTCTTTCTCATAACGTTCCTCCTATGTAGCTCCCTGCAAAACAGTGTCAGTAAAATGCCTTGCTTGGGACGATATGATTATAAAAAAAGATCAACACTTTTAGCTAAATAAATAAAATGACAAATCTCCGAAAAAAAATAATGAAAAAATTAATAAAAAAAAGAATTAAGTAATAATAATAAAAAAAAACAAACTACGACACACAAGTAAATGTAATAGTAATAAACAATAAAAAGTAATTGAGTAAGAAATGATGATCAAAAAGTTAACAAACAACACTATAAGATAATCTCATTTGGATTCACAATTAGTTACAATTATTAACTCAATAGCCTAGAATAATTTGAAACATTGCGGTTATCGGTTGCCCATTAACCGTTAAGATAATAAAACAGACCTTCCTAATCATAATACACCGTTGACCAGCATATATAAATAATCAAGTGGAAGTACAACATAAATGAGGATTACATTGAATCGTGAAAATGGCAATCGCCATGCAGTATTGAACCCTATGTAAACAATTTCTATATCTATTTTTCGATAAATATAACAAAACTATTAAACTTATATTTAAAGAAATCAAGTCTATTTAATATCAAATAGGCAAAAAGTGTTGGAATTTCCTTTTTTTACAAAAATATAAATCTTACAGTTCAATCGAACAAAATTCATCCTTGATAATAGCTAAAAGTATCATCGAAAGCGCCCGAAAAAGCAAAGCATTTTGACAATTCTTATATAATTTGAGTTCTGAAAAGAAAGAAATCATAAGAGCGCATGAAAAATTATACAAAAACTCAATGATAATACCTTGTCTGTCATTTTCAATGAAACCTGTTTAAAAGAGAGATTGCTGCCCAAATACACAATATATTTTCTTTTTAATGGATTTGGATGAACTACATTAGTTAAAATTTCTGATCAATTGTTTGAACAAGTTCAGTCTGCTCAAACCTTTCCCATGCCTGTTGAGACCAAATGTGTTCTTAAATTGTTTATACCACACGGTTACAGGAGCTTAATCTTTTAGTAATGAGAAGACACTGTGAGGGGCTCTTGCATAAGTTTTAAATTTCAAAAATATTTATAGTATATTCCTGATTGGTGGTAAAACAGCGGCATTTCTAGCAATAATCCTAACCAATGAAATGGTTTTTCTCCAAATTTCGAACAGTGTATTTGGAACCTACCTGCATTTTATATAGGGAGAAAGATTTATTTTTAGAGTGTACATCAATCTGCTTCATGAATTCAAATCGCCTCGGTTCAAAAGAAAAAAGACACAGAAGATTTTAGACTACTCATTAGCGCTGACGAATACTGAAACAACCCGGTTGCTTCCACCTCAAAGAAAAGAATTTCGGCAGGTGTGGTTACAATAATTAAATCTTCGCTGTTTCCATAAGGAAACGAAACCACAAACATTTTTCATACAAAAAAGGGACCGATATTTCTCTTTGAAAACTATTCAGACAAGTATTTCTCTTCTTTTTTTATTTAGTTCTCTTTTTTAAGGATTGTTTAAACTGTAAAACATGCATTTTACAATTAAAATTATATAAGGAATATAATTTTCATTGTAAAATCTATGTTTCATTTTCATTGGCAGTTTATATATTATTGATTATTATTAGGCACACAAAGCGCTAAATATATGTAAGCCATTTTTTTACGCGTTAAGAATAAATTTTGTCTTTGTTTTTAAACACGACTCGTGTCATTTTTGTCTTTTGTTTTGTACCAATAAATTGCTGTTACCTCAAATACTTGTTTGAACTATTTTTTTTCGGAAGATTTTTTGTAAAAGTAAAAATCCAGTACAAATCAAATCATCCTGTTAAATGCACAACTTATCTTCAATCTCACACCACTGCACGTGCTTCCTGCGACTTTTCAGCGCAGTTTGTATTAAACAGACAAAAGAGACTGCATTAAGTTTTGTGATTCAAGGTTTTATGGGGTGTTAGCTAACATCCCATAAAACCTTGAATCACAAAACTTAATGCAGTCTCTCTTTCTATTGGCACGATTTAATTTGGTTCAATTAATGCATTCTATTCTCAGTTGTAGTATGGAAAACAAAGCGAAGAGCTTGTTTAAAGTCTTTACGCTTTGGAGAATTTATCTCCATTGATTCGATACATAAATCAAAATGAGAATGTGACTCCGATAATGAATTATGAAAAGTTTCCTGGGCTAGTGGTAGAGTCGATTACTGATTTTATGTTCTTCATAAAAGTATTATCCTGATATCACATCAGCTCTCCACCTATTGAAAGCAATGTTTGCAAATATATATATATATATATATATATATATATATATATATATATATATTATAAATTATACGTAGTTTAGAGCGTGTGCAAATTATCATCTACTACAAAGCGTACATTTTGTTTCGACATTGAAAGGACAATATCAAAACAAAATGTACGCTTTGTAGTAGATGATATTTTGTACATGTTCTAAGATATCATATATAATAAATATTCATAGGTCAAATTTTATATTGAGCACTGTTTTCAGTTAATGTTTTGAAAGATGTTCATATTTTTCGTTCCTTTTTCACCTATATATATATATTATTATGTCATTTTTCATCATATTTCGATTTCTGCTTTGGTCTCACTACCAACCAAGTCTGCGGGGAGACCTAAGGCAGGTAGTGGCGTGTTATTATGGCACCATTTCATGTTTTTCTATCTTCCCTATCATCCCCAGCATTACATAGATAAAGTTTTCCTTAGTGTGTGGGCTGTACTTAATAAGACAATTTTTTGTATATCTCTTAAGCTGGGGTTTCCAGGGATTCTTTCAATGTGTTATTTTGTTCCATTTTTTATCATTCCAAGAGCACCTACTATCACTGGCACAACTCTTGTTTTCAATTTTCACATTTTTTCTATTTCAATTTCCAGGTCTTTATATTTTGACAGTTTTTCAAATTCCTTGATTGCTATGTTACAATCCGCTAGACAAGCCATATCAATTAATAGACAAGTTTTCTCCTTCTGGTTTTTAACAATAATGTCTGGCCTGTTTGCTTCAATTTTTCTGTCTGTGTAGATAGTGTAATCTCATAGAATGGTTACATCTTCTATTTCTGTAACTGGTGCTGGGTGATGTTCATACCAGTGTTTGTTTACAGCTTTTCCATAATGTTTGCACATTGCCCAATGTAAATATTGCCCAACTCTATCGTGGCGATTTTTATATTCATTTGGGGCAAGCACAGAACAGCCTGAGATTAGGTGGTCTATTGTTTCTTTTGGATCCATATTATTATGCATAATATTTGCCTGGAAGTTTCTAGTGAAAAGACTTTGGTCTTGTGCTGCAAGAATAAAGCCTTCAGTTTCAGACTTTAATTCAGATGCACGTAACCATCGATGAGTATTAACTTTGTCAACATTGGATTTATTGGCACGTTCTGGATATTGGCCATGCAGAGGTTTGTCTTGCCAGCGCTGTTTCATCTGTTCAAGAGCTTTATCTTTGGCTTTCATTTTCATATTTTTTGCCGCAATAGTTGGTTCTTGGCTTCTGTTTTGCTTTTCTACAGAATCTACTAACTGTAAATCTTGTTTGTATTTACTGCCTTCTTTTATTATTGAATATTTTTTCTTTCTTTCTTCATGTTGCCTTACTAATTGTATCATCCAATCCTTTGTTGTTTCTATGTATGTTAGTAAGCCAATAGTTGTTGTCTTGTATGACAATTCCAGCTGAATAAGACCTCTTCCACCTTCGTTACGGGGTATGTATAGACGGTCTACATCAGCCTTTGGATGATGCATCTTATGCTTAGAAAGAAGCTTTCTTGTTTTAGCATCCATTCGCCTGATGTCGTTTAGAGTCCAGTTTAAGATGTTAAAGCTATATTGGACAACTGGGATTGCAAGGCTATTAATGGCCATAACTCTGTTCTGTGAATTTAATTCAGTTTTTAATATCATTCGTAGCCTTCTATAGTACTCTTTACGCACTATTTCTTTCATTTTTTTATGGTGAATGTTTTCGCTCTCATTTACACCTAGGTATTTATAAGCTTCTTCTGGTTTCAATTCTTTTATTGTTACAGCAGGGTCTAAGCTAATTGAGGATGTTTATTGTAGTGATCCACGTAAAACTGTAGCTTTAGCACATTTATTCAAATTAAATTTCATTCCAATGTCTTCGATGAAGCATTTTACAGTTTGCAGAAGACCTTCCAGCTCATTTTCATTCTTAGCATATAACTTTAAGTAATCCATGTAAAATAGATGGCTTATTTTCTTTTGGCCTATTTTATAATCACATTCTGTCTTATTAAGTTGACTGGTTAGTGCTATTAATGATATGCAGAATAGTAAGGGAGATAAAGAACCACCTTGAAATATACCTCTTTTGATGTTTATTTCATCAGACTTATAAGTTCCATTTATATGATTGAGGTAAAGGGTTGTTTTCCATATAGACATGCACTGTTTGATGAAATTGATGATGACGGGCGATATCTTGTATATATTTAAAGTCTTTAAAATCCAGGAATGTAGCACACTATCGAATGCCTTTCGATAATCTATACAGGCAGTACTAAGATTTTTCTTTGTACTGTAGCAGTTTTCCAGGATCATTTTGTTAATTAGCAATTGGTCTTTACAACCATAACAGCCACGTTTGCACCCTTTTTGTTCAAGCGGTATCATGTCATTTCTTTCTAAGAATAAATATGTCTGTTTTGTTAAAATAGATGTTAATAGTTTATATTTTGTCGGAAGACATGTAATTGGTCTGTAGTTTTTCGGGTTGTTTGTGTCACCATTCTTGGGTAGAAGAAATGTAATTCCTTTGGTCATCCATGCAGGAATTTCAGTGGGATCGTCAACCATTTTTTGAAGTTCTTCTTCTTCTTCTTCTTCTTCTTCTTATTATTATTATTATTATTATTATTATTATTATTATGTCATTTTGTCATCATATTTCGATTTCTGCTTTGGTCTCACTACCAACCAAGTCTGCGGGGAGACCTAAGGCAGGTAGTGGCGTGTTGTTATGGCTCCATTTCATGTTTTTCTATCTTCCCTATCATCTCCAGCATTACATAGATAAAGTTTTCCTTAGTGTGTGGGCTGTACTTAATAAGACAATTTTTTTTATATCTCTTAAGCTGGGGTTTCCAGGGATTCTGTCAATGTGTTGTTTTGTTCCATTTTTTATCATTCCAAGTGCACCTACTATCACTGGCACAACTCTTGTTTTCAATTTCCACATTTTTTCTATTTCAATTTCCAGGTCTTTATATTTTGACAGTTTTTCAAATTCCTTGGTTGCTATGTTACAATCCGCTGGACAAGCCATATCAATTAATAGACAAGTTTTCTCCTTCTGGTTTTTAACAATAATGTCTGGCCTGTTTGCTTCAATTTTTCTGTCTGTGTAGATGGTGTAATCCCATAGAATGGTTACATCTTCTATTTCTGTAACCGGTGCTGGATGATGTTCATACCAGTGTTTGTTTACAGCTTTTCCATAATGTTTGCACATTGCCCAATGTAAATATTGCCCAACTCTATCGTGGCGATTTTTATATTCGTTTGGGGCAAGCACAGAACAGCCTGAGATTAGGTGGTCTATTGTTTCTTGGTGTTTATCACAAAACCTGCATTTTGGATCCATATTATTATGCATAATATTTGCCTGAAAGTTTCTCGTGAAAAGACTTTGGTCTTGTGCTGCAAGTATAAATCCTTCAGTTTCAGACTTTAATCCAGATGCATGTAACCATCGATGAGTATTAACTTTGTCAACATTGGATTTATTGGCACGTACTGGATATTGGCCATGCAGAGGTTTGTCTTGCCAGCGCTGTTTCATCTTTTCAAGAGCTTTAACTTTGGCTTTCATTTTCATATTTTTTGTCGCAATAGTTGGTTCTTGGCTACTGTTTTGCTTTTCTACAGAATCTACTAACTGTAATTCTTGTTTGTATTTACTGCCTTCTTTTATTATTGAATATTTTTTCTTTCTTTCTTCATGTTGCCTTACTAATTGTATCATCCAATCCTTTGTTGTTTCTATGTATGTTAGTAAGCCAATAGTTGTTGTCTTGTATGACAATTCCAGCTGAATAAGACCCCTTCCACCTTCTTTACGGGGTATGTATAGACGGTCTACATCAGCCTTTGGGTGATGCATCCTATGCTTAGAAAGAAGCTTTCTTGTTTTAGCATCCATTCGCCTGATGTCGTTTAGAGTCCAGTTTAAGATGTTGAAGCTATATTGGACAACTGGGATTGCAAGGCTATTAATGGCCATAACTCTATTCTGTGAATTTAATTCAGTTTTTAATATCATTCGTAGCCTTCTATAGTACTCTTTACGCACTATTTCTTTCATTTTTTTTATGGTGAATGTTTTCGCTCTCATTTACACCTAGGTATTTATAAGCTTCTTCTGGTTTCAATTCTTTTATTGTTACAGCAGGGTCTAGGCTAATTGAGGATGTTTCTTGTATTGATCCACGTAAAACTGTAGCTTTAGCACATTTATTCAAATTAAATTTCATTCCAATGTCTTCGCTGAAGCATTTTACAGTTTGCAGAAGACCTTCCAGCTCATTATCATTCTTAGCATATAACTTTAAGTCATCCATGTAAAATAGATGGCTTATTTTCTTTTGGCCTATTTTATAACCACTTATTTTGGCCTATTTTATAACCACTTATTATTATTATTATTATGTCATTTTTCATCATATTTCGATTTCTGCATTGGTCTCACTACCAACCAAGTCTGCGGGGAGACCTAAGGCAGGTAGTGGCGTGTTGTTATGACTCCATTTCATGTTTTTCTATCTTCCCTATCATCCCCAGCATTACATAGATAACGTTTTCCTTAGTGTGTGGGCTGTACTTAATAAGACAATTTTTTGTATATCTCTTAAGCTGGGGTTTCCAGGGATTCTTTCAATGTGTTGTTTTGTTCCATTTTTTATCATTCCAAGTGCACCTACTATCACTGGCACAACTCTTGTTTTCAATTTCCACATTTTTTCTATTTCAATTTCCAGGTCTTTATATTTTGACAGTTTTTCAAATTCCCTGATTGCTATGTTACAATCCGCTGGACAAGCCATATCAATTAATAGACAAGTTTTCTCCTTCTGGTTTTTAACAATAATGTCTGGCCTGTTTGCTTCAATTTTTCTGTCTGTGTAGATGGTGTAACCCCATAGAATGGTTACGTCTTCTATTTCTGTAACCGGTGCTGGATGATGTTCATACCAGTGTTTGTTTACAGCTTTTCCATAATGTTTGCACATTGCCCAATGTAAATATTGCCCAACTCTATCGTGGCGATTTTTATATTCGTTTGGGGCAAGCACAGAACAGCCTGAGATTAGGTGGTCTATTGTTTCTTGGTGTTTATCACAAAACCTGCATTTTGGATCCATATTATTATGCATAATATTTGCCTGAAAGTTTCTCGTGAAAAGACTTTGGTCTTGTGCTGCAAGTATAAATCCTTCAGTTTCAGACTTTAATCCAGATGCATGTAACCATCGATGAGTATTAACTTTGTCAACATTGGATTTATTGGCACGTACTGGATATTGGCCATGCAGAGGTTTGTCTTGCCAGCGCTGTTTCATCTTTTCAAGAGCTTTAACTTTGGCTTTCATTTTCATATTTTTTGTCGCAATAGTTGGTTCTTGGCTACTGTTTTGCTTTTCTACAGAATCTACTAACTGTAATTCTTGTTTGTATTTACTGCCTTCTTTTATTATTGAATATTTTTTCTTTCTTTCTTCATGTTGCCTTACTAATTGTATCATCCAATCCTTTGTTGTTTCTATGTATGTTAGTAAGCCAATAGTTGTTGTCTTGTATGACAATTCCAGCTGAATAAGACCCCTTCCACCTTCTTTACGGGGTATGTATAGACGGTCTACATCAGCCTTTGGGTGATGCATCCTATGCTTAGAAAGAAGCTTTCTTGTTTTAGCATCCATTCGCCTGATGTCGTTTAGAGTCCAGTTTAAGATGTTGAAGCTATATTGGACAACTGGGATTGCAAGGCTATTAATGGCCATAACTCTATTCTGTGAATTTAATTCAGTTTTTAATATCATTCGTAGCCTTCTATAGTACTCTTTACGCACTATTTCTTTCATTTTTTTATGGTGAATGTTTTCGCTCTCATTTACACCTAGGTATTTATAAGCTTCTTCTGGTTTCAATTCTTTTATTGTTACAGCAGGGTCTAGGCTAATTGAGGATGTTTCTTGTATTGATCCACGTAAAACTGTAGCTTATTATTATTATTGTGTCATTTTTCATCATATTTCGATTTCTGCTTTGGTCTCACTACCAACCATGTCTGCGGGGAGACCTAAGGCAGGTAGTGGCGTGTTGTTATGACTCCATTTCATGCTTTTCTATCTTCCCTATCATCCCCAGCATTACATAGATAACGTTTTCCTTAGTGTGTGGGCTGTACTTAATAAGACAATTTTTTGTATATCTCTTAAGCTGGGGTTTCCAGGGATTCTTTCAATGTGTTGTTTTGTTCCATTTTTTATCATTCCAAGTGCACCTACTATCACTGGCACAACTCTTGTTTTCAATTTCCACATTTTTTCTATTTCAATTTCCAGGTCTTTATATTTTGACAGTTTTTCAAATTCCTTGATTGCTATGTTACAATCCGCTGGACAAGCCATATCAATTAATAGACAAGTTTTCTCCTTCTGGTTTTTAACAATAATGTCTGGCCTGTTTGCTTCAATTTTTCTGTCTGTGTAGATGGTGTAATCCCATAGAATGGTTACATCTTCTATTTCTGTAACCGGTGCTGGATGATGTTCATACCAGTGTTTGTTTACAGCTTTTCCATAATGTTTGCACATTGCCCAATGTAAATATTGCCCAACTCTATCGTGGCAATTTTTATATTCGTTTGGGGCAAGCACAGAACAGCCTGAGATTAGGTGGTCTATTGTTTCTTGGTGTTTATCACAAAACCTGCATTTTGGATCCATATTATTATGCATAATATTTGCCTGAAAGTTTCTCGTGAAAAGACTTTGGTCTTGTGCTGCAAGTATAAATCCTTCAGTTTCAGACTTTAATCCAGATGCACGTAACCATCGATGAGTATTAACTTTGTCAACATTGGATTTATTGGCACGTACTGGATATTGGCCATGCAGAGGTTTGTCTTGCCAGCGCTGTTTCATCTTTTCAAGAGCTTTATCTTTGGCTTTCATTTTCATATTTTTTGCCGCAATAGTTGGTTCTTGGCTACTGTTTTGCTTTTCTACAGAATCTACTAACTGTAATTTCTTGTTTGTATTTTATTATTATTATTATGTCATTTTTCATCATATTTAGATTTCTGCATTGGTCTCACTACCAACCAAGTCTGCGGGGAGACCTAAGGCAGGTAGTGGCGTGTTGTTATGACTCCATTTCATGTTTTTCTATCCTCCCTATCATCCCCAGCATTACATAGATAACGTTTTCCTTAATTATTATTATTATTATTATTATTATTATTATTATTATTATTATTATTAAACAGTTATTGGTCAGGGTTTGATTATACCAGTAAACAGTAATGCTTTAAAAGATAAAGATTTAACAATCAGTGCTTTTTGATATCAAAATTAGGAAGAGCAGTCAAATATGCTACCATGGTTTCAACCGTTCGGTATCGTCAAGCAGTACAGACAAACTGATTTCCTAACGCTTTATTTTTGAACATACAACAGGAAGCATAAAATAAGGAGAGAAGCAAGTCAATAGTAGCTAAAGAGTGTTGGAGAAGGAGTAAAAATATTTTCTTCCGGGTTTGCCTGAACCCAAAATTAACTCAAAGACATGGTCTAGTGGATAAAAGCGTTAGTTAGATCCAGTGATTTGACCCAAAGTGTTAAGAGTTCAATACCTGGCTCTTTCAGATGAAAAAAGAACTTAGAGAAATTAGATAACTAAAATAAAGATAACTAAGACAAACGGAATTGGAATGAATCATGGATCAAGAACAATCTAACCCATTAAATGAAAGGTTCTTTTCGAAATTTTAATCACCTGAAGAAGTTCCCGAACGTACAACGGCCGAAACGTCGTGAGTATGGCGATAAAAATGAGGACAACATTTCGAACAATGTAAATTATGTAAATAATTACAATACCTCATCTCAGAATTACACACACACGCGCACACACACACACACACACACACACACACACACACACACACACACACACACACACACACATATATATATATATATATAAAGCAATTTATACCAGCAGAAAAAATAAAATGGATTTAAATAGAGTTGACGTCATTATGTACATAAGACCGTAGGACCCTTTCAGCCAACACATTATCATATGTGCTCGTTGGCATAATTTTTAATGATAAACAGGACACATAAATATTAGGAACTTGTGGAACTTTACATTTACACACCCTTAAATTTGAATTACTTGTTTATTAAAATTTTGTTTTTAAACGTGTTCCAACTTCTCTTCCACACCTGCTCTCTCTCTCTCTCTCTCTCTCTCTCTATATATATATATATATATATATATATATATAAATAAACTAAAACCAAAACATCAAAGACAACAATTTCCCTGTCACTGCATACTTCAATACCTGTTTCATAGCATAGCCGAAAAAAAAGACGCAGGTTTGAGTTTAAATATATTTAAAAATAAAACCACACGTCGATGGATTAAACAGGTGTTTGGACTTAGTCAGAGAATATAATTTTACACGGGAAACCTTCTAAGCAATATATAATAAAGAAAATAAGTTGGATGTTTTTATAAAGCCATTGGTAATATTTTATTTCGCAGATCTCTTATAGACCGGTCATCAAACGAAATTCATACAACAATAATATAATACAATATATATAATGATCAGTGAATCAACATCCTAGTGTCGACAGTCTATTCATGCTTAAACGAACTCTTTAGGCTTGAAGATTGCGTTTAAGCATGAAGCAGACTGTCACCACTGTGTGTTGACCTCAATGTTTATTTTATATTTACATAGGCTTTATTACTAATATTGGGCACTTTAATCCATAATTATATCAGTCAGTTAAGTGCCATACTTGATACACGCTTGGGCGATTATGTCTCAAAAGAGACATGACTGACTGAATAGAAGATTTTCCTGCAGTAAGTTGCCATTACTTTCCACGATAGACTGGTTGCCCACCAAGGCTATAGAACTCTATCTCTCCTGCTATTTAACCCATAGATGGCGGAGAAATGACGGATTATATTATATTATTATATTAATATGTAGTAATTAGTGAGGAATCAGTTTATTACTTCATAACAATAGAAAACCTATCCTTCACTTTATGCCCAGTAGAATAATTATTGAAAAACACTTGACAGATATTCATTTTGAAGATGACCTTCATATAACTCAAGAATAATAACTTCCCTGCAAGATCTAAATTTCAACGAACCAATATTATTTACAAATGCTAATGTTCTTTAAAGAACTATGTTCTTGATCAATCCAAATTCATAAGTAATTACATTGAATATACTATTACATATTTAACAAGAAAACTTACATCTCTCTGACCATAGCTTTATTAATTCTCATTTCAATACTCATGGGGACCTACCAAACTCTATCTGCAACACACTCTTCGATTATAAAAATATAATAACATTATCCACATGTAAAAAAAGGCTAAAAAATGGAAGCAATATTAATAAAATTATTACTACTAATAAACAAGAACGAAAGACCAACACTCAAAAATATCATCATGATCACAATGTGCTGAGCGTTCTCGAAAAATAAATCATAATAACTTAACATATATATATATATATATATATATATATATATATATATATATATATATATAAAACAATCTATATATTCAGTTAAAAGTAAGATCAAATTTATTCTTAATAATGGCTAAAACTATAAACGAAAGCGCTTGGATAAATTAAACATTCGGACAATCTTTATATAATTTCCCTACTAAAAAGAAACGAAATATATATATATATATATATATATATATATATATAAATTAAGGCAGACACGTTATTTCATGGTAAATCGGGAGTATGGCCTATTTCAGGCAAACCATCATCAGCTTTCATCTTTATTGTGCAAAGAATTTTACACGAATCTTTTGTACAATAAAGACGGAAGCTGATGATGGTTAATCTGAAATAGGCCCATACTTCCAGTTTACCATGAACTAACTTATCTGCCTTAATTTTTCTTATATTTGCTCTATATATATTTATATTCATATATATTTAGAGCTCTCTTAGAGAGTTATCCTACAACTGTATGTACAGGATACTCCTTTGGATTCTTCTATACTCACACTGTATGCTGATATATATATATATATATATATATATATATATATATATATATATATATTAATTCAGGTTTCATTGAATAGTATAGACAAGTTTTGTCAATTAATTTTGTGTAGGATCCGTTCATACCGTCTGATATACTTGATGGTGATGTCGTTGAAAGACAACAAAAAATCACAGTATTTGTTGAATTTTTTATCGGGTCTAAGCTTTCGGCTCACATAAGCCATTATCAAAGAGTAAATATTAACACACAGTAAACATAGAACATTTAAGCTATTAACAATAAAGATAATTGAATTGAAAATATAAGTCCATCCCTACCTATATATAAAGTACGCGTGTGAGAGTGCGCTTGTATTATTTAAAGCTAGACTGAATAGATAAAATGTAATTATTTTGATAAACTCTGGCTATTTGGAAGGCCCCGGTATTTCTATAGTCAGTTTGCTTGCCATAAATACGGTCTGGTTTCCGAGGCAACCGTAATTTTGAGTCTGTTTACATCACAACGCAAATTATTAGCTACCCACGACTTGACACATTATTCAATTTTAGAGGCAAAGCCTAAATATATATGACAAAATAGGAAAAGTTTACTTGTGGCGCGTTTCGTCTTTTAGAATTTCTTGTTATCTTGGTACAACTACATATGCACATGAACAGATGTTGGTGTTAATTTTATAATTCATAATTTATCTAGTCGAATTCATTTAGATTCCTTTACTATTTTTCCATCACATTTGTAAGTTGCTATTTCACCCTGTGATATAATATTTCCCAGGAATGATGAAATGGCGTAAAGGCATTTTACTTTGCGATTAAGGCACTCTCTAGACATTTTCGTCGTAGTGAACTATTTTCTCCTTTGATCCTTTATGTCAAAATTGTGGTCAGTCTCGTTACGGATGGTGTATTATTTTGTAAAATGTCTCTTTTGTGTTCATATAAAGTTTATTTAGATTCCATGAGATTTCTTCTATGTATTTTTGTGACAATTATTACAGGCGATGGAGTATAATCCTTAACTTATTATTTTATTAAGTACTGATTTATTGTTTTGGATGTAGTAGTAACAATTTTTATGTTGAGTTTAAATAGATTCTTTTCGATTGTAGCTGATATAGTAGGTAAAATAATATATTCTTTGATTGATTGGGTTTCTGAGGAGGAAGGCGCTTTTATTTTATGAATATTTCGTTTGCATTGAATATAAAATAAAAAGTTTATTATAGAAGTTTGAAAGTGTTTTCAATGTATTTATCCTATTCGTGTAAATATTGAGGATTGCATAATCTAAATGCTCTTCGATAGAATCCGATGCTGGATTTTATTTATGATGAAAACAGGTTGGACTTCGAGTTTTAACGCGTTGAAGAGGTAAGAACCTCCAATTCATTAAATAGATGGGGTATTGAGGGTTTACTGTTGTTAAGCACATTTTTACAGAGTCGCAAGTAGTCTTTGGAGCCGAAATTATTATTCACGATAAACATCTCTTGAAGAATGCTTCATTAATACTGAGATTTTTATCAGAATTACAAATTTAATTTTAATTAATACTTGAAAATATCGTCTACTTTCAAACTCTGCTGGTCAAAGTTTTTGCATACAGGTTAATTGTAATTTTTATTGTCATGGGTTTATTTCCCCGTTTTTTAGGTGTCCCTTGTAAATATGTGGTATTGTGGTGTGTGAAGGATTGAGAGGTGATGGATGGGGTTTTTGGTGAATGTACAAATTGTAATGAGTGATTAGGACGTGATATTGTTTAGCTAGGTATCGGATAGATACTAGAAACCACCCTCTACCTACCCCACTTTTCAGCCTTGTGCCACAATTTGTGTATTTTTTTACGCAAATAAATATTCAGGTTAATTGTAAACAAAAATGAATGACATCATGAACAAACATCAGTGACATCATAACTAACAAACAGTGCCATCATAAACATTAATTAACTGTGTGATAATTTCTTTCGGCCATGTAATGTTCACACCAAAATATTTGTACAGATTTTGTAAATCTTTTATTTTCTGTATGTTTCCTAAACATTTTGAAATCGTTAACTCAAACGTGTGTGTGTATTTGCATGTGTGTTTGTGCGTGTACGCGGGTGTGTGTGTATAAAATATTTGTAGTAAAAATAATATTATTATATTTATAAAATAGTGCAGATTTGCATCAAATGGTGAGATACAAATTTATATTTTTATTCCCCCCTCTCTCTCTCGCTCTCTTTCTATATATATATATATATGAAATCTCCACAAATATTCTTAAATGCCTATAATTGATAACAGAAGCCATTGATTTATTTCAATGGCTGCAAATACTTAATATTTCTTGTTTTCACTCTCGCGTGGTCATCTGTGACATGAGCTTTGATAATGGCTTATGTAAGCCGAAAGCTTAGATAGGAATAAAAAACATGTATCAATATTGCGATGTTTTCTTTTAATGATAATGCTATTAAGCTTATCAGAAGATTTGAAAAGAATTTACGCAAAATAAATAGACAAAACTTGTTTATATTATTCAATGAAACATGAATCAATGAAAAAATGGTAATAAATACACACGATATATATATATACATGCGCAAATTAAAAGCACTTTTCACCATACCTGGACGATCTTCGATAATCACACTGTGGGATATCTAAAAAGAATGTGATAGAAACAAAAAAGACATGGAAAAAAGAATCTAAATGAAATCGCCTAGATTGCATACACCGAAGGCATAGTAAAAAAATTAGAGTTCAAGCATTTCTCGTTCCCGCGCATGTGTCGATGCACCAACGTAAACAAATTGAGTCCGACGAAAAATTACTAAAGGACGAAATGCGTCACTCAAAATCTTTTTTCCATTTTGTCACACAACTTTCCCTTAATATATACCCCCTATCTGAAGTTATAAAAATCAAATAAGCTTCGATAACTCAAAAAGTTTTGAACCAATATTTGTCAAATTTAAACTCATCCATTTCCACCCTTAGTAAAATATTTAAGTAAATTTTCTGCCATTGTCAATTTTCAGTTTTGAGTTATTTGAAATTTACGAAAATTGACTGAAATTAGTATGCCGATTAAACTAATATTATCTTAAGACGTCTGAATGCAATTAAAACATTTTTTTCTTTTTGTCGATAATATATATTGAAATATGAGTAAGAGAAGGATCTAACTGCTGAAAAATAGAAAATAGAACTATTGAGGGAATGTCTACATTGTAGATACCAAAAGGCTTTAAGAATTTGCTTCTTTGAGATTAACATAAACTGAAGCGAATTATAGCGAAACAACCACTTTTAACCAGCGCTTACATTTGAAAAGGTTGGAATTGAGGGAGTCAAGAAAAGCAAAAGGTGTAGAATACTTTGTGAACTGGGATTTGTAAAAACAATATTTAGGCAACCTCTTCTCACTAAAGCAAATATTTTAAAGTGTCAAAATTGTGCCGAGAAATACATGAAAATTGATTTTTCTAAAGTAATTTTTCACAGACGAATATCGAGTGACATGTGATGGACTTGATGGATGGGCTAAAGGATGTATTTTATCCAATTCAGACGTGCCTGTGGCTAAAAGAAGGCAATAAGAAAGTGATAATGTTACGAAAAGGATTGGAATTGTTGACCGAACCGTTACTGGACCATTCAAAATCGATGAAAGAGTTTAACTGAACGGTACTAACTATTGGGATTTTATGAACAAAAATTTCTTTGCATGGTACAAGTCCCATTCTCGCTGATTCAAAATAAAATATATATTTATACCCGACAAGGGTCTTTCTCATTTATCTTAGCTTACCCCTGAATTTTTGGAGCATAAAGGATCTACAGAAGAGAAGATAATGGAATGGCCAATCGAAAATCTATGGTCATTATAAAGATGAAATTATATGAA
The DNA here is from genome assembly GCA_037127315.1 of Ascarosepion bandense. Taxonomy (NCBI): domain Eukaryota; kingdom Metazoa; phylum Mollusca; class Cephalopoda; order Sepiida; family Sepiidae; genus Ascarosepion; species Ascarosepion bandense. The sequence goes on along the minus strand of JBBBDQ010000340.1, from coordinate 5,866,425 downwards.
GGTGACAGACAATATAACAGCAAAGCAGAGCTATGGGAAGCAATTAAAACTACCTTGTCGGAACATGAATCCGCTTAAGTAAATAAATAAATAAATAAATAACAAAATCAATGGATAATAAATTATTATCTAATATTGAGAAGAAGAGTCACTAACATGTAAAGGATTCAATTATCGTATGTATTTGTTATTTGTTAAGTGTTGATCAATTGTTGAAATCAAATGTGATTATGTAGTTTTGTCTAATAACCTCAGACGACAGTTTTTCAAAATACATTAAATTACATAATACGTAAAATTTTAACTCAGGTTTTATTTTGAATTTTGTTTGATTGTTTAAAATTTGTCAATTTTTTCACACCAAATTGGAATTATTGAAGTTTATATGGTTTTTCTAATAACACACACACACACACACACACACACACATATATATATATTATATATATATATATATTTAACAAAAAAAGAAAAGGCCAACACCCAATACGATCAATTATAAACATATTCGCCATGTGTCATTGGGGACGTCGGAAATATGGTAATAAAAATGAGCACGTCAATACAAACGATATAAACACGATAAATAATTGCAAGGCATCATCCCAGAAATATAGATAAGAAAAATTAAATAAAAATCTTTACCACAGTATCTTGTCAGTCGTTTTATAATGAAATTTGTATAATAGAGGGTCTGCTTCCCAAATACAAAATAATTTATATATAAAAAAATGTTTCTAGTTAAAAAATTTGTATACTATTTTAAAACCAGTAATATATTAATAATCTCAAAGAGTCTTTCGTTCAACATCTCATCAAGAGAAAAATCGTTGAAAAATGAAATAAACGAAAAGAACACTAACGACGAAAATGAAGAGCAAAAAAGAAGGAAACATGATAATATATATATATATATATATATATATATATATATATATATATATATATATATATACACTTATAACGAGGGGAGGGTAATTCACGTTTAAATAATTAGCGAGAGACAAAATAAAATATCTCCTAACAAATTCAGAGATTTTTCAAAATCCTTCTGCCGGCAAAGAGAAGGTCGGTACTGTTCTTTTCGTTTAATATATTTTCCAACAATTTTTCTCCTGATGAGACGCTGGACAAAAAGGCCTTTGAGACTATGAATAAATTCCTTGTTTTTAAAATAGTAATTATATATATATATATATATATATAAAAGAGGAGAGTACTCAGACATAGGTCTATCTATATCATTGATATCATTGACACTTGACAATATATATATATATATATATATATATATAGTACTGAGTACTTTCTTCTTTCACAAGCAATTATCAAAAAGCATTTTTGGGGGAGGGGCACGATGTCAGTTAAACGTGTTCTTGTTTTCAAATATAGCGTATTCAGGTATCATGTCGACATTGTAGCATCAAACGAACTATCTGATGAATGGCTTATGTAAGTCGAAATTGAACTATTTATGTTCATGCTTTCACCTGAAACAAGAAAAATGTGTGTGTGTGCGTGTGTTTAAGGAAAGATTCCATCAAATATTAATATATATTTAGGTTTCCTCATTTTTTCTATTTTATTTCATATTTATGATAGAGTAACTTTGTGTATGGCTCTTCTAATTTTTTTAAAAAGTTGCTTGTTAAATCCTGTCCGTCCTTTTCATATTCACCCAGTGACTAATCCGTTTGTCTGTCTTACCAAACTGTGATCTCGGGATAACAAGCGAGATTTACATGCAGGTGGTTCCCGCGAAAATGTCAGCCATTTTGATGTTTAGACCGGTCGAGTTAGAGTAGTAGGACGCTTTTTCTTTAGTTTCCCTTTCTTTATCTCATGCCTTATGCACGACTGAGTAAATAATCAGACGATTTGAAAGACGAACAAATCTACCTTAATCCAGTAGCTTTCTTCTCTTAAACAGGTCACTGCTCTTTGTCAGTCTAGTTTACTTTCTGTTTCGTCATTAAACACATAGCCACCCCTCCCCCACACACGCATACGCACGTACACGCACGCAGAAAACACACACACGCAAAGATACATGTGTCCTCACAATTACTGAATATTTCAGATTATAAATTAATGCTAGATAAGTTCGGTTCACACTCCTCTTCAATCTTTTGAATTTTCATAAATTTGATCAACTACTAAGACCTTGTGACAGACTTAGTTAATGTCACCAGTATCTGATTTAAGTGGTTGCTGTAGCAAGCTGTAGTGAGTGTAATCCTTACCGGGTGTTTCTCATTTGGGGCTTTGTATCAGACTTCATATATTTCTATAAAAATCTTTGAAAAAAGGAATTTTTATTTCTTCAAACACTATTTTTAGTGAATACCCGTGGTTGAAATAAGTGCCACATATTTTTAAATTTTTAAACCTTGTTTATTACATCTATCGGTCTATGTACTCGAAAAAACTTTATAAAGAAAATATACTCACGGGTATCCACTAAAAATAATGTTTGAAATAATAAAAATGTCGCATTAAAAATAAATGTATTAACTCTTTAAAAAGGGAATTATTGAATTTTAATAATTAGTCTTATACGTAATCTTTAGCGAGAAATCATTAAACACATTTTTCAAAAAATAAATCAACAGTTATTAGCAAGTAAAGTACATTTTTCGAGACAGCCTGCAAATTTAATTACAATTTTATCAGATTTAGATATTTTGACGCGTATCTCTCTTCAAACATTGACAACCCGCCACGCCACCTGATGTAATTTTATTTTATATAAGACTAATAGCCTCTTAAGGTGATAAGGGCGCAAAGTCCTTACGAAATTATACTCTCGGCACTAATGCTATTCCATATTCATCAATACATAGATATATGTACTTCTATCTCTTTTTTTTTCTGACCGTCGGCGTGTATATTTCTCGGATGCTTACTATGTTCAGCTTCTATACCCCGCTGATTTTGTTGACGTAAACTTACAAATAAGTCAGACATTCGGTCCATTGAGGTCAATATTAGATTAGCATGACAAGGCCTACCATTCCGCCATTTTGGTTTCCCAGTATCCTTCTCGCTATAATTAGAGTCCATTCATTGGTTAGAACAAATAAGAAAAAGACACCGAATAGAGCGTAGCCTGACAGACTGCACACACACACACACACACACACACACACACACACACACACACACACACACACACACACACACGCATTTACAATAGCATACATAGTGTTACATGAACACATACACGTATTTGTGCATACACATGTGTGCGCGTGCAAACGTACACACGCGTGTATATGCACGCACGAAATATACACATACAAAATTTTAAACGCAGACATCGACACAAATGTACAAATGCATGCATACGCACAAGCATATATACACGCATAAACACATGACAGACATACATGCACACCTACATACATAAATATACATGCAAACGTATGTATATACACGCACACCCACATATATGCAAACGCATACAGAGACGCACATACAGACTTATACACACTCGCATATATACACGTACATGCACATATTGACGTACACATACCAATACGACCACACATAAGCATATATTCACACGCATGCACACATACAGACATGCACAAATATACACATGACCATATATACGAATACAGAGAAACATATATGCAAGCACAAATCGAAACCTAAATGATTATTAATAAAATTAAAAGACGCATTGTTGTATGTCTGCTCTGTCTTTGTCCATCTTTCTCTCCGTCTCTCTCTCTCTCTCTTTCTAAAATTACTGCCTATTACAAACAAGAAAATCCTTGAGGATATTAAAAAGAAAGGCATTAAAAATAATGATTTGATTAAATTTATTTTTGTGGTGTGTAAGGGCTTTTAAGTTTGTTTCTACAGCCTTTTTACTGTCTGCTTGCCATATTTTGTGTTGGCAAGTGTCATAAATTATTACACTGATGGATTAGACGAGACTGTTAAATGAAACACTTAGGAAAATAGTGGTCAGTATTCCATGTGAAAGGTCCAGACTTAAGTACACGGCGCGAGAAATCGGAGAACCGAGTTCGAATTCCTGTTGAATTCCATTGTTTTCACTTATGCGCAAATACCCTTAGAAAAGGTATTAATCCGTCGATTCTCCCTCCAAATATGGAATAAATAGCAGGACAGATTATGTTATATAGCCTTGGTTGGCAACCAGTCTACCGCAGAAAGTAATGACCACCTACTGCGGGAGAACCTTCTGCACAGTCAGCCGTGTCTCTTTCGAGACATCATCATCCGAACATGTACCACGTATTACATTTATTTGACTGACTGAAATTACAAATGGATTCCCTTTCTAATTTTTTTTTACATCTCTAATTTTCCTGTCGATGGATCTACATTAATAAACACGTAAATAAATAATTGAAAACGGTTTTTATAAAATAATATAATTTATATAATAAATTATATAATAATTTATATAATGATGCAATAAAAATTACAACATTTTATGTTTACAACATATTTTTTCCAAAAATATGTTGGAAACATTAACCTGAAATTCTTTTTAGAAATTTTTTTTCACAAAGCGGTAAAACAACAATAGAAAAAATAGAAAGAAAGAAAAACTTCTCGTCCCGACTCAGAAAGAAATTTCCTCCCCAACAAATTCTGATATTTGCTCAGTTGGTAAGATTTTGGCAACCGATTTAGGCTGAAACGCTCTCAGAACCTCATAGAAGCAAATCTACTAAAAGGTTTAAATATAACTCACACGTACAAACATTCTGGTATACATTACTTTTTGACTCATTTGGATTCGCAGTAAAATTGTTCCGGCAGTTTATGTCAATAAATTTCAATTAATCATTTTGACTTGATTTGAATAAAACAAAAAAAAAAAAATATTGTCTTCCGACGATTTTTAGTCCAACAAAACCATCGTCATTTTATGCTAAATGAGTTTTCTTATGGTAAAACTGTAAATGCTAAAATATATTTTATACTGGAATCAACACATGTATTAAAAATATTTGAGTACAAGAAAAAAGTAAAACATCTCCGCGATAAACCATACCACTTCTACCACTCAAAAGTTTCGATACATGTATCAAAACAGATTTGCCTTGCTCCATTCCTATTAACCAGTTGTTTGTATTCGTGTACATAACGATTCCAAAACCAATTCTAGGTAGGTACCTGGAGATCATTCCCTGCAGAGTGCATCTCCTATTGCATTGGAAGGTAGGCTCTGGCGTGTACCGCAAAGGTCGAAGAAGCCAGACAACACATTGAAGATCCGCGTTAAAAATGCAGCATACAATCGTGCGCCATATATTCTATTCTAAATCACTGAACTTGTGTCATATTGGACCGTTATGTGTGTGGAGTGGCAGGAGAAACTGACATTAAATCCGATTTCTTTTACTCTGTTCTTTTTGATTTTGCAAATTTAGAAATTACATTTTGAAATATCGTGAAACGAACACATTAGTAGAGACAATTCTTTAGTCTTGAGATTAAAGGGTTATCTCCTTTGAGACTCTGTTCTCTCGGAAGAAATCAGAAGAGAAGGAAATGAACATATCCAACCATTTCGTGATAGGTTATTCAAAATCAAATGTTTCACCAAAAGTAGATCGAAATGTATTCACATCCCACGCACGCTCACTGAACAAAAATATTTTTCTCATTTTCTAGTGAGGAAGCGGTGATTTCTAGCTCATCCTGCTGAAATGTAATGGGGAGTATGCGATGTAAAAAGAGAAAAAATTGAAAGAAAAATGTGGCAAATGAAGGAAAGAAGAGAAGGAAAAGAAAAAATGAGTAAAGAAAGAAGGATGAGGACGAAGAATAATAGAATAAAGAAAGGATACGAAAGCGGAGGAAGAGAGGGAACGAAGGAAGGGAAGGAAAGAATGTAGAAAAAAGGGATGAAGGGAAGGAGAAGGATGATAGGAATGGGAAAAAGATGGAATGTAGGAAAGAATAGAAGGAAGATAAAATCGAAGTAAAGCTAAAAGATATTAAAAGAAAGAAAAATAAGTGTGAAGAATATCCTAATTAAAGGAATGAGAGAGTATCAAATAAAATCTAAAACGTCTTAAGAATCAAAAAGATAAAGAATATAGGCGTCAAGAATCCCATGAAGACAAATAGAAGAGAATAAAAGAGGAGAAAATGGAAGAAGTATTTGCAGAAACAAACAAATAAAAAAGACAAGAAAATAAAACGCAAAGACTAAAAAAATGGAAATAAATGTTTAGATTCTTATTGTAAAAGATTATTGAAGTAGGGACGTATTTTCAGCCTATTTTATTCGTTAAGGTTAAAGGTTGTGCATTCATATATTTTCGTTGCCCACCTGCAACTAAAGCCGTTAACAATGAAGACAGTGTTGTTAGTTGGTTATTTTGATCCGAAAATCGCACTACGTCTTTCTTTTATGTATTATTAGAAAATAA
>JBBBDQ010000340.1:5845000-5855000 GCA_037127315.1 Ascarosepion bandense | reverse complement strand
TTTAAGGAATGAAAAAAGAAAAACAGGTAGAAATTCAAAAGCAAGTCAATTATAGAACAATTCTCGATCAGAAAATAAAATTAAATTTCTGATAAACTGAACAACATAAAATTAGATAGACATGAACAGACTGAAGTATAGATAGATAGATAGATAGATAGATAGATAGATAGATAGGAACAGAATGATATATATATATATATATATATATATGGACTGCCACACAATTCTTAAACCGATGGGAGAGTCCATAATAATAATAATAATAATAATAATAATAATAATAATAATAATAATAATTATATATATATATATATATAGAGATGGATAGATAGACATGAACATAGATAGATAGTGTTCTGAAATTCATATTAATATATTATTATTTACTGAAATTTACTGTTTCATAATAAAGATTAAATATTTCCAAGTATTTTGTGTTGAAATGAAAATGAATTTGTAATTAGGGATTCGATGGATACGAACAAAAATAAAACAAAGATGGGGAATGACATAAATATTGAATTATAATCAATGGATTAATTGATCGATTAACAACTGTGAACAAACTTGGAATGTTTGATAAAAATAGTTGAAAAAACTTAAAACTTTCTGATTTTTGCTTTTTGTTAAAAATAATAAAAATATGTGAATAGTTAAGACGAAAAGACACGCAAAATAAAAATGAATGTTTTTAGTGTTACCCGCCTCGTCAAGAAGCAGACGTTCAGTTTATAAATTTAATTCTTCATCTTTTGATTTTTTTCCCCTTTTTTGTCAGTTCTTGCCTTTTTCCCCTTTTGTTTACCAAATCTGTAAAAATTGATGATAGATTTATTGGTAGGAATTCTAAACGTGCAATGACAAGCGCATATGTATGAGTTAATAAAAAAAAAGACGGATGAACAGAAACAGAAATAAAAACAACGAATAGATTTTAAAGGAAGGTGACAGTAAAAGATTGATAAAAAAAAAGAAGAAATATATTATAATTCAATTTCTTCTCTTTTTCCTCCTTATATAAATGATACCTTGTTGGCATTAATTTTTACACTTTATTTTTTTCCAATAAATAAAAAGGCTTTCTGATGATGAGAATCCTGGAATAATGACGTTTTATCCCACAAATTGTAGAAGAAATGTACCAATATATATATATATATCCTCAGTGTGGGCTAGTGGTTAACGAATCAAGTCTGTGTGACTCACATCAAATTAGTTTTATATATATATATATATATATATATATATATATATATATATATTCTGTTGGCACAAAATTCGTTTCGTTTATTAAGTCAATTTTCTACTTAATCAAAGAACCATTCGGCCAAACTAACATATATGCACGAAATTTTTACTAAATCTGTTACGAAATGTATTAATTCCGACATATTTTAATTTATTTATCTAAACGTTATTTTTATCCTCCCTGAGGATGCATATTTTCTTACCATGTTTGACGATCATTCAGGCCAGTAGATGTAAATAAATGTATATATTTATGTACGCTAATCAATATATATGTACGTCAACTCAAGTATTATATATATGTATATATATATATATATATATATATATATATACCCGAATGAATAAGAACGAAGAAAATAACTGCAACGTTCAAAACATTAATTGAAAACAGTGCTCATTATAAAAATAGAGCAATGAATATTTATGTTTAATTATTACGTTAGAATATGTGCAGATTACAAACTACTACAAAAATGTACAGTTTGTTTCGACATTGAAAGAATAATGCATCATCAGGTAGTAGTTTGTAGTTTGTACATTTTCTAACGTACATTGTTCTTTTAATGTCGAAACAAAATCTACAATTTTGTAGTAGTTTGTAGTTTGCACATGTTCTAATGCAATAACCTTTATATATATATATATATATATATATATATATATATATATATATATATATATACTAGTTACTTTGATTTTTACACATTAAAAATTGTTGGGCTATTATCGGATTTCGTATTGGGTATCTAATAAGGCGCCCAATATGTGAGTATATATATATAAGTTCATCTTACAAAGACTGCATTTCTTGAAAGTTATTTATCGGACTGATTACATGCAAGCACGCTCTTTGTATATTAATGAATTTCGGTGGTAATTCCTTTTCGAAATATGATTTCAAATTGAAAACTTATTTTCATTTGAATAAGGGTGACTGCTAAATTTTCACACGAGCATTTCCGCGATCCTTATTTTTTATGCTGAATGTGTATGACATTATTTTTGTCTTTAATTTGAATTTCGTCATATTCTCTTTGAAATGTCAACTTCAAAATCCAACAGAAGTGCAGCGATTTACGCCTATTTTTTGAACTTACTGAAAAAAACTAGTAGAAATTTCATCACAAAATTGAGTAGTTTCGTATTGTCTACTTATCTAAAAAGGTAGACACGTCGCTTTTATGAGCTTGAAAGAACTGCATTAACGCTCTTTGAAGAATTCATGGAAACTATTTCATTAAGATTAATGCTCAGGGGTATATACATATTACACTTATATACTTCACTATATATTAGTCAGTCATACCCGAATTTACTTGGCCTGTAAGTTTACCATTTCCTCTTAACTTTCTAATTACTTCACATTGTATCATGGCTGTTGTCGCAGCCGTGTGTTCGGGCAGTTCCGCTGGACTGACGGAGTCACACGAAGGCTCTACACTGTTCCGAGGCATCGTCGACATACTCATAGAACGGGTTGATGTTGATGGTGTTATGCTGTCGTCTACCGTTGCATCAATTGCTTCTACATTACAAGCCGAAGTAGTGGCTCCGTCGGCGACGTCAGTACCCGAACTCGAGGCTGGTTTTTTCTTCAGAAGGGTAATCAAGCCAATGAATTTGAAAAAAGGGTGCCGTGTACGTTGTCGGGTGTCTGGTAATTGGTTTTCTTCGTTTCTGTCCTGATTGGCTACGACGAGGAACGGCCCGGGTCCCGTTCTTGAATAGACTGTGGAGCTCCCTTGTCTTTCTTTCTTGTCTTTACGCCGCTTGTGGTATTTATAGAAATCAATTGGTAAACAAACCATGAAGAATAGCACCATGCAACCTATGACCAGAAAGACGATGTGTTCACTGCCAAAAGGTCCGCCTGCAAAACAACATGACAATATATTAATCAACATATTTCATATTCCTTTCACGTCAAATAAAACAATTTCAGTATTTTGATGTTCATCAAATAATCTTTAAAACTAACTTCATATAGGAAACATACTTTTTGACTAAATGTTCATTCACTCAAATGACTCAAGAGTCACTTAACGTAGACGTTACTGGATGAGGTTTTTGTATGGATGTAAGAGACGCAAGTGCAGATTATGAGAGTGCGTAAGGTAGAACACAGTTAATTATAGATGAAGAGATTGGGATTGTAGTGATCGAGGAAGCATCTTCTAGCGGTTCACGGAAAGAATTGCCGAAATGGAATTGCAGTCCTCCTAATGAAATACAAAGGAATGGGGATGATTTAATCCTGGATAGAGCTAGTAAAGTCTGGTGGAACTAAGAAGTGGGGCTCATCTGAACATTTTCTGTGAAAACTTTGATAGGCTAGCGATAGGCTTGCGACTTTTGGTTAGTAGATGTTTGGCTGTGGTGTTGAAAATAATTAATCTTCTACAAGGGCTTTCAAACACAAAGCTAGATAGTAAAGATTGGGTAGCACCAGCCTAGATATTACAGCAAAACTCCATTTTTTTTGTCTGATCTAAGTCTTGTCGCAAGTATAACAATTCAAATAAAGAGCGTTGAGGCGAAAATAATTATGTTGAGCGACATTAGTTTGGCTAATCAACAATTCAAAAGTAGATCACAAATTATTATTATTATATAGGTCCTATTCAGGCAAGTATATTAGTGTGCAGTTTGGGGACATACAAATGGGACCTTCGATTAGTTTTTTAGCAACTAGTAGTGGATATCGACTCGGAACGAGGAAATGGAGAGCCAAATTCGAATTCAAATTGAATTCGTTGCTTTCATTTACGCGCAAACGCCATTCAGAAAGATATTAATCCGTCCATTCTCCCTCCAAATATGGGTTAAATAACAGAACAGACTGATTGGTTGGCAACTAATCTACTACAGAAATTAATGGCATCCTATTCTATCTTCTGCCTAGTCAGTTATGTCTCATTCAAGACATGATCGCTAAAGTGTGTATCAAGTATGGCATTTAAGTGACTGGCCCGCGAAGTGTTTCGATTCCAGTTTGTGTCGGGGTGGACAAAATTAGAAAATTCCAGGTGTACATTCGACAAAGAAAGTGAAGTTGAAAGATGTCTTCAATCCGTTCATCTATAGACATCACTTTGGTAGAAAAGAAAGGAATTCGGTTAGAACAGTATTTTGTTAATGGTTTAGTTCACCTTGCACTATTTGGTTGGTAAACAAGTGACACTTTTGACAACTTCGGTTTTATTTCTGTCTTCCCTCACGACAGAATAACGGACTAGATACTCTCTTCGTTAACTGAGAAATCCGGTCCCCCATCCCGACTACTTAGATCCACATCTCATCTTACTCTAACCGTGACTCTGAATCTATCTATGACTTGTTTATTTAATTATTTTATCTCCTTTATCGTACTTATGGACATGGATAGTTTCTTTGAAACTCTTGTATCACAATTTTACTGGCAAGGTTAGTTCTCATGAGATCAGAATCAGATAAAATCATTTACAGTCCAGTTGCTTACCCGGTTATTATAACCAATCGAGCGGGGAGTCTAGTTGGAAAAACATGGATCTATTTCTTCCCCTCCACCAGCTGTAAATTAAATAGCAACATAGTTTGGGCTCTTTAGCCTTTAGTGACAACAAGTCTATGATAAGGAAAACAATTAATTAAAATTTTTTGAAAAATACATGTGAATCATCTTCTGTATTCTGCAGAAACGTAACATTAAAATGAGCATCCACAAAAATGAATATATTAGACCGAATATAATGGTATATAATAATGATAATTCTTAATCTCCTAATTGAACATGAAACATTATGTGTGTTTATGTAGGTAATGATGTGTCAACATTAAATTCCAGGAAGTACACCGTTTACTGGAATACCTTTCGCAATAAGAACAAGAAAAAATTTCACTCTCCTAAATGACTATACGGACTAAATACGTTCTTTGTTCATCAAAAGGCAACGATATTTAAGAAAACATAGCAAAAGACTCTCTGACACTTTCAGTTTAACCTTCACATGACAATAAATTCCAAAAGGATGTAGAATGAAGACACACGCTTGATCAATTCATAGAAACGTTATGTTTTAAGATTTATAAAACGTTTGGATATTTTTCTCAAAAAGACAAACAACACAAAATATTTTTGGATAATTTCATCTTCGATGACTTGAAGTAATATTTCCAATTTTTATTACATAATTGGTTGAAAAATTCTGTTGATTTTTATCTCAATGGAAAAAGCAAGTCATTTTCGTCGATTATTTTTTCGTGCGCAGTTTAATTAAATTTATTTCGACTTGTAAATGACACATTTTTAATGAATTAAGCAAAAGCTTCGCTTGATTGTATGTGTATAATTAATATTTAGAAGAATTGGAATTTCACAGTTATAAAAATGATTGCAGTATAATAAAGCAATTGATGCCGAAAATATGTGCATTGAATCGATTATAATTCGAGACATTAACTATCGTCAACGAATTTATTGCATTTTCAAGATGATTCCGCTTTGATTTTCAATTTAAGCTTTTCATTCAAACATTTCCAGATGCCAAGGTTGATGGATCGATGCATCATGTAAGCATAGAATGTTTTAACGCAGTGATTAAAAATGACAAAATAATGTCTTAAATAAAATCTGGGCTTTTGCACTCTTTATAATAGAAATAATTATTTATACAATTCACACAAACACACACATATAGGATTAACAAGGAGAAGTTTGTCACTTAAGGGAGTAGAATTATGCTTACTTCGAAGTTTAGTGAATATGATATCCTTACTCATCAGGGCTATTTGATGTTTTGTCCTGGTATAATTCCCCTTTATATGAAGCTTGGTGTAATTTAATCTTTTTGTATGTGAGGGGTTCTACACATGATTAATTGCTTTTGATTGCTTTGTGATGGGTTGACTTCTTTTTAGTGTGTTTTATTATTTGTAGGTTGATTATAGTTTTCATTTTATAGCTTTTTACTGTGTTAACTTGATTTTAGCGCGTGTGTATGTGTCTGCTAAATTGTTTTATAACGAATTGGTTTCTTATAATTTTGGTTGTCTTCTTATATAGTTTTTTTATTGGTTAAACAACTGAAATTAATCCTATTAATGCTCTATCTTTATCTCCATATCAAGCAATTTACAACAAACACCTGCTGGCAAAATATATTTTTATCTTTCCTTTAAACCACTGATTAAACAACAATTTTGGCACTAAGCATCATCACAACTCAACAATATATATATATATTTTTTTTTCTAAACATATGCTGTTAAATATAAGAGACAATGAATGTCTATTATGTTTAATCATGAGCCGTTCTAAACGTTGTATTTTTGCTTTAATTTCAGTTGAAAATAAAGACAAAAATTCTCCAACGTTTCGATAATTATTTATTGGTTTTCTTCTAAGCTTTCGGCTCACATGAGCCATCTTCAGAGAGATTGTTTAAACTGAAATATTATAAAATCCACCATCACCGACGATTTTATTTTGTGTTGACATAAAACTCCGCTTGGCAACGGCAATAGTTACCAAAAATAATAAACGCAGTTCTTAACCTCATGAAATTTGACTTATGAATGTCAATATTTAAAACGTTAAACGACAGTTTTGTTAATAAAACGTTTAAATGCTAGTAATATTTAAATAATTTCAACACTGAAAAAAAACCCCAGAATAACCTGATTTTCTAGAAAGCGATGGTCTGAGTTGTCATTAAATCCGGTACCAGACGAAATCAGTCGATAAATTTTAAATTGCTTCCATTTTCCCGATAAGTGATTTCTATTCTGAGCTGAATGATTTAGTTATTTGATTAGAAGCAACATTTCCTGGCCTTTTGACTAGGATGAGTCATGTCTCGCTTTAAGGCGATATACCATAGAAATGATGCGTGCCTGGTGTCAAGGGGATAATTTAGCAGACTATACCCCACCTAATTTATTAACAAGATATCAAGGTACTGGATGATGTTTTGTCTATACCTTACATTCAATTATTCTCTCACTTTTTCTTTTACCCTCTCAGGTGGCAAAAAAAAAAAAAAAATTTCCATGTCTCGAGCCACAGGGGAGATATGCAGAATTTTCTTTACTGTTTTTTCGCTAACATCTCTGGTAAACGAAAATATCACATCACATATAAATACAGCTACCCCACACTTAACCAGTTGTCGTTCAAACAACATATTCGCTGAACGAGGTGGTCGATAATTATACCTGACCGCATGTAAAGCGTTTGTGCCAATCAAATTCCTAGAATATTATTTATAATCATGATTATAATTTATTTCTGAATATTTATAGAATAAAGTAGCGTGCTGAACAGTAAACGAAATTAAAAAATTGAAAATCAATACTTTATTTTGTACATTATTTCAGTTGTATACTGTTAAAGTAGAACAAGTAAATTCCAATTTATTTTTCGCTTTAGTTATTGCTTTAATTTATTTTGAAGAAAAAAGAAAACAATTCCGATCAAACTTTTTTGTACAACTTTCAATATTGACTAGAAGGTTTTTTATGAGATTTTTTATCTAGCCATAAATCATTAAGTGGTAATAGTCGAAATCATTAAAAAAATTCAAATATTGACTTATCAAAACTGTCATTGTCATCAATCAATTTCTATTCGAATCGACGTAAGTGATATTATCGTCCTTCAAACGAAAAGTTTCGCCTGACTGTGACTCAGCAGTCAAGGGAAAAACGCAATCCAAAGTGCCCTTACATTAAAACACTGAGTGAAAAGGCACTACAGGCTGTTATATATCAGGTTTTGGAGCCAGGTTAATGAAAATCTCATCGAGATAATAAATAGCTTTTTATTTAACTTTTGTAGATAATATCAGCAACGAATAGGTTCTTGGTAAACATTCCAATAAAATTTAAGACACTATACAAACTTTATAATAACATTATTTTAGTGCTTTAAATAGATTAAATGTATATCTGAAACTTAATTCTAACACACACACACACACACACACACATATATATATATATATATATATATATATATATATATATATAGTATATCGAGGCAGCAAATAATTTTCTAAGCATATGCTGTTAAATATAAGAGACAATGAATGTCTATTATGTTTAATCATGAGCCGTTCTAAACGTCGTATTTTTGCTTTAATTTCAGTTGAAAATAAAGACAAAAATTCTCCAACATTTCGATAATTATTTATTGGTTTTCTTCTAAGCTTTCGGCTCACATGAGCCATCTTCAGAGAGGTTGTTATACTGAAATATTATAAAATCCACCATCACCGACGATTTTATTTTGTGTTGACATAAAAGTCAAATTTCATGCAAGTTAGTAAGATAAGAGCTGACTATTGACTTTACATTTAAATTCCTGGAGATTGTAGCTGTCAGGGAAGCAAGTAAATGGAAGAGAATTCCACAGGCGGGAAGTGCGAGAAAAGAAGCTGATGGAGTAGAATTTGAGTTTACATATTATCGGTTTCACAGTAAAATAGTGGGGCCTAGTTGCTAATCTTGTGGCTCGAGTAAATTCATATATAGGGGGCACCAGTAAGCTAAGTTCATCGGAGCAGAAACTGCGAAAGTATTTATAGAAGAGATATAATAAAGATGACAAGAAACTCAATCGAGACCACAGAAAAATACATAAACAAATAGAAAATAATTAAAAGCAAGATATTACCACGAAAAATTTATTTAAAATTTTCACGAAAACATAATCGATAAAAATAAAAGTGTAATAAGTAAAAGTGAATTGAACAAAAATAAAATATTGGAATAAACTAGTGTTGTGAAACTGGACAGAACGAAAAGCTTCAAAATTCCAGAGATAAATCGAAACAAATTCCTACCTTTAATAAAACATTATAAATAGAAGCGTGAAACTTGTATAAAGAAGTAGAAAAAATTGATTTTATTGATAAATATACAGGGACATTAGATAGATAGGATGGTTGGAATTTGAGTCATTCATAGAAATAATCACCCAACATGAATTAAAAGACAAACGGGGGAGGTGAAATATTGCTTTTGGCTTATAATACATGTTTTGATTAGAAATATTAAGAAAAACGTCTATGATGTCATAAATTGTTATGCATCTCTCGACTGTAAATAAATATCAAACTTATTGATATGTATTTATTTTTATATTTCAGATCGATAAAGGTTGCCATGTTTCATAAGAAAGATATAATCTCAATAGAAAAACAGACAACTGGAAAGTTACCGAATGATGGAGATGTGCGTTGTGGTGGAGTGGATATCGGCTTAGAACGACAAATCGAGGAGCCGAGTTCGAATTCCAGTTGAATTCGTTGGATTCACTTACGCGCAAATACCGTTGGGAAAGGTATTAATCCGTCTCTTCCCTCCAGTTATGGGTTAAATAATAGGACAGATTGTGCTCTATAGCTTTGGCTGGCAACCATTCTTCCGCTGAAAGCAATGGCAACCTACTGCGGGATAATCTTTTACCCAGTCAGTCTTTCGAGACATGATCGCCGAAGGTGTATCACGCATGGCACTTAACTGACTGACTGACTATAATATTTAGAATCATGATTAAGGATTCTACTAGTATAAAGTGGGGGAGCAGTTTTATACTGTCATGAAGTAATAAATTGATCCCCACTAATTACTACTTGATAATATAATACATCTCTTCCCTCTCCAGTTACGGGTTAAATAATAGGACAGTTTGGGCTCTATAGCCTTGGCTGGCAACCATTCTACCGCAGAAATTAATGGCAAGCTACTCCGGGATAATCTTCTGCTC
>JBBBDQ010000340.1:5812500-5840000 GCA_037127315.1 Ascarosepion bandense | reverse complement strand
TCTTATAAAGTACTGTGTTCCATATGGGTCAAAATGATTTCATAAGTTAACAAGCGTTCTCCTTACATAGCAAAACAGAAGAACGCACTTTCATTCTTACGATATTTTATTCTCTACGTTTCTAAAATTTTTATTTATTCAGAAAGCATATTCAAATATCTAGCTATAAATCTAAGCTAAAATTCTATAAAATATTATATAAGTGCTGAAATTATGTTAAATTTTTAATTTCACTATTTAGTTAACCACCCACCACCAAAAAAAAAAAATTTTTTATCACGATTGGTCACCAGACATTGCGTGTCTGTCAACATCCGGTAGCAGTCATCTGTTAACACCTCTATGACTTACATAACAAAAAAAGTGACTACCGTATTTAATTTTTTTTTTTTTGTAAATTTCTGGGAGTAAGCAATTATTAATGTATTATTAACCGAAATTATATTGATTTAAATCTAAAATTGTAAAATTTTATTATTTTTTTTAAAAATACACCAGTATGTTTTTTGCTTACTAAAATTATTAAATTTAATCTATTGGCTTTCAATTAAAGCTAATTTTAAAGCTTGAAGATAACTTATTTATTTTTAAAGTTTCAATTTAAATTTAAGTATAGAAGAATTGACTGAACTCAGTGGAGGTACCTAATTAATAATAATGTTTTCATTATTTTAGGCGTTGTAGTTGATATATATATATATATATATATATATATATATATATATATATATATATATATATATATTATATTCGTCTTAAATCCGAATGAAGCTGTTTGGAGGTAAATCCCAAAGAATCCTAATAATATTAAACGTTAACTCTCATCCAGCCGGAGGGAGCAATATGATTAGATTTATTTATTTACAAAGCCAATGCTTATTACATATAAGAAAATTCAAATTGAATGGCAATTTCAACGGGTAAATTTAACACCCATTTCATCAATGAGAACAAATGTTTTGCTCTCGTTGATGAGGTGCGTATTAAATTTACTCGTCAAAATGGCCATCCGATTTTTAAAAAAAATTAATTTTATATATATATATATATATATATATATATGTGTGTGTGTGTGTGTGTGTGTGTGTGTGTGTGTGTGTGTGGCTTTCATCATTCTATAGCCCAGACAATATATGCAGACGTATACGTTTGTTAATATACACCTATTTTTTGAGCTTGGCACTGAACAATCATCGAAAGACGGAAAAGTAGATCTATATATCAATTAAACATGTTTACACTCTTCTTTACACCCACAGCATCCATCAACACATGCATATTTACTCGTCAAATCACTTAGCCAGAAAAAAAAAGTTACATGTAAACATATTCTACTGATACATTCCATTATGTCGTAAAAAAGTGAGAATATATGTTCTTATCACAGAAAATATTGTTTTCAAGAAACAAAAACAAAAAAAAAACAAGAAAAAGAACGACTATCATAAAAAAAGCGTCAGTAAATACGAAACGGTATCACGTGACCACTACTGCTTCCGGCTGCTCTAGGATTATGTGAAAATGACAGATTTAATATCAATGATTGATTCTTTAGGGGATCAGGTTACTAAAAACCGACGCTACATATATTAGCATTTGTTCAATGTTCTGCCCTCAATACACCGAAAAGCAGGGAAAAAAAGAACATAGCTTCCCTTTATTTGGCACAGTTATTGAATATCTGGCCATTCACTGGATGCAAACTCAAAATCATCAGTGAGGTGCATCGAACCAGAACCAATAAGTATTGAGTGTAAAGGACAGTGCGTCAAAAAGAGCAGAATAAATGAAGAATAAAAAATTGGTATTCGAAACGAAGTGGATGGTGTATTCAATTGGCAAATTCTGGCGAGCTGGTTGTAAAGTGACAAAAAGTAAGAAAAGAATAAAAATTTCAGTCTGTATAAAAACGAATTGGAGGATGAAAATGTTTTTCTTTACATGCAGAAGAAAATACAAAAATGAATTAGTAGAACATCGCAATTAATTTTAGTGATATAAGAATTAAAAAAATAAAAAGTATAGGATACAAATATTATATCATCTAACAATTAACTAAAACGAATAAAAGTAAAACTGCACACCCGTAGAATCGGATCAAACGACTAAAAACATTTTGGAAAACCCAAGACAAATTTTACAAGTCAGTGTGAAAGTTAAGATTCTAGATTTTGATTGGATAGGAAATAGCAACTTGATCTATGAATCCGTTCAGTTTATTTTTCATACCTAGAAAATGGGTATGCTATTCGGAGCCGATCACATGACTAAAATCCACTACCTATTCACGTCACTTGACCGGTCAAATCATCCCGAGAAGGGAGCGTTAATCTGAAAGACCTCGCAAAAATGTAATGAAGAAATTTCAAGACGCCGACCTTGTCGTGTCTCGTCGACATGCATTCATTCTACTTCTACTTCAAATTTTCCTTTCTTCGTCTTCACCCACTCACCGTCAATGAAAACAACAACGACAAGATACTTCAACTAACTTCGATAAGTACAATCTTCTTTATTGCCTGACTTTCCTTTTCACTTTTTCTCGGGCTATAAAAATGGAAAGAATACAGACTTTTATTAGCAACGTTTTTAATCATTTTACATACACACATTCTGCTATTATCAACTATGAGCTCTAAATTTCTGTGGAGCATTTAACTACTTATATTTTCTCTTTGAATAATTGACTACATGCATTTTCTCTTTGAACATTTTCTTCTTACACATTTATATTATTCTGTTCCAAAAATAAAATTTCACTTATTTTACAAATTCTTTTCAGATAATAAAATTTCTTCCTTTAATGTACAAACAAAACACATTTATTTTTCCAACCATTTTTTTAACCTTTGATATTTTAAATTTTGGGGACTTCGATTGTGCTTGACACAAGGCCAATTTGACAAGCATAGCCGAGGCCCCTACAAAAAAGAACCATGCAAAATGCGAAATGAAATGCTGGAAGATAAACTAGAAAATGTATGGAAAATGAAAAAAAACTATTACAATAATAAAAATTAAACAGGAAAAACACAATATAAATATATATTTTGATATATTCATGCCTACATACATATTACAATAAGACAATGTATAACGGTTTAGATTAGGAAGCTTTATTCAGCTTAGAATAGTTCAGTACAGAAGTAGATACGATTTAAAGAGTTTTAAACCAGGAGAGTTCTGTATTCAAGGGAGACATTTTCCAACTAGGGGCTAACTATGCGGTTACCTACCACTCATACTTATATACACGTGAGTATATTAAATAAGATGAATTTAAATAAAATGCAACAATATGGAAAATAAGATAGTGTGAAAAGATTAAGGTCGGTGAAAGTGGGTGCCTTGTTTGTAAAGGCCAATGAACAATGAAAATAGCCTTAAAATATAGTTCAAGGAATCAAAGAAGAGGCGAAATGTAACCTTTTGTCGTCGTAACATAGATCAAGTATATATGATGAATTCTTCTTCATGTGCCGTATCCTTTCAGGATCATGGACTTTCACTTGGCTTTGTGTCGTGTCGTTCTCAATATTTTCCTCGTGGTATCTCTCCTAAACCCCACTTCGCTATTTATTTGCTCATGCCCATTAAGTATGTCTAAGGCTGCTTTCCCCTGCCTTTCTTTCCTTCTATTCGCCCTGTGAGTATTAAATTATCCAGGCCTTCTTCCTCATTACGTGTCCCAGAAACCTTATCTGTTAGGCTACCCAAAACGAAAACTGACAAAACACTATAAAACAGTAGTTGCAGCTAGTGAAGGAAAAGAGAAGAAACGTTAAACCACACAACCAGTGGGTATAGCATGCTTCAAAAGGAATACAAAGAAGACTCGATAGGGTGGTAACAGTCACACACTGGGAACTATGCAAACGACTTGTGTTCGATCATGAAACAATTCACATAAACACAAGCCAGAAATAACCATGGAAGACAAAAAACACGAATACTTTGAAATTTAGACATATAGACCACCTCATCCAACCAAGAGAACTGGTAATAACGAATAAAGAAAGAAAAGAACCTGCTTAATGATGACCACAACTGCGAAAAGAAAAAAAAAAAAAAAAAGCAAAAACAAAAACATAGAATAAATCTTCTAGATGTATAAAAGTAATTTTATAGTTAATACAAAAATTAAAATTATCGTTTGGACTGTTCGACTAAAGATTTTATTTAAAAGCAATTAATGAAATCTTGAAATTAACTCTTATTTTAGAATAATTATTACGTCTAACATAAAAAACAATTTGTTACGGAAACAGCAAAAACGCTAACCTACACGCCATTAGGTGTAAGGAAAAGTTTATTATATCTTATTTAAATTTTATAAATAAAAGAATAACAATTTTACAAATCATTTATAAGCAATTATAAACGTTAACTGAATATTTAAAATAATGTAACGCAATAGCTGCTGCCTGCATGATTGGAATAAAGTACTTCCTTTTGTAATAGTTTAATGTGATTCGTATAAAGCTTGTCACTTTAATGAGATCAAAAATCTTTGAAACAGAATTTTTTTAGCTTGGAAAAGATAACTCGTTACTTTGAACCGTTTGATTTTCGTTTCATGTTAAGATATCAATATTAAATTATTGTGCAACAACAATTCAGTAACAATTTAGCGGGCTCCCGATATGTCTACTGTATACCAAGATGGAAAATTATGCATCTTCCTAATTATAGTTCAATCTGTTTTACTTAATTGGTTTAATTAACAGCATATCAACTGTTTTGAAAAATTCACTTACACTAAAAATAACGCGTTTGAAAAATAATGTCAGACCTTTTTCTTTTCTAACCCAAAGGCTTATTATGTACCATATATATATATATATATATATATATATATATATATATATATATATATGTTAATAAACTTTACATATTGAACACAATTTTATGACCTCAACTGAATACATTTTAAACGCAACTGTATGTCTCAAAATCCGCGCCTCTTAAACACCTTTTCATCACACAAGTTTTAAATTGGATTAAGTCTGTATTCAACGAATAATATATATATATATATATATATATATATATATATATATATATATATATATATATAACAAATAAGTCTGTATTCAACGAATAATATATATAACAAATAGGAAAGTTTTTTCGTACAACAAAATGACGGGAAATTTTTTCCCCATTTCTGAACATTATTTTTCATCACTGAATTTAAAAAATTTTTTACGACATAATAAACCCATGATTAGTTTTGTCGGGCGAAAGCTTGCTTCAGGTTTTTCTTATTTTTTTTTTAGCAGATCTTTTGATCATTTTTACATATTTTTTTCTTTTTTAAGCGATATCATTAAACTTTTTGTTTTTATATTTTGTCATTTCTCACCATTGTCCACCTCCTTAAGTATATATATATATATATATATATATATATATATATATATATATAAATTCAAAAGGAAGAGGCTTATTGATAAAATTTCAAAGGAGATCCTACTAATATTGTAGAAAAACTAAATTTTAAAACTGATCCAGCCAGAGAGCTCGATGTATACAAGATTATTTATTTACAGAGCCAATGTGTATATGTTTGCTTAAAAAATTTTCAGAAATGGGATTGAATGATTAATATCTTTGGGCAGAACCTAGTTTATCGGCAATCCTTTGATAAAATGGAAATTCGACAATTTGTTTGAATGTCTATGTTGGTGAGGAAAGTAAAAAGTGTGGCTAAATGAAAAAGAAAAGAAGAGGAGGAGGAAATAAAAAGGAGAAAAAGAAGAAAGGCTAAAGGGAAAACATTATTTTAGATTAACAGACAGGGGAAGACGTAGGAAGGAAAGGAGAGATACGGTACTTTATTTAGCAACATACACATTCAAACGCATCAGAAAACGCCCAAATTTGTCTGCGTCTCTTTCACAAATATATGAGGTATCCGCACTAACTTTTACAGCGTAGAATCATTCCTTCAAACTAACTCACCCGATATCTTAACCCTATGTGAAACTAACCTTGACTCTTCTATCCATTCTTCAGAGTTTTACGTTCCTGGTTACCTTCTCCTCTTCAGGAAGGACTCCAATGTCCACATGCATGGGCTTGGTGTTTATGTCAGCGAACATCTTCCCCTAGCTAGGGTGACATCTCTTGAATCCCTGGATCATTCTTTCATGTGCTTCCGTCTCTCACTTCTAAGCTCGATTAGCTATCTGTTCTTTCTCTACCGCTCCCCCTCCTCCTCTGACTGTTCGGTACTTGACAGGATCTCTGACAATATCGACAAAGCCATTTCTTCTCATCCATCTGCCCATATATTTGTGTTTGGTGACTTTAACGCCCACCACACCAAGTGGCTGGAGAACTCTGTCACTGACTTGCTGGTGTCCACACCATGAATTTTTCAATCACCCAATCCTTTACGTAAGTGGTGGACTTCCCCACGCGTTTCTCCGACAACCCTAACGGAAGGGACTCATTACTAGACCTTTGCTTCACTACCATCCCAGACAGCTCTGCCCTCTCGGAAACTCAGACCAC
Organism: Ascarosepion bandense; assembly: GCA_037127315.1. Lineage (NCBI taxonomy): Eukaryota > Metazoa > Mollusca > Cephalopoda > Sepiida > Sepiidae > Ascarosepion > Ascarosepion bandense. Next base: position 5,833,481 of record JBBBDQ010000340.1, on the reverse strand, counting down.
GCCTTAGTTTCCGTCAAATTCTCATTCCACTCCCATCCTACCCAAGAAGCCCAGACCAGCAGAATATCCTACTGCTAACAAAGAGCAGACTGGGATTCGTTCCGAGACCTCCTATGTAACGTCCCTTGGAACAACGTTTTTAGTTTTTAGTGAATCCGAGGTCTTCTCCTAGGTTAAGGCTGGCATCGAGGCTTTCATCCCTGCCAGGAAATTTCAGCTTAAATCTCATTCGTCTCCTTGGTTCTCGCCCGTCATTGCCCACCGGAATAATTTCTTCCGGCTCTACCGTAGCTACGCGTCGGACCAAAACAGGCGCCTTTTCTCTTCAGATCGTAATAAGTGTAAAAAGATACTTAACGAAGCTAAGATTTTGTTTGCTGCCAGAATGAAGTTTTGGGTTCTTTTTTTTTGTTTATTTAAATTTTAGCGAGAACTATTTGCGATGTTTGCATATTACTGCTAATTCGTCTCTACGGTTTAGTAAATCGTTGCTGTTAGGGTACTGGAGAATGTGTAGTTTTTCACTTAAACATAAAGGTGGAAACATCTCTTTCCACATACTTTTGGAAGCTAAAGGATTCAAAACAGAAACCCAAAGTAAAATGGAAAATCCTAGAAAAAACTAGAACTTGCAACTCACTTAATGACATCTGCCCTTTATGTCTAAAAACCCAACCAGAAACCCCCCACAATAGAAAACAAACCCTATACAATACCAACAAAAAATAATGCAGTTGCAACAGAATAGTAGATAAAAAAATATATATATTGAATATTTATAAAATATGTTGTATAAAGGATAGATTTTATAAAAGAAATATATTTCTTAAATATTATAAAATATTATACTTTACAATATTATAAAATAGCTCAATATTATGGAATATTATAAAATATTTTTTATGAAAGATATATTTCATAAAAAAAGCACACACCCCAATACAAAATAACATACATTAAATTAAGGAGAAACCAACCCCAAAACCAATCAACAACACGTCAGGCGCCAGCAGCACCAGCCCTTTTAAGATTAATAGATTAACCTATCATGAACTCTTCCAAAAACAAGCACTTAACCCTAAGACCGGTAAAAAGGTCAACGGAACTCAAAATACAGACCAAGCCCTCTAACACCCAAAAATAACAAATCCAACACAAATAAACTGGCTTTTTCAAATGGATAATTCTCATTTCTAAAAAAATCACATGAGGATGAAGCCAAAACATAATGGGCTGGCTTCGAAACATGAGAAAATTTTTGTGTAGTGATACTATGAATTTAAAAACATTGTAACAACCATTACAGTATAACGCTCTACATTTGTATCGAGCACTCTTTATAAAGTAAATGCATGAACAAAAAGGTAAATAAACCTACGTGTTCAACAACTTAGTTACAATATATATATATATATATATATATATATATATATATATATAAGTTAAAATAAATTTTCAAAATTAAAAAATGTTGAATGAACATTTCAACATGAAATCCCTAAGAGAGATTTCACGTCACCTCAGCAACAGTCAGTCTATATCAAAATGAGAAAAAAATAAGAGTAAAAAAGAGAAATAAAAAATTAAAAAAAAAAGATAAATAAATAAATAAATAAATAACTGTTAAGATTTGAGAAGTGTACGTTACAAAATTTTTTTTTTGAAAATCAGTCTATTTTTGGTTTTTACTTTTTGATAGAGTTGTAAGTGAAGAGATAGAAAATTTGGCATGTCTAACTTAATAAACAAAAAGGGTTAAGGAATGGGAGGTCGTTAAATTGAGAATTGGGTTAAACAAAAACAGAACAGGAAGAGAAGGGGCGAGATATAAAAATGTATAGAGAAAAAATAAAGAAGGGGAAAAAGAAAAGAAAAGGAAAAATTTTAAATAGAAAACGCTCGATACGTGTCAAACAAATTTAACTTTAAATGCTTAAAAGGATTAAAGTTTTAGAAAAAAGAGACATTTGAAAAAGTATATTTAGGGGAAAAAATAGAAATAAAATTTTAAAAAATTTAATTAAGTTAATCTAATTAAAGATATTTTTAGGTATAGACAAACTAAATAACAATTAAAGAAAATTATAAATTTTAAAAAAATTTTTAAATAAAAAAATTAATCTTAAAAAATCTTTTATATAAATTTAAAAAAATTATATATAGAAAATTTATAAAATTTATGATGTGAAAAATGTTATTAAAAAGATATATACTAACAGAGGAAAAAGGGGTTTAGTCAAAGAATCCATATTTTATAAAGACAGACAATTAAAGGATACTGGGAGAGGAAGGTAGAGGGGTTAAATTACTATTTAAAGTTATAAATGAATTAATTTATCAAAAATCATTAAATTTATATTTTTAATATCCTAAAATCTAAAAATTTGGAATTTAAAATTTAAAATTTAAGTGTTCACACAACTAGCTTTATAGCGGCACTTACTAATAAATTCCCTTCTAAAATTCAGGAGCAGGTGCTGGTAAGGATACTTCAATATTAAAATTTTTTCTAGCAAACACAGACAGCACCTATCACGAAAATTCCCCGAAATACGGGCTTAACCTATTAGTTTCCAGTTAATTACAGGATCCAGCTCTTCCTCTTTCATTTTCCAGAATATCCGTGAAAGGGCTGTCTGGTATTTTTGACCCGGGTTCAAAAAGAATACCTGTGGTTATAAAGTCTCTGCTTAAAAGGTCTAGCGAACATACCAATATAGTTGTAGTTATTTTTGTTGTTTTTGTTGATTTTGTTGATTTATGAAAATCACCTGGGTGGATTTACATTTGCCCTCCACCGGGCAGGCGTCCACAGAGCTACAGCTGTATTCATTCAAAATTCCGGATCCAGAATCAGTATTACGTAATTCATCCACTTGCTCAAGACCATCGAGTATGTCTCGCGTTACTTTCCTCCATTCTCTATTTCCCTGTGTGTCATGTGAGTGTTAAATTCTCCAAGCCATCCTTTCTCGTTACATGTCCAAGAAACTTCAGCTGTCTCTTCCTGATGCTTAGTATAAGTTCCTCTTTCGTCTTCAATCTCTCCAAAATCTTGTTGTTGCTCACATGTTTGATCCAAAATATTCTCAGCATTCTTTTGTTAAGCCACATTTCTGTGGATTCGAGTTTCTCCTTCATCATTGATGAGATTGTCAAGCATTCGCTGCCGTATAAGAGGACATATATTACATAACAATCTATTTCTACTTTTTTGTCCCCAACAAAATTTTTCTGTCTCTTAATACACTGCTTAGCTTTTGAATTGTGTCCTTGGCTGTTCTAATGCACCTTCGGATCTCAGTGGCTCATTTTCCGTCCTCTGTTAGAACACTTTTTCAATTTTTGCACCTGCTTGATTTTAGTATCGCCGACATGTTGGCATTTTGGCTTCCCTTTTCGCAGATGACCATATATTGTTTTCGTGTTTAGTTCTTTCTTCTCGCTTTCCCTTGATACCTTCTGTAGGAGGTCTTTTATTTTCCTTTTTATCTCTGCGATCAGCATTAGTTTGAAATAGACAAAAAAAGTATATTTTTCTTACACACGATCTCACCCAAAGAAAGTGAGATAAATATGAATAAATTCTTGTGTTTCAATGGTTAGAAAATGAATGAATTCGATTTTTATTTGATGATCTAAAAATTATTGACAGCTTACAATTTGTAAAGATTTACTGGTCAGCAGAGAGATAAATGCATAATGAAATAGTAAAGAAAATAGAACGTAAAAAAAAGGGAAAATGAAAATAGATTGATGAAGGAAAACTGATGGATCGGTATGGAAAAGAACGTTCCTCGTTTGAGATGAACAAACATATAATTCGTAAAATTTATGGGAAGGGTAAAAGTATATCAAGGAAGAATAGCCCGCCTCCCATTAAAAAACAAAGAAAAAAGACTACCGAAAACATTGGTCATTCATCAAGAAAATGTTATGAGGAAAGATTGAATAATATTTTCGTTTACACTTTTTGCGAATTTATTTTTAACCCGGAGAAAATGTATCTCGATTTTGTGATCAAGTTTCAGTTCTAGCCAAAAATAATCTATCAAAATCACCTGCTCTGAACTCGACTGACTTCAGGCGTCTGAATAAAAGTACTATTATTGGAATTTCTGTTGGATGCTTTCACTTAAATTTTATATATTAACGCGTCTTTAAATATATCTTCGTTTTCTCTGCACGCGTAAACAGACGTACATACACGCACAAACGCACGCACGGACATACACACATAGAGACACACAAAATTGGGCTTACGTTTGCCTTGAAGAACTTTCCAGTTTTTTTTAAAATGGGTTCAATCTCTCTCGAAATTTGATCTTATGCTGTTATTATTGCATCCTCAATTTTTTCTAGATTGTTTTATTGCACATCGAGGATTAGGATCTACCTTTTTATTATGACCCCAGCAAGTGCTCTCTGAGATTGAGATCGAGGCGGTGATTGTGGAGGCCCACAAAAACTAATTGCTGTGTTCCGTGAACCACGTTACCACTATTTATGACTTGTGACAAAGGCATTCAACAAATTACGCCACAAGAACTTCATAGCGATTCAGAGAATATGTATACAAGAAAGATACTGACATTAACTTGAGAAAGAGACAGCTGAAGTTTTTGAAACTTGTAATGAGGAAGGAGGGCTTGGAGAACCTGATGCTCATGGGACAGAGAGAGGAAAATCGAGACAAAGGAAATCAATGCATGACATACTTGATGGACATAAGCAAATAGACGAAGAAGCGGGGATTGAGTGTAATAACAAGAAAAAATTATTAAGAGCGACAAGGGATAGTTAGAAGTGGAGGGCCATGATCACTTACGCCCTGAAGGGACACGGCACATAGAAGAAGACACCGTGACTTGTCGCACTGAGAGTGGTTACTAGATGTGCAGTGTAGTGATAAAAAACTACTTTATATATATATATATATATATATATATATATATGCAAGTTTAAAAATGACGAACAAGGTATTTTGGCTAAGTTTTTTATTACTTTAAATGAATATATAAGATCTTTGTATATATGTAGAGTCAAAGTTTTGTTTCATATTGTGAAAAAAGTGAAGACATTACGACCGTGTTTATATTTGATATTATTAAGTGCTGAATTTATATTTTTATTAATAATGCTTCCCTTCTTTTTTAGCTTAGTTTTTATTTAAGGATGATGCTATTATATTTCTATTATCAACGAGTCTGCTGCGGACAAAGCTTGTTAGGAATCCATGTGTATTTAAATGAAACTGAATTGAGCTATGGTCAGAAAGATGAAACGTAAGACGTCTAATTAAACAAGTCGTAAACAAGAACACAATTTTTCAAAGGACATGTAAATTAGCAGATAATATTGGTTCTCCGCAGCTTGTATCTTTTTCTCGTTAGCATCCATCTTGCACATTCATAAATCTAATGTTCATCCGTGCACTGATACTATTGCCATATCTGGTCTAGTGTTCTTGCTATTCATCTCGAGGATCTCGGCAAAATCTGCAATGTAATACACCCTGACTTCAGTCTATGCATCTTGACTTCATTCAATTTCTCACCGACCTGTTTTTCTACAAATATTTAGTTCTGACGTGCTATTTTCCTGGTTTCACATAAATTTAAGTATGCGACTAGATTGGCATCTAGGTCCCACTATTTTTACCGATTAAATAGTTAAATGTAAACTTCTACCCCAAAACTTTTATCGCACTTCCCACCCGTGGAACTTCTCCCGTGTACTTGCTTTCCTAATATCTACAATCTCCAAAAATTTAAACGCGATACCAAATCTTTTCTCTCGCTGTAACATTCTGCGAATTAGTTGCGGTATCGCCTTGATCGAGGTGAAATGATTAAAAAATATATATTCACCATTCTTTTCTTTTTATTGGTAATTAACTCTTAATTATGGTTCCAACTTCTTATTGTTACTATGTCATTAAAGAACATATTAGATATAATGCATTGATTAATTTAGTTACATTATATTATAAAGTAGATAGAATAGATATATATGTTTTTATACTCTGCGTAAATAGTAACAAGAGTAGACATGTTTAAGAAAAAGAAAGTGTTAAAACCTGCCGATATAGGGGTCACACAAAACGGTGCACGTGTTTACATCACACTCACCACTATATATATATACAGTGTATTGAAGCAGCAGATAATTATCTACACATGTATTAAATAAAACAGGCAATGAATGTCTATTAAGCTTAATCATTACCCGTTATAAACATCGTATTTTGGCTTTAATTTCAGACATTCTTAATTATTCAACATCTGGATATTGTTTTATTACCCTGGTTCTAAGCACAAGTGGTGTGACGCCATAGAACCGCATTATTAATTTACAGCCACGTCTACCGTTCGGTGACTTTTATCCTCGCATAGCAATGTTTATGTCAACACAAAAAAATAACATCTTTGATAGTGGATGCCTTTATGTCTATTTTCAACGTGCTTGAAACCACTCTGAAGATGGCTCATGCAAGCCGAAAACTTAGAACCAGCGTAATAATTTCCACCAGAAATTAATGCCAAAATACGAAGTTTAGAATGGCTCATGATTAAGCATAATAGACATTCACTGTCTGTTATATTTAACAATATCTCTCTCTCTCTATATATATATAGGTCGAGTTTCGATCCCGGCCAGAAGCAAGTGGATGTGTCTAGCAAGAATTAACTAAAACGCAAAAAGTAAAATTGCACACCCACAAAAATGGATCAGAATGACTGAAAACAGTTTAGAAAAACCCAGACTAAGGCAAATTTCACAAGTCAGTGTGAAAATTAAAATTCTGGATTCGGATGGATAGAAAATAGCAAATTGATCTATGACCATGGTCATTTTTTTAACACCTAAATAAATGGGTATGCCATTTGATCCAGTCATATAACTAAATTCTACTGCTTAACCACGTCCCTTGACTGGCAAAAGTCAGTCCGAGATTAGAGCGGTAAGGATCTCGTCACAATGTAAGAAAGAAATTTCAAGACGCCGACCTTGTTATGATTCGTCGACATACATTCATTCTTCCTCCTTTAAATTTTCTTTTTTCGTCTTCACCCACACGGAGTCAAAGAAAACAACAACAAGATACTTTTCACTCTTTAGAGGACCATAAAAAGGAATGGGACACAGACTTTATTAGTAACCTTGTTAATCTTTTTACATACACGCAGTCTGCTACTTACTATTATTTCTCTGGAACATTTAACTACGGACATATTTTTCTTTGAACATTTTCTTCTCACAAATGTGTTATTCTGTTTAGCTAATAAAATTTTACTTTAGCATACAAAATGAAATATTTTATTCTTCCACATTCCAACATCCAACCTTCAACCTTCTGATATTTTAAAATGTAGGGCATGTCGGTCTTGTACCAGGCATGGCTGACTATTTCTACGATATATATATATATATATATATATATATATATGCACGCACACGCACACACTCTCTACAATTAACGACAGCAGTAGCAGCAAAAGATGACCATTCGTTGAAAGGCAAGGTCCACGAGCGGACGGACGTGAAAGCAAGCTCTCCTACCATTCTGAAGATGAGATTTTGTTCTCGAAATATTAATGAATAATAAATAGATAACGCCTAACACCTTCTTTACCTTTATTTACTAAACGCATTGTGATAGCCTTCAAGACCTACCCATACACCATCTATATATACATATATATATTATTTGCTTTTTTTGTCTAAGTTGTTTTGTTTTAGTGTTTTTTTTTTTAAGTAGAGTTCTTTAAAGCTATCACGTGATGCCTGCGGCTGGGCATTGCCTGAGTGTCTGTTTATTTTTTAAAAAAAACTACTTTCAAAACTCCATTTCCACTGTTAAATAATGTAAGGGTGATGGTAGAAGAAAATTGTTTGATATATAGTGCATTTCTTATAGCGAAGTGCTTTTAATCGTGTGATTTAAATAGTATTTTTGTATTTTCAACCAAGATTTTTCATTAGGTTTCTTATAAGTTATGTGTTAAGAAATATTATTTTATTGCGCTATTATTACTACATAAGTAGCATGTAAAGCATCTACTCAGGGAAATGGTAGTATGGCCAATATAGATAACTGATTTATGTTAAGAAACCCAATCTTGTACAGGGTATTGAAATTCATACACTATATTAGTCATCGCTAGTTTAGCTTTGATCGGGTTATTAATAATAAAAATAACAAGGTTTGCTGTCTTTCATTTTCTATATTATAAATGTTACATTTTGTTTTGAGGAATTACGATAGAAATTTAATAATTTTTAGTATAGAAGATTTGTCCTGTTCATAATTAATGTGCATTTGGCTGCAATCAAATATGTTGATGTTTTCTTGTGTGTTATTTTGAATACTAGCATCATGTATTTTTTGTAAGAATAATTTTATTTGTTTATCAATGATGTAGTTTGAAAAATTATTGTTGACTAATATTTATTTTATGTGTTTTAGTTCGCTCAAAAATATTCTTTGAGGTCAAGAATTTTGATGTGCTTTATTTAAGAAGTTCGTTATTACTGCTATTTTGTATCTTTCTGAGCATTGGTTATTATATTAAAGAAGACAAGAGTTGTTACTGGTGATGTTTTATATACAGATAAACGATAAATTCGTTGGTTTTTAGCTCTATATTGACGTCAAGAAAAGGGATTTTGTTATTGTTTATGAGTTCATAAGTACATTTTTGCGAGGAGTTATTTTCAAAATTTAATTTTTGATTTACGATTTCGTCCATATTTTTTATCAAAACAAAAATGTCGTCGACGTACATTGCGTAAATCTTCGGTTTGTCGGTTGTTTTAAACACTTCGTTTTCGATATGGGACATGTAAAGCATGAAAGTATGACCTAATGGGTTTTTCATACTGTCACTGTTAGTTTGTATGCAGAAGTCACCATCATTGTCCAAAAAGAAGGTTTGTGTGGTGCAATCGGTTAGTAGTTTCCGAAGAATTGCTAGTTAGATTTTTAAAGGAGGTATAGATGGGTGTTTGTAAACGCAGTCGCTAATTATATTCAATGTTTCTTCAACTGGGACGTTAGTAAAAAGATTTTTTACGTCCAGCGAAGCTAGAGTGTTACCTCTGGGATTGGTTGCTTTTAATTTATGGGGGAATTTGTTAGTTGAAGCAACGCTATAATTATTAGGTACGTATAAAGAAATTATATGATTTAAGGTTTTGGATAGTTGGTATACCGGTGTAGGTAGTTATGATATGATGGGTCTGAGAGAAAGACCTGGTTCATTGGTTTTTACATTACCATAAAGTTATCCCGGTTGGTAATCACCGACAATTTTCTTGATTTTTAAACTACTAACGTCCACGTTGTTCATTGTGATTAATTTATTTACGTACTTTTTTGGGGAATTTGGGGGAATTTTTTGTTAATTTAATAAATAAATAACTTTTATTGTGCCATCTAGGACAGATTGTAATTTTTGGTTGTAATCTTGTCGGTTGAGAACTCCGGAGGTTTCGTCAGTAAGTCTAATGATGAGATTCTGAGAACCATAGAAGTTATGCCAGGATTCGTCATCGGAGACCACAATCTGAACAAAATAAGGTACACAGTTCTGATAGCACACATTGAAAAGAAATTACAAGATCTCTTACAGGAAGTAGCTGAAGAGAGTAAAAATAATGGACTACAAATAAACTACAAGTAAACCGAATGCATGTCATCAACAGAAAGAGCAGCTCAAAAAATCAAATACAGGGGGGGATACTAAAATCAAGCAGGTAAAATAATTTAGACACCTGGGAAGTCTTCTAACAGAAGACAGAAAGTGCGGCACAGAGAGAAAAAAAGAAGAAAGTACTGGATTGCTATGTGTTGTCATTTCTTCAATATGGCAGTGAATGCTAGACAATCTCATCAAAGATGTAGGAAAACATGAAGCAACTGAAATGTGGTTCTACAGAAGGATGCTGCGGATATCACGGATCGATCATGTGAGGAATGATAAGGTTTTGGAAATGATGGAAACGAAAAGGAAATTAATTCTGAGTATCAGGAAAAGACAGCTAAAGTTCCTGAGATATCTAATGTAGAAGGAGGGTTTGGAGAACATTTTAAATGTATTATAGAAAATGGAAGAGAGCAAACCTTCTTGTTTCGAATAATAAGCTCATCAAATCTAAACTAGCGATGACTAATATAGTGTATGAATTTCAATGCCCTGTACAAGACTGCGTTTCTAGTCAAAAATCAATGACCTATATTGGGCATACTTGAATGAAAATACAAAAATATTATCAAAATATCAAAGACACCACGCTATAAGAGAAGCACTATATATCAAACAATTTTCTCCTACCATCAAACTTATATTATTTAACATTGAAAATGAAATTTTAAAAGTTTTTTTTTAAAAAACAGATGCTCACACGATGCCCAGTCGCGCGCATCACGTGATTACATTAAGCTCAAACATGAGGACATAAAAACACCGGAAAATAACATCCGTAAAAAAGGCCTGTGAAGAGGCTCAAAGCGCTTGGAAATTCGAAAATTATGGAATATTTTCACATTCCTTATCTCCGCAAAAAAGGAAACATGTAGGAATACCGGAAAATTTTTTTAAAAATTGTACTTGTCGGCCGTTTTTAACAAAACATATTTAAATGAAAGATTGCTTCCCAAATATATATATATATATATATATATATATATATATATGTGTGTGTGTGTGTGTGTGTGTGTGTGTGTGTGTGTAATTCATATTGCTTTTTAATTAAAAATACATTGCGACACGGAAATTTCTATGTTCGAGATTTATACCTCGTTATCAGGCAATGTTAGATCATAGTTGTGAAAATGATTTTCATTTAAATATAAGAAACAATACGTTTGTTATTTATTGATATGGGAAGACATCAAAATTTATGAGTGTGTTCAATTTAACTAATCAGAATAGAGATTCACTTTAAATTTGAAAAAAATGTTTATATTTTTAGGGAATACATGATATCTTTTTTCAATCTTAACGGCCAAAGTGTCAACTTAATTTTTAACACTTCTGTCTAGACCCTATTTCCATTGATGTATCCATTATTGTTACAGAATTTTTCTTTCAGCTTTCTCCTTAACACAGCGTTCTCTAAAACAAAAAAGAAAAAAAAGGTGAAAAGAACCAATAATTTTAGAATTCCGAGTTCTCTATTTACTTTTTTAAAACTCTGCTCTATACAACAAATATTGTAGAGCATAATATAAATAATTCTTTTAATTAAAATCAATATAGTTTACATTGTAACACGAACATTTCTGTTTCGATATTTTAAATCACCTTTAAATCCGGACATAACATATTACATTGCATTTGACTATATGGTTTTATTGTCATTTTGCGCTATCCGAAAGCTTACAAGCAAATCAATAAATAATTATCCAAATGTTGGAGAATTTTTGTCTTTATTTTCAACTGAAATTAAAGCCAAAATATGACGTTTAGAACGGCTCATGATTAGACATAATAGACATTCATTGTCTCTTATATTTAACAGCATATGTTTAGAAAATTATTTGCTGCCTCGATATACTAAATTTATATTACAATATATATATATATATATATATATATATGTTGGTATGCCTGAGAATAATTTCAAAATATAAATGATCGTATGTAGATTCGTCTGTAATTATAGACAACATTAGATGACTTTGCAATAATTTCGGATTAATTTTCATGTAATAGAGCGGAAAAGTACTATTTATTACTAAGGACAAGGTTAATTTTTGAATCAACTACTTGTTCCACAAAACATCTCTATAAATGCAGCCTTGATTTACAAATATCACTTCAGTCAAGTGAAAAATTCCCAATTAAAAACCACATTTTATAAAATTTACAATCGATTTTAGCTGACTGAATGTTCTACTCCGAAAAAAATATTCTGAAAATAAAATACCAAAGAAAATCTCTAGACTTATCGACATATCTTCCAGTTCTCTTTCCACGGAACTGCCTCGCGGTCATCTGACTGGTAGTCTTGGTAATATTCTTGATTTTGTATTTTAAGGAGGAAACGAAAATGAGGATGGAAATAGAATATATCTCACCATTTGTGATGTATCTACTTTTTGAAATTAATGGAAACGTGGTAAATATAGTTTTACTAAACAACAAATCAAATTACTAACAATTTATCTGATAAAAGAAGCCGACTTTAAAACGGTAATCTGGTACTGAAGCATTGCAACGGGATATATTGACCCTGCACCATTCCGTACTAATCTTCATTTCTACTTATCTGAATGGAATTACATCATTAGTCTAAAGAAATCGGATAATGTAAAAGCTAGAAAATTGAGATTCGCAACATTTCATTGATGGCGAATTTAACCAAAATTGAGGAATTTTGCTTAACATTTCAGGTCAGTTATGCTTCAGATTTGGAAGTGAAATATGAACATCAAGATTCAAATGCTACACTCCTTGATCTCAAAATTATATATAAGTCGATGGTGTGTTTATTTATTAGCTTTTCGATAAATAACATCAGCAAATCTCAACGTGTTTAGTATCATAAATGTTTTCTTCAATACAACTCAATTTCGATATCTTCGGTTTTCAATACAGCCATTTATATTCATGCAGAAGACAGATCTTTCCCTCTAATATAGATATTTTAGTCATGTTCTAAATGTTCTATGATAACGAAGCTTATCCTGGTTTCTACGAAGGGACATGACACAAAAGCAATATCTTACACTGAAAATGTAAGATTTTCATCGAAACATTTTCATACTACACACACACACACACACACACACACACACACTATATATATATATATATATATATATATATATATATATATACATAACGGGAAGATCAGCTGGTTATGCGTAACTTTCCCTACTTATATATCTAAAATCTCTACATGTTAATCTTCATCTTCGTTCAAACATACACTGAGCACTTTCTAATACAGATGTTTATCAATCTAATTTAATTAAATAATCTGACCTATAAGTGTTCTGTATATATATATATATATATATATATATATATATATTGTGTGTGTGTGCGTGATTAAATTTGGAGCAAGTAGGAAAACCTTTAAAAATTTAATATGCTTCAATATTTATGGAGCTTCATCAAGCATGTTTTGTGAAATAGAGTAAAAATATTTTGATTTTCTGATGAGGCTAAAAAAATAACCCAAACATATCAAATTATACAGATTTTCTTCCTTGTCACTTAATTGATAATTTTGTCAGAATTAATTTTACTTTATATATATATATATTCAATAGATATTCTTTTTATAATCAATCAGCGATGTTGGGCAAAACTTGCAGCTCGAATTTTTCCAGACAATTCTTTGAGAATGGCGCCAAGTGTTGATTGATCTTCGGTATTGTTCTCAGGCAAACCATTTTATACGAGCGGGCAAGAGATACAAATATAAGTACAATTATTTCAATTTACATAAACAATATCTACACACAAAGGTGGGCGGAATAGATCTCGGGTTGGGATGCTTCTCAATATCTGGTTAAATATCCAATTCTAGAAATCTAGAGGTCCTTACTAAAGAAAAATACGCCCTCCAAAACGACAGAAATCGAAACAGTGTTACTCTTTCCCATCAGGGAAACTACGCCTTTATTCAAAGTGTGCTCTGGAATAACTCACCTACTGGCTTTGCCTTTTCATATCATCAGAATTTCTAGGCCGGTTGATATTGATTTCAATTTTTAAAATACCAGAGCCGTTAAATAAAACACAGGAAATCTTTAAAAATAAACGTTTATATCCATAAGAAATGTCATGTTCTTATCGACAGCACGTAAAATATTCTCATAAGAGTCAACACTTTTTCCAAAACATAGAAAAATACACTGAAAAATTAAACAGACAAATCCTGTATGTTCATTTTAATCAAACTTACTTTTAATTATAATTTTACACATAAACATTCAATAATTCATATTTACTAAACATTTCATTTTATCTGTTTTATCATTTTTTTATTGTCATTTTTAAAAATGATAAAAAATGACAAAATAAATAAAATAAATAAGAATAAAGAAAGATTTTGTAATTGTAGAATTCTGAAAGTTTTCCATTAAATAATAAATACCTTACTGAGTCTGCAATTTACCAGCGCACTATCTCATCGGTTGAGAATCCATGTATTAAGAAAATTTACATCGGTAGCAGAAAGAATAAATTTCAACTAAGATGGAGCCAACACCTTTATTCCTTTAAGAATAACCATTGCAGAAACCAGCCCTCTTTAGCCATGTATTTCTGGCACTTAATGGAAACTAATAAAACCCCTAGGGTAAAAAGGAAACTATCATAAAAAAATTTGAATATGTAGGTCATTAAAAGACTCATGCCCTTTGCACTTAGATGAAAAATTACACATTATCAGAATTATGAAAAATAAGGAGTTACTAAATTTTAGAAAAGAAATGATTGTGTTCTGTAGACACTGTATAAGCTTCACACTAGATAATAATTAAAATTTAGAAAAAATAAAGAAACATAAACATTAATATACGTGACAAAATCGATAAAATAACGAATAAAAAATAACGTCGCACTATACATAAATAAAAATATGGCTTCATTCAAACACAAGTAGGTTTCAAAAAGAGAAAAAAATAACAAAACAAAAACTAAGAAGGTAAGGTGCGAATAAAAATAACACTCTACTGTAAAAATCGTATATATAAAAAGAAGAAATTGCGCAAATTTGATACCCTTTTAGCATGGACACGTTAAGAATAAATATATGACTTGTAATTTGAGAACCTAACCAGAAGCTATTTATACCTTGTTAGTAAAAAAACCCTTTAACTTTTGAAAGAAAAAAATACGTTAGTCATCCCCAAAATGATCGCTTGAAGATGGAGTCATAGTAAAAATATGTTTCTAAAGTATGGCAAATTCTGTGTTACTAAAATGCTAAATTATATATATATATATATATATATATATATTAAAAGTTCATTGCGACACAGAAATTTCTATGTTCCCAGATTTCTATCTCGTCATCAGACAATGTAGGATGTTGATTGTGAAAATGATTATGCTCTACACTATTTATTGTATTGAGCAATATTTATAAAGAAAAGTAAATGCCAGGGATACCAGAATCATATATCTTTGGGTCCTCTTTACCTGAATTTTTATATATATATATATATATATATATATATATATATATATATATATATAGATAGATAGATAGATAGATACACACGAAAAAAATCGCAAGATCGCCAAGACCTACCGCGGTTTCGCACAACGGCTCGCCTGACGAGCCGTTGTGCGAAACCGCGGTAGGTCTTGGCGATCTTGCGATTTTTTTCGTGTGTTTTTGCTCTGCGTAACTGCCTTTTTGTTAACACTTTTTGGCTAGTTTAGTATCGAGCACTTTTCTTTCCTGGTGGTTCGTTCCGTTCGAGGGTTTTTTTCTTTACTGTGAAGAACCGTATGTATTGTCGGTCCTACGCAGTTTTCTTTTTTTTCCCCTCTTTGTCCAAAGCTCTATAGCCGAGGACAATAACGGAGTTAGATTCTGCTGGTTATTCTTGGTCTTTAAAAATTACTCGTGTAACATTTTAAGATTAGAATACGTACAGAGTCGGTTTTATTATTATTATGATAGATAGATAGATAGATAGATAGATAGATAGATAGATAGATAGATAGATATCAAGTTTTATCATCAAATCAATCTCTTCAGAAAGTTGGCAATTAGGGCTCTCCCCAATTTCTCATCTCTTTAACACTAAGCAATATTAATTTTTGAAACATTTCTCAATATTCATGTTGCATTATTTAGTTACACGGGTTCATTTGATTGTTCACGCGCTGTTTTCCTTTGTCCCAGTTGTCTTCAGTATGTCAGTCATTTGAGTGTCAGATTCTTCAATCTCTCTTTCCTCTTTATGTGTCCCAGAAATTTCAACTGTTTCTGACTCTAAGTATAAATGTTCTTTTATTCCCATTTCTCTTAAAACTTCTTCATTGCTTATATATTCTGTTCATGCTAACCTCAGTATTCTTATTTTAGTAAAATCTTCTAGGTCAGTTGACATCAATTTCAAATTTTAAAATAACATGGACATTAACTCAAACACATAAATCCTCTAAAAATTGCGTTTATATCTCTAAGAAATGTCATCTTTTGTATTAAACATAAGTTATTCTGATATCTGAATTTTCTTTAAGCTTTCTTTTTTTAAAAAATAGCATAGATTTAATCTGAAAATAAAATTTAAATTTAAACTAGTTTAGATATTTTTTTAGTGTGATGCGGGCTATGTGAAATAAAATTCGTGTTATAAGTAAATCATCTTCATTGCTCAACTCCGAACTCCATTTTTACAAAACATTTGGTAATTACTCAGAGAATGACTGCACTAGATATATACGAGACTCCGTTTACTACAATTAATTGAGTGTATCTGTTTTTAAATAAAACTAGTGATAATCGGAGATCTTTTCAGGACATCATTTTCTTTTCATTCACAAACACAAACGATCGGCCGCCTGGTTCTCTGCTTACGTTGTCCCCGGGGAGATATTGACGACTGATATTACTTGGTCGGCTTTCCATTAATTCGCGCCGTCTGTTGCTCATGAGAAGATTCCCACTCATACAATGCCACATTAGCTGTGTGTTTGGGACTTTTTTCTCTTTTTACTGTGATTGTCTGCGTAAAGTAAATATATTTTTGTCTGAGGTCAGTAGCATTTACAGAAAACCGTTAGAAAGATTGGGTGAAAGGAAAGAAAAATAGACAAAGAAATAAGAAAATAGAAAAAAAGAATTCAAAGAAAAATGAAAAAGAAAGAAGGAACAATGCAATAAGTGAAGGAACATTAATAAGAAAAAAAATTGATTCTTAAAAAGAAATAGGGAAATAAATTGTTTTACGTGAGTTACAAATATAATGATAACAATGGCACTTGTAAAATCCTTAAGACAAAAAGTAGGGTTACTTTTTAATTGGACAACTGTTTTTAAATAAACTGTTTTCTCTCGACAGAAAAATATGAATACAGTGGCAGAGTCATTATCAAGGGAGTGAAAATGAGAGATGGAGAGACTTACAAACAAGAGAGTTTGTAAAAAATCAGACGAGAACAAAAATGTGTTCTTCATTCCAAAGTGTTGTGAAAAATGTTATTTAATCTCTCTTGCTACAAACATGAACAATGAAGAAAGAAAATAGTCAAGTAAGATTCATACATTTAAAAAGTGTGTCTAAAATTTCGAATATTCTCCAGTCAAGAACAGATTACAAAATTATGCAATTCAACAAACCGAAAAATAAAATAAAAATGGTCAAAGGATCGCTGATGTCATGAAAATAAAATAAACATTGGTTAACCATAAACAAAACTGAACAACATACCCCATAATCAATATACTACAGCCTTGTTTCTATTATTTATAGTATTTTTCATATTTTTAAAAAGCTTGAAATTATCTGTTATTTTGCGGTAATTATCGCATTACCTTCTCTTCTCGACAAATGTTGAAATCAACAAATAAGGTAGCGTACAAACCTTTCGAAAAAGTTTCGTAATTTATCAATTTAAGTGTCAGTTAGAAGCTGATTATATAGGTAGGACTACATAAGTCATCCACATTAGAATAGCCTAATATGTACCTGCTGGTATTAGAAAAGGTCAACTGATACATTTGCATAAATAACATGAGATTTATTCCATTTTGTCATATATATATATATATATATATATATAAGGAATTTATTATTAGTCTCAAAGGCTCTTTCATCCAACATCTCATCAGGAGAAAAATAGTTGGAAAATGAATTAAACGAAAAAGACAGTATCGATGAAAATGAAGAGGAAAACACGATAAAATAAATAGACATATAAATATATATATACTTATAACGAGGGGAGGGGAGGGGAGTTTACGTCTAAATAATTAGAGAGGGGCAATTAAAATAAAATATCCCCCAACAAATTCAGAAACTTTACAAAATCCTTCTGCCGGCAGAAAGAAGGTCATTACTGTTCTTTTGGTTTCATTTTCAAACGATTTTTCTCCTGATGAGATGTTAGATGAATAACATTTGAGTCTAGCAATAAATTCCTATTTTTTAATAGTATTCCAGTTTTGTAGCTATATATATATATATATATATATATATATATATATATATGTGTGTGGGGGGGGGTGATCTTTCCGTGATGATATATGCTCAGTTTTGAGTGGATCGTAATTCAAGTGTTACTTAAAAGTCCCCAAGACAATTTACGAGGGTCATTCAATAAATGAGGA
Organism: Ascarosepion bandense; assembly: GCA_037127315.1. Classification (NCBI taxonomy): domain Eukaryota; kingdom Metazoa; phylum Mollusca; class Cephalopoda; order Sepiida; family Sepiidae; genus Ascarosepion; species Ascarosepion bandense. The sequence continues at coordinate 5,815,172 of JBBBDQ010000340.1, read as the reverse complement.
GAATTTTTCGGTATAAAGACTTCTGATACAGGTAGAAGCTTACTTTTTCGAATTTTTTTTTCCTTTACTTCTTTTTCAAAGGGATTTAATTGTTTTTTTTTCTTTTTTTTTTGCAGTTTGAAAAAAATCTTTGAGAGTTTTGGAGATAACAAAGATAATTTAATTTTTTCGATCGAGTTCTGTTCTGATGAGGATTAATAATCGAATAGCTCATTTTATAGTATTTGGTTCTTTTGAATTTTTCTGTTCGTATTGCTAACTATTGTTGTTGTAGTTTTCCTGTCGACCCTTTTAATTTATTCCTATTTTTATTGCATTAATACTACTTTTTTTTCAACAGGCACCAGTGGAGAATCTGTAATCTGATTGGTCCCGACCTGGCAGCTCGACTCCAGCCACTTTCTCATCGTCGGGATGTGGCTTCTATCTGTCTCTTCTATAAATATTTTCATGGCTTCGAACTTAGGTCACTGGTGCTCCCGCCACAAGAATTTACTCGGGCAACCAGACTGGCCACAAAGCCCCACCCTTTTTTAGTTAGATCAACCAATTGACAATTCTACTTCAGCAACTTCTTTTCTTGCGCTTCCCGCCTGTGGAACTCCTTTCCATATACTTTCTTTCCTGACGGTTGCAACCTCCATGAATTTAAATGCAATGTCAATTCCCATCTTTTATTCACTTAATTCCATCCTTTTCCACATCACCCCGTGTATCTTATTTTTCTTTTTCTCTGACTTCACATTCTTCTCTTACCCTTTCTTTTTCACCCGCTGTAGCTGGTTTGTCTTTCTCTTCACTCTCCTCCTGCTTAATACTTCATCTCTCTTATGTAACCCTCAGAAAATTAGTAGCATTAACGCCTTGTTTGGAGTGTAATGATTAAAAAAAATAACCGCGGATTATGCGGGTATGTTGGGGAAATAACGGTTTACCAAGATTCGAGCAGGTCAAGATTGAAGTGATCGGGAAAACATCCTCTGGGGAGTCGCTTCCACTGAGCAGCGGTTCGCGGGAAGAATTTGCTCGAGTGAAACTTACATCTCACAAATGGAATTCTAATTCAACGTCTTATGCTGTTCTTGTGTTGTTATTCTCCATTTTATTCAGTTACTCATCTTTTTTTTCATTTATTTTTTTTTCTTCGTCATTCTTTTCTTCTCAAAAATAATTTATTCTTTGAAAACTTCTTCGAAAACCTTTCGGAAAAATTGAAATCTTATTTTTTGACGTTTTTTTACTCTTCCTTGTTCGTAATCCCTTTTTTTCACTTTCTGCTCATTCATTTGCTGCTCTACGTGATACGAGTAAGCAAGATTGACATGTTTCTTTGTGTTCAACACATGTTTACTCCAAATCTTACATAAAGCACCATTGACTGAAAATGTCATCTACACATTTTCCAACATATCACTAAGATAAAATCTCTTCACGTTTACTACTTACTAGAGTGGTATATATATATATATATATATATATATATATATATATATATATATAGTGATGATCATCCACGTATACTGTCTTAATATGTATAGGAAAGAATATTAATAAAAAGTTTTGAATTTAAAAACGTACTTTTTTAAACAGTATTTGTTTATTTTTATAGTATTTTATATTTCAGACCGCCCTCGGTCCTTCATCAGAAACAAGTGATTTTTAAATTAGAATTGGAAACGTATTTTTACGATAGCGTCCTAATACTTTTTTGTTTACATCACGTGGTGTCGATAAACCAATCAGCATGCGGCACGTCCGTTTGTTTATTTTCGGTAAACCAATCAACACGCGGCACGTCCGTGGAGAGGGACGTGCCGCATGCTGATTGGTTTATCGACACCACGTGATGTAAACAAAAAAGTATTAGGACGCTATCGTAAAAATACGTTTCCAATTCTAATTTAAAAATCACTTGTTTCTGATGAAGGACCGAGGGCGGTCTGAAATATAAAATACTATAAAAATAAACAAATACTGTTTAAAAAAGTACGTTTTTAAATTCAAAACTTTTTATTAATATTCTTTCCTATATATATATATATATATATATATATATAGGCAGCAATCTTTCATTTAAACATGTTTCGTTACCGACAAGGAAAATTTTATAAATTTTTAATTTTTCCGTATTCTTACATTTCTCTTTTTTTTTTTGCTGGGGATAAAGAATGTAAAAACTTTCCATAACTTTCGACTTTCCAAGCGCTTTTAGCCTCTTCACATACCATTTTCTAGGATGTTATTTTTTCCGTGTTGTTATTATGTACTCATATTTTTTACTGTAATGTAATTTTCTGTGTTTTATTGCTTTTGAAAAAGAGAGTTCTTTAAAGCTTTTACGTGATTCGCACGGCTGAACACCGCGTGAGAGTCTGTCTTTTTTTAAAAAAAAAAAACTTTTTAAAACTCTATTTCCATTGTTAAATAATATAAGGTTGGTAGTAGGAAAAAATTGTTTGATATATAGTGCTTCTCTGATAGCGAGGTGCTTTTGATATTGTGATTTAAATAGCTTCTTTTTTTTTTTACTTTCAAATAAGTGGTTCTTGTAAGTTATGGGTTAATAATTTTTTTATTACACCAGATAGGTGGTATATAAGGCGTCTACTCAGAGAAATGGTAGTATGGCCAATATAGGTCATTGATTTATAACAAAAAATACAATCTTGTAC